>WNGS01159452.1:43467-98220 GCA_020271785.1 Procambarus virginalis
TCTATGTTTAACCCTTTAACTGCGCAACGCGCCTGCAGGCTCGCGTCTGGTTTGCGCAACGCGCCTCTGGGTATTTGTATTTTTCACGTTCGATTCAAAACTCCCGCGGCTACATGGGGTTCACATCAGCTTCCTCAGGGCTCTTGTAAACAGACGCCATCTTTAAAAACGTGGTCCACATTCCCGGGTGTGGGAGCCTCAGTAGTGAGTGAGCAACCAAGGCTGGCGCTCGCAGCATAAGCGCACAGCACTGCTGTTCAGCGTGTGACCACAGCATCGCCTAATATGTCAAAATATATATATAACTTGTATTATTTAGCCATGATAGTATTATAGAAGAGCCTGAGTGTGATAATGACTGGGTACAATGTTCAAATATCAGTGATTCAATGCTGTTCACGATGTTCACAGCGCTTGCCACAGCACCACAGCATTATTTCGTCCATCTAGGAATCTTCAAACAATTTCTTAGGTTCCTTTTCAAAATAAACGTATGGTCAATTATTCATTTACAGGAATTAGTGACCAGATTGTGGTTATAATTAGCGTTGTGCGTAGTATTGTGGAAGGAGGAATTTGGTGAGGGAGGGAGGGCGAGAATTGAGGTAGCCCATTGCGTGTGTGTGTGTGTGTGTGTGTGTGTGTGTGTGTGTGTGTGTGTGTGTGTGTGTGTGTGTGTTGTGGTGTGTGTGTGTGTGTGTGCTGCCACTCTTGTTTTGCTCACCATACTAGCTTAGTGGTTCGCTATGGGCAAAACATGTGTACATGGGTATATATAGTGTGTATATAGTGTAAGAACAGCAACAGGAGAATGTTGAGAGGAGCTATTTTGGTGAGGGATGTGACGTAATCGTAGCGTCGTCTGCTGTGTGATTTTTCATGCAGTGTATGGTGGCCACTGTACTGTTTGGACACAATACCGGCTTACTTGCAAAGCTCTCGTAAATAAAACATGTAGATAGGTATATAGAACATGTGTAATAAGAACTATAACAGTATGGTGGGAGGAGCAATGTTGGCGAGTAAGATGTTGGAGTGAGGGAGACTGGCTGGGTGTGGCTGCTCTCACTCGAGGTGTTCTGAATGTGTTCATGGCCAAATGCTCCTATTGGCCCATACGAGGCAGCTGCTATTGGCCCATATGAGGCAGCTCCTATTGGCCCATATGAGGCAGCTCCTATTGGCCCATACGAGGCAGCTCCTATTGGCCCATATGAGGCAGCTCCTATTGGCCCATATGAGGCAGCTCCTATTGGCCCATACGAGGCAGCTCCTATTGGCGAAGCAGCTGCTACGCGATGTTCTGAATGTGTTGATGGTAAATGTATATGGGGTGTGACAGTGTATAGTGTGTACATATGTTGTAAATATACATAAATGAACATGAAACATTGGTGTGAATAACTGTATGATGGGAGGGGCAAAGTTGGGGAATACAATGTTGGAGAAGTGAGGGAGGGAGGGCTGGCTGGGTGTGGCAGCTCTCACTCGCGGTGTTCTGAGTGTGTTGATGGTGAATGTATATAGTGTGTGACAGTGTATAGTGTGTAAATAGATTGTATATATACATAAATTAGCATGATACATAGTAAATATGTGCTGCATATGTGTACACAAGTGTCATGCACGTAACACAGTGTCTTCGGACAGTACGGATGTTTTACTGCCATAATATAGTGTACGTGTTCACTATACATAGGATTAGCATGTAAAAACAAATAAAATGTATTTGGAACTGTGCGAAAAAAATGAACGAAAATATATTCGCGGCAACTCGCGCGCCCCGCCCCGAGCACCCCACCCGCCCCGGGAGCTTACGGCACAGGAGCACGGGGAATGATGACGTCACGCCCCAACTTACGGACCCCATAGCAGCCAAAGTAAGTACAATTTCGACCTTTTTTTTACATAGCCATACTGAGGGAAGGGTTTTGACACTTTAAAAAGAAAAAATAATTTTTTCCAGAGAATTTATTTCCTGCGCACCACGGTGGTGTCATATTTGGAGGCAACGCAGTTAAGGGGTTAAGGCTTAATATACTGTAATATAAAACACTCACACACACGACCCGTATAATGCGCACTTGTGTATTTGTGAAATTTATGTAAAGAATTTACACCAAGTCTCTTGCACTTTTCTGAGTGCTTTGTCAAGGTCTGAGTGTGTGGTTGGGATGAGACTTAAATCTCAATGACTAATGCAGGTGATGAGTCACAATAACGTGGCTGAAGTATGTTGACCAGACCACACACTAGAAGGTGAAGGGACGACGGGGTTTCGGTCCGTCCTGGACCATTCTCTAGTCAATTGTGACAATCGATTGATTTCTCACAATCAACTTGAGAATGGTCCAGGACGGCTCAATGACTAACCTCAATGTCTAGACGTTGAGATGCAAGTCTCCTCCTAAACACAGTCCTTGACTTAGCATTCAGGAGAGTGCAAAAGATTAGTGTAAATTCCTTACATAAATTTCACACATACACAAGTGTGTGCATTTTTATCCTGTTATTATGTCTGTGAGACAACATTATTGAAAATATTGTCGACAGTTGACAACATGGAACACCATAAGTAATGTCTTGGGCATAGTCACATATCCCTTGTTAAATCATGTGTGTGTGTTCTGAATACATGATTCATATTTTCATCTATTCAGACCCCAACCCGCACACACTAAAGAATATTGTAAATAACAAATTAAGAAAAGTCCACTCATGGATGTCAACCTACAAACTCACACTAAACATAGATTCTTTTTCAAGAACAAATTAGTTAAGTTTTGGAAGAAGTGCTGGACCAACTGAGCTGTGGTGGATATGTGGGCCTGCGAGCCGCTGCAACCAACAGCCAGGTGGACCACATTATCACAAGTCGGGCCTGACCTCAGGCAGGGCTAAAGGAGTAGAAGAACTCCCGAGACCCTCTCCAGATAAAATAAGATAGAAAAGACCTACTACTTTTTATTTGGTAGTAAATCAAGTAAATCTACTCTCACAAACTCAATGTACTGTACTTCTTGTATATAAATAAATAAATAAATAAATTATTCTAGAAATGGAGTATTATTGACTTAAATAATTTTGTGGATCTGATACTGGCAGGGAGTTTGGAAGCACTAGAGGCAGGTGCTGCCAGCCTGCAGTGGCTTGGCCTGCATTTGCCTGTCATTGCTGATTGTTGCTGCAACATTGACAAATGAGTAACGAATGAATAGTGTGGAAAGTTACAGCAGGTGTGGAATATGTCGTGGGTTTAGAGACCAGCAGTGAATGTGGCAGCTTATGTAGGAAGTGTGTTTTTGGAGTGGGGAAATGTCAGTATGGCAACTGACAATGATGAGAGAGGCAAGGAATAATGAACTAGCCTTACAACTTTGTGCTAGAATTTAAGGTAAAACTTTTTACACTTGGTCAGCTGTCTAATTTCCAGCGTGTCGCTGTACAACACTAGGATGTAAGGCTGATATTTCCAGCGTGTCGCTGCACAGCACTAGGACGTAAGGCTGACATTTCCAGCATGTCGCTGTACAACACTAGGATGTAAGGCTGACATTTCCAGCATGTCGCTGTACAGCACTAGGACGTAAGGCTGACATTTCCAGCATGTCGCTGTACAACACTAGGATGTAAGGCTGACATTTCCAGCGTGTCGCAGTACAACACTAGGATGTAAGGCTGACATTTCCAGCATGTCGCTGCAACACTAGGATGT
Source organism: Procambarus virginalis (assembly GCA_020271785.1). Lineage (NCBI taxonomy): Eukaryota > Metazoa > Arthropoda > Malacostraca > Decapoda > Cambaridae > Procambarus > Procambarus virginalis. The sequence goes on from WNGS01159452.1 coordinate 47,183, forward strand.
AAGGTTGACATTTCCAGCATGTCGCTGTACAGCACTAGGACGTAAGGTTGACATTTCCAGCATGTCGCTGTACAACACTAGGATGTAAGGCTGACATTTCCAGCATGTCGCTGTACAGCACTAGGACGTAAGGCTGACATTTCCAGCATGTCGCAGTACACACTAGGATGTAAGGCTGACATTTCCAGCATGTCGCTGTACAACACTAGGATGTAAGGCTGACATTTCCAGCATGTCGCTGTACAACACTAGGATGTAAGGCTGACATTTCCAGCATGTCGCTGTACAGCACTAGGACGTAAGGCTGACATTTCCAGCATGTCGCAGTACAACACTAGGATGTAAGGCTGACATTTCCAGCATGTCGCTGTACAGCACTAGGACGTAAGGCTGACATTTCCAGCATGTCGCTGTACAACACTAGGATGTAAGGCTGACATTTCCAGCATGTCGCTGTACAACACTAGGATGTAAGGCTGACATTTCCAGCATGTCGCTGTACAACACTAGGATGTAAGGCTGACATTTCCAGCATGTCGCGTACAACACTAGGATGTAAGGCTGACATTTCCAGCATGTTGCTGTACAGCACTAGGACGTAAGGCTGACATTTCCAGCGTGTCGCTGTACAGCACTAGGACGTACGGCTGACATTTCCAGCATGTCGCTGCACAGCACTAGATGTAAGGCTGACATTTCCAGCATGTCGCTGCACAGCACTAGGATGTAAGGCTGACATTTCCAGCNACAAGGAAATGCTACACAGGATTACTACGCTGCCACCATCTGCCTTGACCATTGACCATATATCAAGCAACGAGGCAAGAAACATTGCTTGACTTGGAGAGTACTGTCTATAACGTCAGTAATTATGGGACGGGAGGTCAGCCACTATAACCAAAACACTGAGAGGAGTCTACAAGTGGACAGACGGGAAATTTAACATGAGTTTATTGACACCAAAATTATACTAATCACCACTTATCCTACTCTAACACTGGCCAATAGTTTAAGAAATTTAAACATGGAACAAAACCTCAGAGATCACACACATTACCTTAAGACCTCTGTCTCTCCATCTGGGGACACTGTCTCTCTCCCTGGCTGTGGATGTTCGTCACAGACCCGCCCTCGATCCGGTGTCCGGTGACAAGATAATCCGGAGGTCATCTGGACTGACTTTTGGAGAAGGCTTCCTGGGTGTGAACTCTAAGGGGGGGGAGGGGTCATGGGTGTTACAACTATTAACTGTTTAATAATTGTAAACAAGGCTGCCAAAGATTGAGAAAAGATATACAGGTTCGTAAGTCCTTGCGTAACTACTTGTGAATCCGGGTCCCGGAGGTCTCATAGCGTAAGGCGGTATCTCTTGGCAGATCGGCATTCGTAAGTAGCTTCCAGAATCGCGACACAAGTGCCAATACCTTATTCAGCGAGGTGGCCGCACTACCCGCATGTCCCCTCGTGATATGCCTGGTGCTGGTCTGGCGGTGTGTTGCACAGAGATGCATTCACTTGGTGGTGTGTTGCACAGAGATGCATTCACTTGGTGGTGTGTTGCACAGAGATGCATTCACTTGTGGTGTGTTGCACAGAGATGCATTCACTTGGTGGTGTGTTGCACAGAGATGCATTCACTTGGTGGTGTGTTGCACAGAGATGCATTCACTTGATGGTGTGTTGCACAGAGATGCATTCACTTGGTGTGTTGCACAGAGATGCATTCACTTGGTGGTGTGTTGCACAGAGATGCATTCACTTGGGGGTGTGTTGCACAGAGATGCATTCACTTGGTGGTGTGTTGCACAGAGATGCATTCACTTGGTGGTGTGTTGCACAGAGATGCATTCACTTGGTGGTGTGTTGCACAGAGATGCATTCACTTGGTGGTGTGTTGCACAGAGATGCATTCACTTGGTGGTGTGTTGCACAGAGATGCATTCACTTGGTGGTGTGTTGCACAGAGATGCATTCACTTGATGGTGTGTTGCACAGAGATGCATTCATTGGTGTTGCACAGAGATGCATTCACTTGGTGGTGTGTTGCACAGAGATGCATTCACTTGGTGGTGTGTTGCACAGAGATGCATTCACTTGGTGTGTTGCACAGAGATGCATTCACTTGGTGGTGTGTTGCACAGAGATGCATTCACTTGGTGGTGTGTTGCACAGAGATGCATTCACTTGGTGGGTGTGTTGCACAGAGATGCATTCACTTGGTGCTGTGTTGCACAGAGATGCATTCACTGTGGGGTGTGTTGCACAGAGATGCATTCACTTGGTGGTGTGTGCACAGAGATGCATTCACTTGGTGTGTTGCACAGAGATGCATTCACTGGTGGTGTGTTGCACAGAGATGCATTCACTTGGTGGTGTGTTGCACAGAGATGCATTCACTTGGTGGTGTGTTGCACAGAGATGCATTCACTTGGTGCTGTGTTGCACAGAGATGCATTCACTGGTGCTGTGTTGCACAGAGATGCATTCACTTGGTGGTGTGTTGCACAGAGATGCATTCACTTGGTGGTGTGTGCACGAGATGCATTCACTTGGTGTGTTGCACAGAGATGCATTCACTTGGTGGGTGTTGCACAGAGATGCATTCACTTGGTGGTGTGTTGCACAGAGATGCATTCACTTGGTGGTGTGTTGCACAGAGATGCATTCACTTGGTGGTGTGTTGCACAGAGATGCATTCACTTGGTGGTGTGTTGCACAGAGATGCATTCACTTGGTGGTGTGTGGCACAGAGATGCATTCACTGGTGCTGTGTTGCACAGAGATGCATTCACTTGGTGGTGTGTGCACAGAGATGCATTCACTTGGTGCTGTGTTGCACAGAGATGCATTCACTGGTGCTGTGTTGCACAGAGATGCATTCACTTGGTGGTGTGTTGCAAAAACACACGAATACTGTCCGGACACTACCCACTAACTATACCATCCCCCTCAACTAACAACACCATCAACACTGGTCCATGTCAGGACACTTCCCACCAACACTGGTCCATGTCAGGACACTACCACCAACACTGGACCATGTCAGGACATACCCACCAACACTGGACCATGTCAGGACACTACCACCAACACTGGACCATGTCAGGACACTACCCACCAACACTGGTCCATGTCAGGACACTACCCACCAACATGGTCCATGCCAGGACACTACCCACCAACACTGGACATGTCAGGACACTACCCACCAACACTGGACCATGTCAGGACACTACCCACCAAACACTGGTCCATGTCAGGACACTACCACCAACACTGGACCATGTCAGGACCACTACCCACCAACACTGGACATGTCAGGACACTTCCCACCAACACTGGTCCATGTCAGGACACTACCACCAACACTGGACCATGTCAGGACACTACCCACCAACACTGGACCATGTCAGGACACTACCACCAACACTGGACCATGTCAGGACACTACACAACAACCTGGACCATGTCAGGACAATACCCACCAACCACTGGACCATGTCAGAACACTACCCACCAACACTGGACCATGTCAGGAGAAAGTGGACGTAGTACTCCGTTTTCTGTTTTAGCTCCTCTGGCTTAGGCTCTTTCATTAGGAACGGGGAGTACTACGTCACTTTCTCCTGACATGGTCCAGTGTTGGGGGGGTAGTGTTCTGACATGGTCCAGTGTTGGTGGGTAGTGTCCTGACATGGTCCAGTGGGTGGGTAGTGTCCTGACATGGTCCAGTGTTGGTGGGTAGTGTCCTGACATGGTCCAGTGTTGGTGGGTAGTGTCCTGACATGGTCCAGTGTTGGTGGGTAGTGTCCTGACATGGACCAGTGTTGGTGGGAAGTGTCCTGACATGGTCCAGTGTTGGTGGGTAGTGTCCTGACATGGTCCAGTGTTGGTGGGTAGTGTCCTGACATGGACCAGTGTTGGTGGGTAGTGTCCTGACATGGACCAGTGTTGGTGGGTAGTGTCCTGACATGGACCAGTGTTGGTGGGTAGTGTCCTGACATGGTCCAGTGTTGGTGGGTAGTGTCCTGACATGGTCCAGTGTTGGTGGGTAGTGTCCTGACATGGACCAGTGTTGGTGGGTAGTGTCCTGACATGGACCAGTGTTGGTGGGTAGTGTCCTGACATGGTCCAGTGTTGGTGGGTAGTGTCCTGACATGGACCAGTGTTGGTGGGAAGTGTCCTGACATGGACCAGTGTTGATGGTGTTGTTAGTTGAGGGGGGATGGTATAGTTAGTGGGTAGTGTCCGGACAGTATTCGTGTGTTTTTTGCAACACACCACCAAGTGAATGCATCTCTGTGCAACACAGCACCAAGTGAATGCATCTCTGTGCAACACAGCACCAAGTGAATGCATCTCTGTGCAACACACCACCAAGTGAATGCATCTCTGTGCAACACAGCACCAAGTGAATGCATCTCTGTGCAACACACCACCAAGTGAATGCATCTCTGTGCAACACACCACCAAGTGAATGCATCTCTGTGCAACACACCACCAAGTGAATGCATCTCTGTGCAACACACCACCAAGTGAATGCATCTCTGTGCAACACACCACCAAGTGAATGCATCTCTGTGCAACACACCACCAAGTGAATGCATCTCTGTGCAACACACCAAGTGAATGCATCTCTGTGCAACACACCACCAAGTGAATGCATCTCTGTGCAACACACCACCAAGTGAATGCATCTCTGTGCAACACAGCACCAAGTGAATGCATCTCTGTGCAACACAGCACCAAGTGAATGCATCTCTGTGCAACACACCACCAAGTGAATGCATCTCTGTGCAACACACCACCAAGTGAATGCATCTCTGTGCAACACACCACCAAGTGAATGCATCTCTGTGCAACACACCAAGTGAATGCATCTCTGTGCAACACACCACCAAGTGAATGCATCTCTGTGCAACACACCACCAAGTGAATGCATCTCTGTGCAACACAGCACCAAGTGAATGCATCTCTGTGCAACACACCACCAAGTGAATGCATCTCTGTGCAACACACCACCAAGTGAATGCATCTCTGTGCAACACACCACCAAGTGAATGCATCTCTGTGCAACACACCAAGTGAATGCATCTCTGTGCAACACACCACCAAGTGAATGCATCTCTGTGCAACACACCACCAAGTGAATGCATCTCTGTGCAACACACCAAGTGAATGCATCTCTGTGCAACACACCATCAAGTGAATGCATCTCTGTGCAACACACCACCAAGTGAATGCATCTCTGTGCAACACACCACCAAGTGAATGCATCTCTGTGCAACACACCACCAAGTGAATGCATCTCTGTGCAACACACCACCAAGTGAATGCATCTCTGTGCAACACACCACCAAGTGAATGCATCTCTGTGCAACACACCACCAAGTGAATGCATCTCTGTGCAACACACCACCAAGTGAATGCATCTCTGTGCAACACACCACCAAGTGAATGCATCTCTGTGCAACACACCAAGTGAATGCATCTCTGTGCAACACACCATCAAGTGAATGCATCTCTGTGCAACACACCACCAAGTGAATGCATCTCTGTGCAATACACCACCAAGTGAATGCATCTCTGTGCAACACACCACCAAGTGAATGCATCTCTGTGCAACACACCACCAAGTGAATGCATCTCTGTGCAACACACCACCAAGTGAATGCATCTCTGTGCAACACACCGCCAGACCAGCACCAGGCATATCACGAGGGGACATGCGGGTAGTGCGGCCACCTCGCTGAATAAGGTATTGGCACTTGTGTCGCGATTCTGGAAGCTACTTACGAATGCCGATCTGCCAAAGAATACCGCCTTACGCTATGAGACCTCCGGGACCCGGATTCACAAAGTAGTTACGCAAGGACTTACGAACCTGTATATCTTTTCTCAATCTTTGGCAGCCTTGTTTACAATTATTAAACAGTTAATGAGTTGTAACACCCATGACCCCCTCCCCCCCTTAGAGTTCACACCCAGGGAAGCCTTCTCCAAAAGGTCAGTCCAGATGACCTCCGGATTATCTTGTCACCGGGACACCGGGATCGAGGGCGGGTCTGTGACGAACATCCACAGCCAGGGAGAGAGACAGTGTCCACCAGATGGAGAGACAGAGGTCTTAAGGTAATGTGTGTGATCTCTGAGGTTTTGTTCCATGTTTAAATTTCTTAAACTATTGGCCAGTGTTAGAGTAGGATAAGTGGTGATTAGTATAATTTTGGTGTCAATAAACTCATGTTAAATTTCCCGTCTGTGTCACTTGTAGACTCCTCTCAGTGTTTTGGTTATAGTGGCTGACTCCCGTCCCATAATTACTGACAGTTATAGACAGTACTCTCCAAGTCAAGCAATGTTTCTTGCCTCGTTGCTTGATATAGTGTCAATGGTCAAGGCAGATGGTGGCAGCGTAGTAATCCTGTGTAGCATTTCCTTGTTGGCAGTGTACCTTTGGTTCCGGTGTAACCATCATATGTCAGCTCATATTACAGTGTTCAATAACAGTGTTACCAAGTGCAACCCACAGGAAGTGTTACTCAGGAGAAGTAGTGGAGTTTACATTATTAGTTTAGTATACTTTATAGTGGTCTTCCATTATTATAGTGGGGATACATTAGAGAGGTGAACAATGGTGGCATTTTACACTGGTGTTACAGAGCTCCGAAGCACCAGGAGGCTGTTTATAACAATAACAACAGTTGATTGGCAAGTTTTTATGCTTGTAAACTGTTTAATAAATGTAACCAAAGCCGGCAAAGATTGAGGAAAGATGTACACGTTCGTAAGTGCTTGCGTGACTGCTTCGTGAATCTGGGTCCAGGTTCGTAGGTGCTTGCGTAACTGCTTCGTGAATCTGGGTCCTAACCTTCAGGATGGTAGAAATAGCCTAAGCTACACTATCCCTTTGTGATGTATTTTATTATCTCAATAAACATACTTGCACTTGCCTCCAGACCAGACATAACTTCACGTAAGCCGCACATAAGTCTAGCTTTCTCGATCACACAACCTTACGCAGCTAGGAACTCGTAGTAGATTACGGAATTTACCCGAGTTTACCTGAGGGCCACTAATATTAGTGGCCTCGATGAGGACAGAAATCCGGCAGCTTGTTAAAGGTCTTCCCTCATTTGCTCTGATGATCTTTTCCAGCTGAATTTTAAAACTCGGCAGTTTTGGCACTTACGGCTTCGGCAGGTAAGCAGTTCTACGGGTTTACAAGCCTATGGGTGAGGCAGCGCTTTGTCATGGGTTCGTATCCTGGCCGGGGAGGATTTACTGGGCACAAATCCTTAACTGTAGCCTCTGGGAAGCCGGTCGGCCGAGCGGATAGCTTGTGATCCTGTGGTCCCGGGTTCGATCTCGGGCGCCCTCGAGAAACAATGGGCAGAGTTTCTTTCACCCTATGCCCCTGTTACCTAGTAGTAAAATAGGTACCTGGGTGTTAGTCAGCTGTCACGGGCTGCTTCCTGGGGGTGGAGGCCTGGTCGAGGACTGGGCCGCGGGGACACTAAAAAAAAAAGCCCCGAAATCATCTAAAGATAACCTCAAGAATCTGTTTAACTCAACAGTAAAATGTGTACTTGGTTGTAAAAACGATTCTTCGCGGCGGGGATCGTATTCCAGGGACCTGCCCGAAATGCTACGTGTACTAGTGGCTGTACAAGAATGTAACAACTCTTGTATATATCTCAAAAAGCATCTCTGTTTTCTGTCTTACAATGTGGCTTGTTGAGCTTGAACCCGTTGCTCCTCGTTCGTGGCACATCTGACCTTTTTGAAGAAATTGGCCGGATCAACATCCTCCAAATTGTTTAGTATTTTAAAGGTTTCGATGAGATCCGCTCTGTCATGCCGGTTTGCAAGGTTGTTAGCCCAGATTAACTGTTGTTAATATAATAATTTTTTGTAGATTCTACTTTTACCAATATTATTTACACCTTGACAATTTTATACTTATCATACAACACATCCTCCTGTTTAGATAGTACAGTACTTTTTATAACACCATAGTACTGTACTGTACAAACATTGATGTACTACTCAATTAGATACCGTAGTAGAATTTTGTACTAATCACTTTATAGTGTCGGCAAAAAAATAAGCAAAAAAAATCCTAACTCTAAGATAGCACACATGTGTACTATATCAGGCCTCGGATAGTGTGTATTAGGCACAGGAAGGTTAGGTTAGTTCAGTTTGTCTTTGCAATATAAATAGAAAAGCTTTAACAATCTGTCCGAATTCAATATGTCCGATTTCTACTTTCTAATTGCGTTGAATGTCGGTAAATGTACTCTGGTCCTTGTCATTACTATAAGTATTACCAATGCAGGAGGATGGGCTGGATCATATGATATAAAGGTTATGTCGGTTGTGTACTTATCCTTCCCTGTGAGTTTTATAGATGAGGAGTTTGAAGTAACTTGAACGTGAGGGCGAGACATTCAATGAATATAAAATATACATTTAGATCACTATTGCTACACTAAACAGGTTGCGGTATTAGTCAGATTATAATGGTCAGGACCACTCTTATAACCGTTTAGTGTCCTTATGGTACCCCAGAGTTGGGGGACAGGACACCTGTCTTGTTGAGGTCCTCATAAGTCAAGTACAGTACTCCTGTTGCCAAAGATGCAACCCACAACAGTTGTCTACCTCCCAGATACCTACATATTGCTAAGTGATAAGAGGCTATAAGTGAGAGGAAGTGTGCCTTGCCACTACCATTCACAGGATGGGTGTGAGGTACACTGCCACTCAACACATGGGGTATGGGGGTGAATAATATAGGAATTTGTTATACCTTTTTTGTTCCCATGTTATACCACCAGCTGAGAGCAGACTACTTGATGTATGCAGTGGAGTTTTATTCTTATACTGCGTACACGTTGTAAACTTTGTGTACAAGGAGACATGTATTGTGGCAATGGGAGGGGGGGTTGCAGAGTTGAAATTGTGGCAGTGGGAGATTGCAGAGTTGAGCTTGTGATCACGGCTGGTTGTTGATCAGTGTTGACCAGCGATCAACACATGATTCTGTTGCTGCTTGTGGAGAGAGGGTCAAGTGAAACACAATATCCAAATATATAAATGAAAGTTCTAATTTTATTAAGTATATTTACATCACCTTATGGTGCTCTTAAACATTACACTATCATATTCTGCTCACTGGCATGCAAGTTTGGCAACATCTGTTCTTGGGAGATTCATCGTAAAACCGAGAGGTGTGGTAGAACTCCAGTCATGTCTGAACAGTGTAGACGAGTACTGTGTATGCTAAAACAGCGTCACGTATAGCTGTATGTATATCTCACAAAAGCCTGGATTGATGTATCATCACCACGAACAATTCTCACTGAACTAGGGCTTTTGTATTGTCACAGTGATCAGGTGCCTCAAAGGACCCAAAAGTCCCATGTCACCATTGGGAGCGGGTGTCCCCCTTGTGTCAGAGAAGCAGTCGTCAGCTAGAGGGTGGGCAACAGCCTGGACTAGTTACCTTGCACTAGCAACACTGCCCATGAAGAGCATCCATACCAACATTGTGACAAAAAATAATATTAGAACGAGTTCACTAATTATCAAACAATTATCTTGTTCAATTAGCAGCATATAGTTAATTCAGTATATACTGGCCTACATTAAAGCTTAAAAAACTAGTTTTACACATGTATTATAGGCACTCTGAATTCAGACTGATCAGACACAAGGTAGTCAACTTGATGGCTTCTGTGTACCTTTAACTAGTTCCTCCATCATCACAGTATGATGCCGTGATGATGGATGTTAAGGAACTTAACATGGCCTCCTTACAGACGCCATGTTTAGCTCCTTTCGTATGTCTAGTGGTGTTGACTTCCCCCGCTGAGCCAGCAGTCTTCAGAATAAGGCACGTTCATCCTAGGAATGCTGATGACCTATAGACTAAGGCCAGAAAAGTGCGAGTCTTCGTCTCGCAAACATACGATAGCTAGCTACTGGCCGTTCGCTTGCAAATATGTATATACTTGTTAAAAAAGAAGAAAAAGCCACAGGTGTTTGTACTACACTTCTTCCCACTGACAAGCAGAATTTCAAAAGGACTAACAGGTCAGCCACCCTCAGAAGTGGGCCAGCCAAAGGCATGCATTGTTGGATTTACCATCTTCTTGTATCTACAGCCTCCTTATTCACTAACAGAGGTGTCTTGCTTTTTTCTCAACATTAATTAAGCATAACTACCTAAAAATAAATATAATATTTGCTTAAATCTAGACTAACTGTAAAAATATTACTGTAAATAATTTGCTTTATAAACTTAAGACTAAGCTTTATAAACTTCAGACTAAGAAGGGTTGCATTCTTATGTTATTTGAGGGATAACTTTGTCTTGTTTTATGGAGGTCAAGACTAGAGAACTGTGTGACACAGAACAACACTGTAGTGATGTAGTGTACTGTGTGACACAGTCCAACACTGTAGTGATGTAGTGTACTGTGTGACACAGTCCAACACTGTGGTGATGTAGTGTACTGTGTGACACAGACCAACACTGTAGTGATGTAGTGTACTGTGTGACACAGAACAACACTGTGGTGATGTAGTGTACTGTGTGACACAGAACAACACTGTAGTGATGTAGTGTACTGTGTGACACAGAACAACACTGTAGTGATGTAGTGTACTGTGTGACACAGAACAACACTGTAGTGATGTAGTGTACTGTGTGACACAGTCCAACACTGTGGTGATGTAGTGTACTGTGTGACACAGTCCAACACTGTGGTGATGTAGTGTACTGTGTGACACAGACCAACACTGTGGTGATGTAGTGTACTGTGTGACACAGAACAACACTGTGGTGATGTAGTGTACTGTGTGACACAGTCCAACACTGTGGTGATGTAGTGTACTGTGTGACACAGTCCAACACTGTGGTGATGTAGTGTACTGTGTGACACACACCAACACTGTGGTGATGTAGTGTACTGTGTGACACAGTCCAACACTGTGGTGATGTAGTGTACTGTGTGACACAGACCAACACTGTAGTGATGTAGTGTACTGTGTGACACAGAACAACACTGTAGTGATGTAGTGTACTGTGTGACACAAACCAACACTGTGGTGATGTAGTGTACTGTGTGACACACTCCAACACTGTGGTGATGTAGTGTACTGTGTTACACAGACCAACACTGTGGTGATGTAGTGTACTGTGTGTTCAGAACAACATTGTGGTGATGTAGTGTACTGTGTGACACACACCAACACTGTGGTGATGTAGTGTACTGTGTTACACAGACCAACACTGTGGTGATGTAGTGTACTGTGTGTTCAGAACAACACTGTGGTGATGTAGTGTACTGTGTGACACACACCAACACTGTGGTGATGTAGTGTACTGTGTGACACAGACCAACACTGTGGTGATGTAGTGTACTGTGTGACACAGACCAACACTGTGGTGATGTAGTGTACTGTGTGACACAGACCAACACTGTGGTGATGTAGTGTACTGTGTGACACAGACCAACACTGTGGTGATGTAGTGTACTGTGTGACACAGACCAACACTGTGGTGATGTAGTGTACTGTAGTGATTGTGTGACACAGAACAACACAGTGGACCCACAATGTATATATTGCAGCTACCCTGATGAATGGAAGACCATTGTTGCGTTTCATTTCAAAATATACTGCGTCACTTAATNGGTGTAGCGTCCACTGGTGGGTGTAGCGTCCACTAGTGGGTGTAGCGTCCACTGCTGGGTGTAGCGTCCACTGCTGGGTGTGGCGTCCACTGTGGGTGTAGCGTCCACTGGTGGGTGTATCGTCCACTGGGTGGAGTAGCGTCCACTGCTGGGTGTGGCGTCCACTGGTCGTGTAGCGTCCACTGGTGGGTGTAGCGTCCACTGGTGGGGTGTCGTCCACTGTGGGTGTAGCGTCCACTGCTGGGTGTGGCGTCCACTGGTGGGTGTAGCGTCCACTGGTGGGTGTAGCGTCCACTGGTGGGTGTAGCGTCCACTGGTGGTGTAGCGTCCACTGGTGGTGTAGCGTCCACTGGTGGTGTAGCGTCCACTGGTGAGTGTGGCGTCCACTGCTGGGTGTAGCGTCCACTGGTGGGTGTAGCGTCCACTGTGGGTGTAGCGTCCACTGGTGGGTGTAGCGTCCACTGGTGGGTGTAGCGTCCACTGGTGGGTGTGGCGTCCACTGGTGGGTGTGGCGTCCACTGGTGGGTGTAGAGTCCACTGGTGGGTGTAGCGTCCACTGGTGGGTGTAGCGTCCACTGGTGGGTGTAGCGTCCACTGCTGGGTGTAGCGTCCACTGCTGGTGTGGTCCACTGGTGGGTGTGGCGTCCACTGGTGGGTGTAGCGTCCACTGCTGGGTGTAGCGTCCACTGGTGGGTGTAGCGTCCACTGGTGGGTGTAGCGTCCACTGCTGGGTGTGTCGTCCACTGGTGGGTGTGGCGTCCACTGGTGGGTGTAGCGTCCACTGGTGGGTGTGGCGTCCACTGGTGGGTGTAGCGTCCACTGCTGGGTGTAGCGTCCACTGGTGGGTGTGGCGTCCACTGGTGGGTGTAGCGTCCACTGGTGGGTGTAGCGTCCACTGGTGGGTGTAGCGTCCACTGGTGGGTGTGTCGTCCACTGGTGGGTGTAGCGTCCACTGCTGGGTGTAGCGTCCACTGGTGGGTGTGGCGTCCACTGGTGGGTGTAGCGTCCACTGGTGGGTGTAGCGTCCACTGGTGGGTGTAGCGTCCACTGGTGGGTGTAGCGTCCACTGGTGGGTGTAGCGTCCACTGCTGGGTGTAGCGTCCACTGGTGGGTGTAGCGTCCACTGGTGGGTGTAGCGTCCACTGCTGGGTGTAGCATCAACAAAAATAGCTGTGCAAGAAATATTAGTTATGAATCAACATTGCAAATATTGCAAGTTGCAATGTTTGTTGATGGATATAATTACATGGTAGGGCAGTTAGTGTAGTGTAGAGGCCGGCGGGGAGGTGTTTACTGAGCCACGGGAGCCTCTTGACTGTACTAGAGGCAACACAAGAACATTTGATGATCTTTGGTTTACTGTTTACATTTATGCTGACTCCTGGAGTGATATGCTGGCTGGCAGCCTCTTGTGTTGCGTCTTGGCAACACTTGAGGGTGTATGTATGGAGTCAGCTCTTGGTGTATGGAGTCAGCTCTTGGTGTATGGAGTCAGCTCTTGGTGTATGGAGTCAGCTCTTGGTGTATGGAGTCAGCTCTTGGTGTATGGAGTCAGCTCCTGGTGTATGGAGTCAGCTCCTGGTGTATGGAGTCAGCTCCTGTTGTATGGAGTCAGTTCCTGGTGTATGGAGTCAGTTCCTGGTGTATGGAGTCAGTTCCTGGTGTATGGAGTCAGCTCCAGGTGTATGGAGTCAGCTCCTGGTGTATGGAGTCAGCTCCTGTTGTATGGAGTCAGTTCCTGGTGTATGGAGTCAGTTCCTGGTGTATGGAGTCAGCTCCTGGTGTATGGAGTCAGCTCCTGGTGTATGGAGTCAGCTCTTGGTGTATGGAGTCAGCTCTTGGTGTATGGAGTCAGCTCCTGGTGTATGGAGTCAGCTCCTGGTGTATGGAGTCAGCTCCTGGTGTATGGAGTCAGCTCCTGGTGTATGGAGTCAGCTCCTGATGTATGGAGTCAGCTCCAGGTGTATGGAGTCAGCTCCTGGTGTATGGAGTCAGCTCCTGATGTATGGAGTCAGCTCCTGGTGTATGGAGTCAGCTCCTGGTGTATGGAGTCAGCTCCAGGTGTATGGAGTCAGCTCCTGGTGTATGGAGTCAGCTCCTGATGTATGGAGTCAGCTCCTGGTGTATGGAGTCAGCTCCTGATGTATGGAGTCAGCTCCTGATGTATGGAGTCAGCTCCTGATGTATAGAGTCAGCTTCTGGTGTATGGAGTCAGCTCCTGATGTATGGAGTCAGCTCCTGATGTATGGAGTCAGCTCCTGATGTATGGAGTCAGCTCTTGGTGTATGGAGTCAGCTCTTGGTGTATGGAGTCAGCTCCTGATGTATGGAGTCAGCTCCTGATGTATGGAGTCAGCTCCTGGTGTATGGAGTCAGCTCCTGACGGCTGCCTGGCGTTGCGCGCGCAGATATAAACAAAGAGAGCAGAAGCCTAACATGGCGCCATATTTACCGTTACTGAACCAACAAGCCAGAGATCGCGGCCGAAGTACACACATATCTGGCCCTTATCGCGCCGCGATCTGTGACAGTGAACGGCTCTGTTACAGGAAGATAGCGGCTTGCTTCACCGCCGGCCTGGTGACGTCAGGAGGATAGCGGGAACGATTGGGAAACAAGAGACAGTCAGTCTTGGCGGCTCTTTATGCTTGGGGTCACACGCTTGGGGTCACAGGCTTGGGGTCACAGGCTTGGGGTCACACGCTTGGGGTCACAGGCTTGGGGTTACACGCTTGGGGTTACACGCTTGGGGTCACACGCTTGGGGTCACAGGCTTGGGGTTACACGCTTGGGGTTACACGCTTGGGGTCACAGGCTTGGGGTCACAGGCTTGGGGTTACACGCTTGGGGTTACACGTTTGGGGCCACACGCTTGGGGTCACAGGCTTGGGGTTACACGCTTGGGGTTACACGTTTGGGGCCACACGCTTGGGGTCACAGGCTTGGGGTTAAACGCTTGGCGTTACACGTTTGGGGTCACAGGCTTGGGGTTACACGTTTGGGGCCACACGCTTGGGGTCACAGGCTTCTGGTCACACGCTTGGGGTTACACGCTTGGGGTTACACGCTTGGGGTCACACGCTTGGGGACACGCGTATACATATGTGCGTTCCTGCATGTACAGTAGCACATATACCATGTATACATACATATATACAGGGGCAAGAAGATGTATGAAGACACAGGTGAATGGCTCTACAGTGCCACTCTCTACGACAGTTCCCACAGGCTAACTACAACGTGGCCCTGGACGGGGCTCGAAGGTGCCTGGACCACCACCAGCTGGCTGACCTGCTGCACCATCTAGCAGCCCATGACCCCGACAAGTCAGGGTTCGTGTCCACCCGCCTGGCGGTGGCGGCGATGACCTCAGCTCTAGGTCAGACATGTTTCTTCTCACTTCTACAACAGTCAGGTTAATAATTATTCTCAGAGAACTCACAATAACTATATTAATAATCCACAGGAGCTGTGGGCAGGGTTCGAATCCCTGTACGGCTTGTGTGTCGTGGTACACTCCACTAGCATGGATTCGAACCCTAATCAAAGCATCTGTGGATTTGTTCATTAATAATACTGATATTGAGGGTGTGAGCTAGAGTATACTGACCAGTGTCAGGTACACTGACCAGTGTCAGGGTACACTGACCAGTGTCAGGTACACTGACCAGTGTCAGGGTACACTGACCAGTGTCAGGGTACACTGACCAGTGTCAGGGTACACTGACCAGTGTCAGGTACACTGACCAGTGTCAGGGTACACTGACCAGTGTCAGGTACACTGACCAGTGTCAGGGTACACTGACCAGTGTCAGGTACACTGACCAGTGTCAGGGTACACTGACCAGTGTCAGGGTACACTGACCAGTGTCAGGGTACACTGACCAGTGTCAGGTACACTGACCAGTGTCAGGTACAGTGACCAGTGTCAGGGTACACTGACCAGTGTCAGGTACAGTGACCAGTGTCAGGGTACACTGACCAGTGTCAGGTACACTGACCAGTGTCAGGTACACTGACCAGTGTCAGGGTACACTGACCAGTGTCAGGTACAGTGACCAGTGTCAGGGTACACTGACCAGTGTCAGGGTACACTGACCAGTGTCAGGGTACACTGACCAGTGTCAGGGTACACTGACCAGTGTCAGGGTACACTGACCAGTGTCAGGTACACTGACCAGTGTCAGGTACAGTGACCAGTGTCAGGGTACACTGACCAGTGTCAGGTACAGTGACCAGTGTCAGGGTACACTGACCAGTGTCAGGTACACTGACCAGTGTCAGGTACACTGACCAGTGTCAGGGTACACTGACCAGTGTCAGGTACAGTGACCAGTGTCAGGGTACACTGACCAGTGTCAGGTACAGTGACCAGTGTCAGGGAACACTGACCAGTGTCAGGGAACACTGACCAGTGTCAGGGTACACTGACCAGTGTCAGGTACACTGACCAGTGTCAGGGTACACTGACCAGTGTCAGGGTACACTGACCAGTGTCAGGTACACTGACCAGTGTCAGGGTACACTGACCAGTGTCAGGGTACACTGACCAGTGTCAGGGTACACTGACCAGTGTCAGGTACACTGACCAGTGTCAGGGTACACTGACCAGTGTCAGGGTACACTGACCAGTGTCAGGGTACACTGACCAGTGTCAGGGTACACTGACCAGTGTCAGGGTACATTGACCAGTGTCAGGTACACTGAGCAGTGTCAGGTACACTGACCAGTGTCAGGGTACACTGACCAGTGTCAGGTACACTGACCAGTGTCAGGGTACACTGACCAGTGTCAGGTACACTGACCAGTGTCAGGGTACACTGACCAGTGTCAGGTACACTGACCAGTGTCAGGGTACACTGACCAGTGCCAGGGTACACTGACCAGTGTCAGGTACACTGACCAGTGCCAGGTACACTGACCAGTGTCAGGTACACTGACCAGTACCAGGGTACACTGACCAGTGCCAGGGTACACTGACCAGTGCCAGGGTACACTGACCAGTGTCAGGTACACTGACCAGTGTCAGGTACACTGACCAGTGTCAGGTACACTGACCAGTGTCAGGTACACTGACCAGTGCCAGGGTACACTGACCAGTGCCAGGGTACACTGACCAGTGCCAGGGTACACTGACCAGTGTCAGGGTACACTGACCAGTGTCAGGTACACTGACCAGTGTCAGGTACACTGACCAGTGCCAGGGTACACTGACCAGTGTCAGGTACACTGACCAGTGTCAGGTACACTGACAGTGTCAGGTACACTGACCAGTGTCAGGTACACTGACCACTGTCAGGTACACTGACCAGTGCCAGAGTACACTGACCAGTGTCAGGTACACTGACCAGTGTCAGGTACACTGACCAGTGTCAGGTACACTGACAAGTGCCAGGGTACACTGACCAGTGTCAGGTACACTGACCAGTGCCAGGGTACACTGACCAGTGTCAGGTACACTGACCACTGTCAGGTACACTGACCAGTGTCAGGTACACTGACCACTGTCAGGTACACTGACCAGTGTCAGGGTACACTGACCAGTGTCAGGGTACACTGACCACTGTCAGGTACACTGACCAGTGTCAGGTACACTGACCACTGTCAGGTACACTGACCAGTGTCAGGTACACTGACCACTGTCAGGTACACTGACCAGTGTCAGGTACACTGACCAGTGTCAGGTACACTGACCAGTGTCAGGGTACACTGACCAGTGTCAGGTACACTGACCAGTGTCAGGTACACTGACCAGTGTCAGGGTACACTGACCAGTGTCAGGGTACACTGACCAGTGTCAGGTACACTGACCAGTGTCAGGTACACTGACCAGTGCCAGGGTACACTGACCAGTGTCAGGTACACTGACCAGTGTCAGGTACACTGACCAGTGTCAGGTACACTGACCAGTGTCAGGTACACTGACCAGTGTCAGGTACACTGACCAGTGTCAGGTACACTGACCAGTGTCAGGTACACTGACCAGTGTCAGGGTACACTGACCACTGTCAGGTACACTGACCAGTGTCAGGTACACTGACCAGTGCCAGGGTACACTGACCAGTGTCAGGTACACTGACCAGTGTCAGGTACAGTGACCAGTGTCAGGTACACTGACCAGTGTCAGGTACACTGACCAGTGTCAGGTACACTGACCAGTGTCAGGTACAGTGACCAGTGTCAGGGTACAGTGACCAGTGTCAGGGTACACTGACCAGTGTCAGGTACACTGACCAGTGTCAGGTACACTGACCAGTGCCAGGTACACTGACCAGTGTCAGGGTACACTGACCAGTGTCAGGGTACACTGACCAGTGTCAGGGTACACTGACCAGTGTCAGGGTACACTGACCAGTGTCAGGGTACACTGACCAGTGTCAGGGTACACTGACCAGTGTCAGGGTACACTGACCAGTGTCAGGGTACACTGACCAGTGTCAGGGTACACTGACCAGTGTCAGGGTACACTGACCAGTGTCAGGGTACACTGACCAGTGTCAGGGTACACTGACCAGTGTCAGGGTACACTGACCAGTGTCAGGGTACACTGACCAGTGTCAGGGTACACTGACCAGTGTCAGGGTACACTGACCAGTGTCAGGGTACACTGACCAGTGTCAGGGTACACTGACCAGTGCCAGGTACACTGACCAGTGCCAGGTACACTGACCAGTGTCAGGGTACACTGACCAGTGTCAGGGTACACTGACCAGTGTCAGGTACACTGACCAGTGTCAGGTACACTGACCAGTGTCAGGTACACTGACCAGTGTCAGGTACACTGACCAGTGCCAGGTACACTGACCAGTGCCAGGTACACTGACCAGTGTCAGGTACACTGACCAGTGTCACGTACACTGACCAGTGTCACGTACACTGACCAGTGTCAGGTACACTGACCAGTGTCAGGTACACTGACCAGTGTCAGGTACACTGACCAGTGTCAGGTACACTGACCAGTGTTAGGGTACACTGACCACTGTCAGGTACACTGACCAGTGCCAGGGTACACTGACCAGTGCCAGTGTTACAGGTGGGTCACCAGTGAACCAGCAACAGGTGGAGACATTAGCCCGACGTCACCGCCAGCAGAGGCCCCGCCCCCTCACCCGTCACCACCTGACACACCTGGCCGCCCTACACCTGAAGAGACACAACTTTGACGGTGAGTTCCTACACCTGAAGGTGGGTGGTGCTCCCTGAAGGTGGGTGGTGCTCCCTGAAGGTGGGTGGTGCTCCCTGAAGGTGGGTGGTGCTCCCTGGGGGTGGGTGGTGCTCCCTGATGGTGGGTGGAGTGCCTCAGGGCTGTTGTTGACACCTGCTTTATTTCTGGCTTCTCCCTGCAGGGGTCCAGGACCTGATATCCGGCCTCCGTGGGCGTGACGTGGAGGGCCGTGGGCGGCTGCCATCCGGCACGGTGAGGGCGGCACTCAAAGCCATCCGGCCGCCCCTCACTAGCACCCTCATTGATGCACTCATTAACAGGTAAGGTTCAGTTAACTCCTTCACTCACACCAGAAGCTCTTGGTGAAGCGTCATGAGTGCGTCCTTATGCACTCACAGGATAGTCTGTGGTCACTGGTGAGGGACGAGGATAGTCTGGGGAATAGAGTATGACCCCATACTGACCCCTGTACCCCTCCCCAGCATGACCGAGGACGGACAGGTCGACTACAAGGCCTTGTGTCGGGAGGTCGACTGGCGCTGTCGACCCAACATCCACGACAATCTTCCTTGTCAGGTTAGTGTACCTTGGCACTGTCCTTTCCGGCACTGTCCTATCCGGCGCTGTCCTATCCAGCACTGTCTTATCCGGCACTGTCCTATCCAGCTCTATCCTCCCGTCGACACCTCCTGGAACGTCTGTCTTGTGTTAAAAATATATTACGGAACTGTCTGAATATCAGGCTCTTTATTGATGATATTTGACTGGAAACGTGTGTAGTTGACGGATGTATTTGACGGGTGGATATGTCCGCAGGTGGACGAGTCGTCGCTGGTGGAGGCGTTGAGAGGCGTCGTCGACCTGGTCGACTATGTCACCCTGGTGGCTGACCTGGAGGGCAGCGTCTCCACCCACCATCTGGCCGGATCCGGTCTGGTCTAGGGTGAGGTGACAGGTCAGCGTCACCTTGTCACCCTCGGTCTGGTCTAGGGTAAGGTGACAGGCCTTGCTCACCTTGTCACCCTCGGCCCTCAGAGGTCTGGTAAACTCTTGAGACAGTTGTGGCTCATTCCAGGTAAAATGTGGTTGGCTTTTTGCACTACTGAAGACATGATAATTGTCTGTTATTAATAAATTTCTCTAGTTAGAAAGATTTGATATTTCTTTAGCTGTCATTACCTAATATAATAATAAACTTTGTACCATACAACCTGTCCTCTTACACACTCACTCTTCCCTCATATGTGCTACGGCCGCAAATTGCCGTAATAGAAAATGGAAATTTATTTTACAAATGAAATGTGGCCAAAACGGTAAGTTGTGTCCTCTGGTAGGTCAGGAGGACAATAGGTCCTCCTAAGAGTTCAAAACGTCGTAAAAACAGTTAATTTAAGGTTAGTTTCCTAATGAAAGAGCCTAAGCCAGAGGAGCTAAAACAGAAAACGGGAGTACTACGTCACTTTCTCCTGACATGGTCCAGTGTTGGTGGGTAGTGTTCTGACATGGTCCAGTGTTGGCGGGTAGTGTCCTGACATGGTCCAGTGTTGGCGGGTAGTGTCCTGACATGGTCCAGTGTTGGCGGGTAGTGTCCTGACATGGTCCAGTGTTGGCGGGTAGTGTCCTGACATGGTCCAGTGTTGGCGGGTAGTGTCCTGACATGGACCAGTGTTGGCGGGTAGTGTCCTGACATGGTCCAGTGTTGGTGGTGTTGTTAGTTGAGGGGCGATGGTATAGTTAGTGGGTAGTGTCCGGACAGTATTCGTGTGTTTTTTGCAACACACCACCAAGTGAATGCATCTCTGTGCAACACACCACCAAGTGAATGCATCTCTGTGCAACACACCACCAAGTGAATGCATCTCTGTGCAACACACCACCAAGTGAATGCATCTCTGTGCAACACACCACCAAGTGAATGCATCTCTGTGCAACACACCAAGTGAATGCATCTCTGTGCAACACACCAAGTGAATGCATCTCTGTGCAACACACCATCAAGTGAATGCATCTCTGTGCAACACACCACCAAGTGAATGCATCTCTGTGCAACACACCACCAAGTGAATGCATCTCTGTGCAACACACCAAGTGAATGCATCTCTGTGCAACACACCATCAAGTGAATGCATCTCTGTGCAACACACCACCAAGTGAATGCATCTCTGTGCAACACACCACCAAGTGAATGCATCTCTGTGCAACACACCGCCAGACCAGCACCAGGCATATCACGAGGGGACATGCGGGCAGTGCGGCCACCTCGCTGAATAAGGTATTGGCACTTGTGTCGCGATTCTGGAAGCTACTTACGAATGCCGATCTGCCAAAGAATACCGCCTTACGCTATGAGACCTCCGGGACCCGGATTCACAAAGCAGTTACGCAAGGACTTACGAACCTGTATATCTTTTCTCAATCTTTGGCAGCCTTGTTTACAATTATTAAACAGTTAATGAGTTGTAACACCCATGACCCCCCCCCCCTTAGAGTTCACACCCAGGGAAGCCTTCTCCAAAAGGTCAGTCCAGATGACCTCCGGATTATCTTGTCACCGGGACACCGGGATCGAGAGCGGGTCTGTGACGAACATCCACAGCCAGGGGCAGAGACAGTGTCCACCAGATGGAGAGACAGAGGTCTAATGGTAATGTGTGTGATCTCTGAGGTTTGTTCCATGTTTAAATTTCTTAAACTATTGGCCAGTGTTAGAGTAGGATAAGTGGTGATTAGTATAATTTTGGTCTCAATAAACTCATGTTAATTTTCCCGTCTGTGTCACTTGTAGACTCCTCTCAGTGTCTTGGTTATAGTGGCTGACTCCCGTCCCATAATTACTGACAGTTATAGACAGTACTCTCCAAGTCAAGCAATGTTTCTTGCCTCGTTGCTTGATATAGTGTCAATGGTCAAGGCAGATGGTGGCAGCGTAGTATCCTGTGTAGCATTTCCTTGTTGGCAGTGTACCTTTGGTTCCGTGTAACCATCATATGTCAGCTCATATTACAGTGTTCAATAACAGTGTTACAAGTGCAACCCACAGGAAGTGTTACTCAGGAGAAGTAGTGGTGATTACATTATTAGTTTAGTATACTTTATAGTGGTCTTCCATTATTATAGTGGGGATACATTAGAGAGGTGNAGTCCCTCACCCGTCAAGTTCCTCACCCGTCAAGTTCCTCACCCGTCAAGTTCCTCACCCGTCAGGAGAGAGGGGTGTCAAGAGGCCAGGAGAGGGGGGTGTCAAGAGGCCAAGAGTCATTATTATCCTGATAGTTAATCGTTTCGAATCTATTGGTTGTTCTGTGTTGCTCTGGCTGCACCTAACCAACCAGGTGTCCCACCAACAGAAAACGGGACTTTATGTCAATTTAATCTGACGTTTCTATTTTCAAGCACAACTGTTCTGGCCTCAGGTGCCGTGTACGTCAAAATACGACGTGCTACTAGTACCTAAATTTCAATATCAGGATGTTTCTGGTAACTTCCTGACACCACTGAATAATATTGTATATTTCTACAAGAACAATATAAATGAATTGAATGTATGGAAGTTCCAAAGATCGTGGTGGGGGGTGAGAATGAGTCCTTAACCACCTTCAAGAGCCTATGTCCGTCCCACCCCCCAACGGTTCCCCCTGCAAGGTTGTGTGAAGCTACCCCCCCCCCCACACCTTAACCTCCACCTTAGACAGACACTTACACACTATTGAAATACATGATTTGAAAATGTGTTGCATTGATTTAACATATTTTCCAAACCTGTTCAAACGGCAGGTGTGACATTTCAGGATACGTCCAGTGCTGTAATGACCGGACACATCCCCAATCCTCATCCTGTATCTCCTGTATTTCCAATCCCTATTCCCCCCCCCCCAACCTTCCATACCAATCCCGTTGGACATTAAACAGAACGATAAATATTTTTTGTTATTTTAGAAATGCTCAATGTGTGTTTGATATTTTAATTGAATTGAAGCTCCCGTACATCACTTGAAAGGATTTCGAACATTGTCTAGTTCGAACGGCCTTGAACCAGTGACTCGATGTGTGGGTGTCCTGACCTGACTCTGCTGTACCCTATAGGTTCCTGTGTGTGTGTACCTGACACCTGCTGTACCCTACAGGTTCCTGTGTGTGTGTACCTGACACCTGCTGTACCCTACAGGTAGAGTGCCAGGCTGGAAAAGATTACAGAGGGGAGAGAGGGTTTACATCAGATTATATCATGCAGTGTTTACCAGGGAGGAGGGGCGTGGTGTGGCCCCCAGGCGAGGTGTGGCCCCCAGGCGAGGTGTGGCCCCAGGCGTGGTGTGGCCCCAGGCCTGGTGTGGCCCCAGGCGAGGTGTCAAGGAAGTCAAGGAAGATAACAGCTAACCCAAGTTGGGGATTTTATATAAACTTACTACTGAACTTAACCTTGCCTTGCTCAGTAGCGAACAGAGTCCCCCTACCACTTCCCTGATAGAATAAGATCAACCACTTCAGCAACATTGCTTCTACCGTCAACCAATCAGTAATGGACACTGGAGAGCATATGGGAAGATCACCTTGAAATCGTCTTATACTCGGAGAAGGGTTCAACGTCACCTTTACTTAGCGACTCCAATCAGGTCCACTGGTCATGAATGCACACACCCCTGTCGAGCCGCTGTGACTCCCTCACACTTTCTCCTTCTTTTGGGCTGATCTGCTAATTCTCCTTTATTATATTATTCCCCACTACCAAACGAGCTGCAAACGTTTCTCTCTCTACCTAGGAATGAAATATATATATAATATACAGTACAGTACCCTCGGCTACTACGAACCACCAACACTAATGTTATATCAAGTTAACGTCATGTAAGCTGCACACGGCTGCTGCTCAATATCCGGCCTACAGCCTCCTCACTGCTCAGGCTGGAATAACTAGCTTATACAAAATATCTCCAGCAAGAAATATGTAACTTTCTTACCTTACACTCACGCCATGTGCAAGCAAGCACTCCCTGAAGCAGATCATGGTGTCCACACAATTCTCTGTTCTACACACTGAGGCTCACCACTAGGGGCATCTGTCTTTGGGTCCTGTACATCAGGTTAGATACTCCTGTCTATCTTGAGATGATTTCGGGGCTTTAGTGTCCCCGCGGCCCGGTCCTCGACCAGGCCTCCACCCCCAGGAAGCAGCCCGTGACAGCTGACTAACTCCCAGGTACCTATTTTACTGCTAGGTAACAGGGGTAACATAGGGTAAAAGAAACTCTGCTCATTGTTTCTCGCCGGCGCCTGGGATCGAACCCAGGAACACAGGATCACAAGTCCAGCGTGCTGTCCGCTCGGCCGACCGGCTCCCTATGTAATATTTGCTGCTACTTGAAGTCCCACTCAACGCCTGTGTGAAATTCCTCTGTGCGATTTCACAAAATTAAAACTTGCAGCTTCCCTACCCCTCGAAGTTCAGCTCTACCACTGACGTTCAGCTCCACACCTGAAGCATCCACTCCACACCTGGAGATTCACCGTATAATCTTCCTCAGACGCAAAGCTCCACCACGAACTTCTCCCCAAACAAACCTGTAATTCCATTTGCACGTCGGCCCTGTCATGGTGGGTACTCCCCCATTTTTGGACGAGTCCACACTGAATTTGTCCTCCGACGGGGCGCCCAGGGGCCCTGCCCCTCAGTCCTTCACTGACCTCTGGCGAGTGAATATGTGTAGCTCCCGCCCCCACAATATCCAATCATCCCTAACTCCTTATATCTGCTCACTATCTTCATACAATATCTAACCTATACTGGTAAAAGTCTTCTACGATCGCTGGCACATGATCAAACAGTAACAAGCAATCTATCAACTAATTAAGTGTGCTTACTGCAGAAATTTAGGATGCAACGACACTTGCCCTTTGACGCTCCAAAATGGCGCTGCTCTTGATCATCCATCAAAATCCTCTTGGACGGTCTGTAAGTGCTTCTCACAGTCCCGACACGAGTACATAAAGTCGCCTGACAGGTTTCACACACCTACTCACCTTCCTCCACTCAAAGGATATCTCACATTAGGGTCCACACAGGATACGACCACCATACAGGCATCAGGGCGTCCCTAATACCATTCATATCACTGAGAAATGACGTACGACGTCCTCGGCAGCTTCCTCACACTTTGTAACACTTAAGTCTTCACTCAAACACTAAACTGGGAACCAGGGGCCAGATTCACGAAAGCACTTACGAACCTGTACATCTTTTCTCAATCTTTGGCGGCTTTGTTTACAATTATTAAACAGTTAATGAGCTCCGAAGCACCAGGAGGCTGTTTATAACAATAACAACAGTTGATTGGCAAGTTTTCATGCTTGTAAACTGTTTAATAAATGTAACCAAAGCCGTCAAAGATTGAAGAAAGATGTACACGTTCGTAAGTGCTTGCGTAAGTGCTTTCGTGAATCTGGCCTCATATCTTCTTTCTTTCCAGGAGGGCACTGACGTACGTCTATCCTTGACGACCTTCGCAACTCAACTGACGCGTCACGACGTCCGTCTGCGTCACGACGTAAATCAAAACGTCGACATCTCATTTCAACAAGCTTTTATAAGTTGGTCATCCTCCAGCCCGTCCTCCAAACCCAAAAGTGATTCCATCCACCCGCCAACCCCCCGAGCTGTTTATGAATGAAAAACAGTTTACACACGACTCACAACTGATACCGTCCGAACACTTCCGGAACAAGTGCTTCACTGACGACTGGTGTTCGAACCACAACGCTGTAAATGCTTCACTCACGTACTACAAATAATCGCCAACAGAACCTAAACACCTAACCTAACCTATGACTATATATACACAATATGCTATATTGGCAATAGTAATTCATTTATATTTGAGAAAATTCCCGTTTTTGAGAGGAGAGCATGTACAAATTTATGCGTCTGTGGGGTCGACCGCTGGATGGAATGGACTTGAGTCGAGGACGGGTTACGTCCTCTGTTGGTCTATTTAGTCATAAATCACTGCCGTTTACTTAATTACCTTCCTTCCCCTGACTCCTGCCTCTAGTCAGGGGTGTAGAATAACTCTCACAAGGTCCCTACTGCACTAGGCTACTTGGGATTCATAACGCAGAAAGGCGCCGGATTGGGTGTGGGAGTGTCTGACAGACAGGAAACAGAGGGTCATATAGTCAGGGAAGATATGTCACGCTGGAAAGGAGTGGAAAGGAATGTTGCACAGGGTTCTGTTGCTTCTAATTGTTGCAAGTAACAGAGGGAGTGAGCTGGAGTATGTGGATATTTCCCAACCCGTCCTCGCAAATTCGTATAGTCAATATTGACTTATTAGTTACGTGCATAGGTGACATACTAAACATAATAGTTTCCCTTGAAAAGCTTCATAGAAAACACCGACCTTACCTAACCTACATAGTGTGTTAAAATAAGCATTTTATAGCTTCGTAATTACAATTGTTACTTAACCTATTATAGGTATAGGTTAGGTAATAATTGTAATTACGAAGCAATAAGATGCTTATCTTAACATACTAAGTAGGTTAGGTAAGGTCGGTGTTTTCTATGAAGCTTTTCAAGGGAAACTATTATGTTAAGTATGTCACCTATGCACATATTTAATAAATCAATATTCACTATGCGAATTTACGAGGACGGGTTGCATTTCCACGTGATGCAAAGCTAATAAGGAGAGCAAGAGTGTACTGTTGTGTGATACTCTATATAGAGTGCAGCAAGACACGGCTCTTGGAATTCAGTCCAAGTAAGTGTAAAGTAATGAAAATGTATGAGTGAGATAGACATATATTTATACCATAAGGGGAAGGCGGTTACGAGAAACAATAAGGGAAAAAGACTTGGGAGTAGCCATGTAGCCCCAACTCCAGAGACTCACCCGAGCTGGATAACATCAGCAGCATGTGAGAAGTTTGCAAACATATGAACATCATTTGAGAACCTAAACAAGGAGGATTTGAAGGCCATACACACTGCCTACGTGAGACCATTGCTTGAGTATGCAGCTCCAGCATGGAACCCACACCTTGTGAAACAGATACTCTTGAGAAAGTTCAGAGGTTTGCATCTAGAGTAGTACCAGAATTAAGAGGCATAAGCTACAAGGACAGGTTGATAAAGCTCATAATCACAACCATCGAGGAGGGAAAAAGGAATATGATCACTGCATACAAGATCCTGGTGGGAATAGATAAAGTAGATCCCCGTGTCTGATTTGCCCTATGACCGTATCCTGGCCGGGGAGGATTGACTGGGCGACAACCCTTAACTGCTGCCTCTGTTCACCCAACAGTGAATGGGTACCTGGCTCTTAAACGATTTGGCAGGGTCGTATTCCAAGGATTAAGGACCTGCCCGAAACGCTACGCGAGGTAGTGGCTGTACAGGAATGTAACAACTCTTGTATATAGGACACTACGGGCTCACCATAGCCCGTGCTACTTGGAACTTTTTGTTCCTGGCAGCGAATCTTTAACAACAACAACAACAACTTGTATATATATAAATAAATAAAACAAATAAAGATTAAGGAAGGATAGGGAACTATTACCTGTTCCTTCACTATTGTGAAGACCTCCTGGAACCTTTTGTGAGTTCTTCACACACCTCTTTGTCATTCTCTGTGTACCTGTCCTCGCCCACCCTAAGTTTAATCACCTGTTCCTTCACTGTTGTCTTCCTCCTGATGTGACTGTGTAGTAGCTTTGGTTCAGTCTTGGCTTTATTAGTTATATCATTTTCATACCTTTTCTCCACTTGGGGTGGACGGTAGAGCGACGGTCTCGCTTCATGCAGGTCGGCGTTCAATCCCCCGACCGTCCACAAGTGGTTGGGCACCATTCCTTTCCCCCGTCCCATTCCAAATCCTTATCCTGACCCCTTCCCAGTGCTATATAGTCGTAATGGCTTGGCGCTTTCCCCCTGATAGTTCCGTTCAGCTGCTCTTCTCACACTGACATACTCGTTCCTGGTTCTCTGGTATCTCTCTCTACTTTCTGGTGTTCTGTTATTACGGAAGTTCCTCCACGCCCTTTTGTTCAGCTCCTGTGCTTTCATACATACACACCTGGGGAGACACACCTGGGAGACAAACAGGTGTAGCGTGCTGCATCCAGCAGGTGTGTGAGAGAGATACATTTGTAGTTGATATGATAGAGGAAAATAAGTCGGGAGTCAGTACACTAGACAACTGACGGCTAGACAGGCGGGTCCCAAGAGCTAAGAGCTCGATTCTGCGTCATACAGAACCCCCCCCCCGAGTGTACTCACCTAGTTGCGCTTGCGGGGGTGAGCTCTGGCTCTTTGGTCCCAACCCTCAACTGTCAATCAACTGGTGTACAGATTCTTGAGCCTACTGGGCCCTATCATATCTTCATTTGAAACTGTGTATGGAGTCTGTGTCTGGGTACAAGTGACAGGATGAACAACCCAGCGGGTTTCTTCCTATTGGGGAGTGTTGTACATGCTGCTATGGCGGTGTGTCCACTCACAAGATGAGTGGCGCTGCCCAATACTGTCACTATGGCGGTGTGTCCACTCACAGGATGAGTGGCGCTGCCCAATACTGTCACTATGGCGGTGTGTCCACTCACAGGATGAGTGGCGCTGCCCAATACTGTCACTATGGCGGTGTGTTCACTCACAGGATGAGTGGCGCTGCCCAATACTGTCACTATGGCGGTGTGTTCCACTCACAGGATGAGTGGCGCTGCCCAATACTGTCACTATGGCGGTGTGTCCACTCACAGGATGAGTGGCGCTGCCCAATACTGTACTTGGGGGTGGTCACACTATGGCGGAGTGTGGCCCACTCACAGGATGAGTGACGCTGCCCAATACTGTCACTATGGCGGTGGTCCACTCACAGGATGAGTGGCGCTGCCCAATACTGTCACTATGGCGGTGTGTCCACTCACAGGATGAGTGGCGCTGCCCAATACTGTCACTATGGCGGTGTGTCCACTCACAGGATGAGTGGCGCTGCCCAATACTGTCACTATGGCGGTGTGTCCACTCACAGGATGAGTGACGCTGCCCAATACTGTCACTATGGCGGTGTGTCCACTCACAGGATGAGTGGCGCTGCCCAATACTGTCACTATGGCGGTGTGTCCACTCACAGGATGAGTGACGCTGCCCAATACTGTCACTATGGCGGTGTGTTCACTCACAGGATGAGTGGCGCTGCCCAATACTGTCACTATGGCGGTGTGTCCACTCACAGGATGAGTGGCGCTGCCCAATACTGTCACTATGGCGGTGTGTCCACTCACAGGATGTGACGCTGCCCAATACTGTCACTATGGCGGTGTGTTCACTCACAGGATGAGTGGCGCTGCCCAATACTGTCACTATGGCGGTGTGTCCACTCACAGGATGAGTGGCGCTGCCCAATACTGTCACTATGGCGTGTGTCCACTCACAGGATGAGTGGCGCTGCCCAATACTGTCACTATGGCGGTGTGTCCACTCACAGGATGAGTGGCGCTGCCCAATACTGTCACTATGGCTGTGTGTCCACTCACAGGATGAGTGGCGCTGCCCAATACTGTCACTATGGCGGTGTGTCCACTCACAGGATGAGTGACGCTGCCCATACTGTCACTATGGCGGTGTGTCACTCACAGGATGAGTGACGCTGCCCAATACTGTCACTATGGCAGTGTGTCCACTCACAGGATGAGTGACGCTGCCCAATACTGTCACTATGGCGGTGTGTCCACTCACAGGATGAGTGGCGCGCCCCCAATACTGTCACTATGACAGTTGTCCACTCACGGGATGAGTGGCGCTGCCCAATACTGTCACTGTGANGGCAGTGCCAGCAGTGATAGGCACTGCAGTACCTTCACGTACTCCCTGGCCATCAACGGTGAGATTAGCGGTGATCAAAAGTATAGTCATTCACATAAAGGTTCAACATGTTCACATATAAATATTGTTTTCGCTCTAGTGCCTGGGTAGTGGTGCTGTGCCAGAGTTCCTCACTAAGTTACTCAGCTTTACTCAGTCATACTCATCCTCAGCGTCCGTGAGGACATGTCTCTGGACGTTATTAATAATTGCTCTTTCAGTTCATATCCTTTATGTTATATACCATCAGCATATACAATCCTGACCTTACTGGGGAACTTTGGTCTTATTCAGTGAGGTCTCCAAGCTCCTAATATCTAAAGTAATTATCAACAAGCCAAAGATAATTGCTAATAATTGACATTAAGTGATTACCAGAGAAGCATCTAAGGTACTTTAGTGAGAGTATTGGGCAGCGTCACTCAACCTGTGAGTGGACACACCGCCATAGTGACAGTATTGGGCAGCGCCACTCATCCTGTGAGTGGACACACCGCCATAGTGACAGTATTGGGCAGCGCCACTCATCCTGTGAGTGGACACACCGCCATAGTGACAGTATTGGGCAGCGTCACTCATCTGTGAGTGGACACACCGCCATAGTGACAGTATTGGGCAGCGTCACTCATCCTGTGAGTGGACACACCGCCATAGTGACAGTATTGGGCAGCGTCACTCATCCTGTGAGTGGACACACCGCCATAGTGGCAGTATTGGGCAGCGTCACTCATCCTGTGAGTGGACACACCGCCATAGTGGCAGTATTGGGCAGCGTCACTCATCCTGTGAGTGGACACACCGCCATAGTGACAGTATTGGGCAGCGTCACTCATCCTGTGAGTGGACACACCGCCATAGTGACAGTATTGGGCAGCGCCACTCATCCTGTGAGTGGACACACCGCCATAGTGACAGTATTGGGCAGCGTCACTCATCTGTGAGTGGACACACCGCCATAGTGACAGTATTGGGCAGCGTCACTCATCCTGTGAGTGGACACACCGCCATAGTGACAGTATTGGGCAGCGTCACTCATCCTGTGAGTGGACACACCGCCATAGTGACAGTATTGGGCAGCGTCACTCATCCTGTGAGTGGACACACCCCATAGTGACAGTATTGGGTAGCGCCACTCATCCTGTGAGTGGACACACCGCCATAGTGACAGTATTGGGCAGCGCCACTCATCCTGTGAGTGGACACACCGCCATAGTGACAGTATTGGGCAGCGCCACTGATCCTGTGGGCTGACTGAGGTAAGGCTGAAGGCTGACTGAGATAAACTGAAGGCTGACTGAGATAAAACTGAAGGCTGACTGAGATAAGACTGAAGGCTGACTGAGATAAGACTGAAGGCTGACTGAGATAAGACTGAGGAGGGAGCTCGCGGCTGTTCCCCTCAGCCCTGACAAAGCCTTGTCTCATCTCCTTTAAGTCTGACGGCTGTAATGTGCTCCCTTCACTAATATTTCATGATGCTAAACACCAATGCCTGCAAGCGCTGTTCTTCAAAATAAAGAATTAAGCTGGAAATTCAGCACATTACAATGATTATTTCGGCTCGGTGTTGAAATTTTTGTGCAACATTCCTTTCGAGTATTGCGAAATGCATTTGCAAAATGAACGTAAAAAAAATACTCATCATATTGTAAATGGTATATATATATATGATGGAAAAATTTATTATATAATTGGATAGAAAGGATTGGATATGTTTTGTTTGTAATTTTTTAATTGTTGGTAGTTTCGAGTTGTGGCAGCTAGGTGTGGGCAGCTAGGTGTGGGCAGCTAGGTGTGGGCAGCTAGGTGTGGGCAGCTAGGTGTGGGCAGCTAGGTGTGGCAGCTAGGTGTGGGCAGCTAGGTGTGGGCAGCTAGGTGAGGGCAGCTAGGTGTGGTCAGCCAGGTGTGGGCAGCTAGGTGTGGGCAGCTAGGTGTGGGCAGCTAGGTGTGGGCAGCTAGGTGTGGGCAGCTAGGTGTGGGCAGCCAGGTGTGGGCAGCCAGGTGTGGGCAGCTAGGTGTGGGCAGCTGGGTGTGGCAGCCAGGTGTGGGCAGCCAGGTGTGGGCAGCTAGGTGTGGGCAGCCAGGTGTGGGCAGCCAGGTGTGGGCAGGTGCCTAGCACTCTGTACACAGGTTAATTAGAAACTCATTCCTGAACCTATATAAACAGAAATTTGAATATCTGAATATAGTTAATAATAATTACAAGTTGATTAATTTACCGCGCTGATCTGAAATTTTGATCGTTATATGTAATACTTGAGACGATTTCGGGGCTTTAATGTCCCCGCGGCCCGGTCCTCGACCAGGCCTCCACCCCCAGGAAGCAGCCCGTGACAGCTGACTAACTCCCAGGTACCTATTTTACTGCTAGGTAACAGGGGTAACATAGGGTGACAGAAACTCTGCCCATTGTTTCTCGCCGGCGCCTGGGATCGAACCCAGGACTGCAGGATCACAAGTCCAGCGTGCTGTCCGCTCGGCCGACCGGCTCCCTCCTGGGTAAAGCAATACAATGTTTTATTATCAGCGTCATTTTGTCAGACATCATTTGTCCTTTGGTGAGCATTGTGTCTGTCAAATTAATGTGTCATGATAGGTCATGATAGTGTCATGATAAGGTCATTATTCTGCTCACGTGACGTCATCATTATAATGAGGGGTAATGATGACGTCATTACTTCACTGTCCCACCCACACCCCCCCGTCGTGTGGGTGACCTCTACCCCCCCCCCCTCTATACCTCTCCTGCGTCGCCATCTGTGGGCCACCTGGACAACTACGCCTTGATCACAAGGGGCCAGATTCACGAAGCAGTTACGCAAGTACTTACGAACCTGGGGCCAGATTCACGAAGCAGTTACGCAAGTACTTACGAACCTGGGGCCAGATTCACGAAGCAGTTACGCAAGTACTTACGAACCTGGGGCCAGATTCACGAAGTAGTTACGCAAGTACTTACGAACCTGGGGCCAGATTCACGAAGCAGTTACGCAAGTACTTACGAACCTGGGGCCAGATTCACGAAGTAGTTACGCAAGTACTTACGAACCTGGGGCCAGATTCACGAAGTAGTTACGCGAGCACTTACGAACGTGTACATCTTTCCTCAATCTTTGACGGCTTTGGTTACATTTATTAAACAGTTTACAAGCATGAAAACTTGCCAATCAACTGTTGTTATTGTTATAAACAGCCTCCTGGTGCTTCGGAGCTCATTAACTGTTTAATAATTGTAAACAAAGCCGCCAAAGATTGAGAAAAGATGTACAGGTTTCGTAAGTGCTTGCGTAACTGCTTCGTGAATCTAGCCCAACAGGAGGCGGATTGCAATCCGGATTCGGATTCGACGTCGAATCCGTTGCACAGATACCATCACTGCTTCCCTGTTGACATATAAGTCGCTGGACTGTGTTAAGTTTACTTAAAGAATATGCCTGACATTCAGTAGTGAAAATTTGATCAGGTCAATAGACCCAACTCGGAAAGTTAGGCATTGTTATGGAAATTATTTTGATTCGTCACTATAACAGAAGACCGAATCGAATACCTTATCGAATACACCGAATGGTATCGAATACATCGAATACGTTATCGAATACATCGAATACATTATCGCATGATCAGTTATCTCAGGTTATTAGCGTATCAGACGCGAGATCATGTTCACTTCCTGATCAGATCCTCTTTTTATACGATTCATTAATGGCTTTAGAACAATCCCACATTGACTATTGTAAACATTGACGATTGTAAACATTAATGATTGTGGTTGTTGAAGAGAGATAAACACCGTAGTTCACTTCAAGGACTTTATTGAGTAGGTTAACTAATACAGAAGTGCAGCACCGAGAACCTCCCTAGCTGGAGGTCTGTGAGGTACTGGCGGCCGACCAATGAGCAGCCTCTCACCGCCCTCTGGTGGGTGACGTCATGGGCCTACTGGTCCATGATTGGCTATAGACCAACCGTCCACCGCCCTCTGCTGGGTGACGTCATGGGCCTACTGGTCCACGATTGGCTATAGACCAACCGTCCACCGCCCTCTGCTGGGTGACGTCATGGGCCTACTGGTCCACGATTGGCTATAGACCAACCGTCCACCGCCCTCTGCTGGGTGACGTCATGGGCCTACTGGTCCATGATTGGCTATAGACCAACCGTCCACCCCTCTCTGCTGGGTGACGTCATGGGCCTACTGGTCCATGATTGGCTATAGACCAACCGTCCACCGCCCTCTGGTGTGTGACGTCATGGGCCTACTGGTCCATGACTGGCTATAGACCAACCGTCCACCCCTCTCTGGTGGGTGACGTCATGGGCCTACTGGTCCACGATTGGCTATAGACCAACCGTCCACCGCCCTCTGCTGGGTGACGTCATGGGCCTACTGGTCCACGATTGGCTATAGACCAACCGTCCTACAATTTGAAAGCTGAAGCCACGCCTCCTGCACCACAATATCGTATCGTATGCCCAGAAAGCCATGCGCTATCAGGCTCCCAGACAACATTTACCCGTTTAATCCAGTTTAATCCACCCCGCGTACAGCTATGCCAATCTTAATCCAATACCAGATCAATCCACTGCACTGCGCATGCGTCTGAATCCACTATATCCACCCTTCTACCCCCCCCAACCCCCAACCCCAAGGGCAGAACCCTCATTCAACCCCTCTCTCTCTCCCCCCATTGCAGCGCCACCCCACTACCCTCTCAGTTGCTTAATTAAGTAACAAACAATTCACGCCGCCGCCTACGTCAATTCAGAGTCCCTTAACCGGGAACGGCGGTAAGGGTGGTAGTGGACCCCCCATACCCATCCTGTGGGTGGTGGTGGACCCCCATACCATCCTGGGGTGGTGGACCCCATACCCATCCTGGGGTGGTGGTGGACCCCATACCCATCCTGTGGGTGGTGGTGGACCCCATACCCATCCTGTGGGTGGTAGGGACCCCCATACCCATCCTGTGGGTGGTAGTGGACCCCATACCCATCCTGTGGGTGGTGGTGGACCCCATACCATCCTGTGGTGGTGGTGGACCCCCATACCCATCCTGTGGGGTGGTGGTGGACCCCATACCCATCCTGTGGGTGGTAGTGGACCCCATACCCATCCTGTGGGTGGTAGTGGACCCCATACCCATCCTGTGGGTGGTGGTGGACCCCATACCCATCCTGGGGTGGGGTGGACCCCATACCATCCTGTGGGTGGTGTGGACCCCATACCCATCCTGTGGGTGGTGGTGGACCCCATACCCATCCTGTAGGGTGGTGGTGGACCCCATACCCATCCTGTGGGTGGTGGTGGACCCCATACCCATCCTGTGGGTGGTGGTGGACCCCATACCCATCCTGTGGGTGGTGGTGGACCCCATACCCATCCTGTGGGTGGTGGTGGACCCCATACCCATCCTGTGGGTGGTGGTGGACCCCATACCCATCCTGTGGGTGGTGGTGGACCCCATACCCATCCTGTGGGTGGTGGTGGACCCCATACCCATCCTGTGGGTGGTAGTGGACCCCATACCCATCCTGTGGGTGGTGGTGGACCCCATACCCATCCTGTGGGTGGTGGTGGACCCCATACCCATCCTGTGGGTGGTGGTGGACCCCATACCCATCCTGTGGGTGGTGGTGGACCCCATACCCATCCTGTGGGTGGTGGTGGACCCCATACCCATCCTGTGGGTGGTGGTGGACCCCATACCCATCCTGTGGGTGGTGGTGGACCCCATACCCATCCTGTGGGTGGTGGTGGACCCCATACCCATCCTGTGGGTGGTGGTGGACCCCATACCCATCCTGTGGGTGGTGGTGGACCCCATACCCATCCTGTGGGTGGTGGTGGACCCCATACCCATCCTGTGGGTGGTGGTGGACCCCATACCCATCCTGTGGGTGGTGGTGGACCCCATACCCATCCTGTGGGTGGTGGTGGACCCCATACCCATCCTGTGGGTGGTGGTGGACCCCATACCCATCCTGTGGGTGGTGGTGGACCCCATACCCATCCTGTGGGTGGTGGTGGACCCCATACCCATCCTGTGGGTGGTGGTGGACCCCATACCCATCCTGTGGGTGGTGGTGGACCCCATACCCATCCTGTGGGTGGTGGTGGACCCCATACCCATCCTGTGGGTGGTGGTGGACCCCATACCCATCCTGTGGGTGGTGGTGGACCCCATACCCATCCTGTGGGTTGTGGTGGACCCCATACCCATCCTGTGGGGTGGTGGACCCCGTACCCATCCTGTGGGTGGTGGTGGACCCCATACCCATCCTGTGGGTGGTGGTGGACCCCATACCCATCCTGTGGGTGGTGGTGGACCCCATACCCATCCTGTGGGTGGTGGTGGACCCCATACCCATCCTGTGGGTGGTGGTGGACCCCATACCCATCCTGTGGGTGGTGGTGGACCCCATACCCATCCTGTGGGTGGTGGTGGACCCCATACCCATCCTGTGGGTGGTGGTGGACCCCATACCCATCCTGTGGGTGGTGGTGGACCCCATACCCATCCTGTGGGTGGTGGTGGACCCCATACCCATCCTGTGGGTGGTGGTGGACCCCATACCCATCCTGTGGGTGGTGGTGGACCCCATACCCATCCTGTGGGTGGTGGTGGACCCCATACCCATCCTGTGGGTGGTGGTGGACCCCATACCCATCCTGTGGGTGGTGGTGGACCCCATACCCATCCTGTGGGTGGTGGTGGACCCCATACCCATCCTGTGGGTGGTGGTGGACCCCATACCCATCCTGTGGGTGGTGGTGGACCCCATACCCATCCTGTGGGTGGTGGTGGACCCCATACCCATCCTGTGGGTGGTGGTGGACCCCATACCCATCCTGTGGGTGGTGGTGGACCCCATACCCATCCTGTGGGTGGTGGTGGACCCCATACCCATCCTGTGGGTGGTGGTGGACCCCATACCCATCCTGTGGGTGGTGGTGGACCCCATACCCATCCTGTGGGTGGTGGTGGACCCCATACCCATCCTGTGGGTGGTAGTGGACCCCATACCCATCCTGTGGGTGGTGGTGGACCCCATACCCATCCTGTGGGTGGTGGTGGACCCCATACCCATCCTGTGGGTGGTAGTGGACCCCATACCCATCCTGTGGGGATGGTGGTGGACCCCATTCCCCTCCTGTCGGGGCTCAGCGTCCCCGCGGCCCGGTCCTCGACCAGGCCTCCACCCCCAGGAAGCAGCCCGTAGAAGCTTCAGGAGCATCAGAGTGAAAGAAACTTCCCATTTTAAACCAGAAGTTATTTGTATTTTTTTATTATTTTCTGCCACAGACTTTGCCGGGCATTTACACTGCTAACCAACATATGTAACTTTTATTCTGTCCTTCATGGACAGGGAGAGAGAACCAGTAGTAGAGAGTGGTAGTACTATCACTACTGGTGGTGCTAGACCTAACCTAACCTTCATGGCGATAGTGAGAGTTGCTGTGTCTTCCAGATCTTGAGTTTCGGGGCGTTGGTGGCTGAGCAGGCGTCGTCCCGGGGCCGTCAGGAGGTGATCATATATTTTCACTTGGAGGACGACACTCTTCGCCTTGTGGAGCTGCCCACACACAACGCTGGAGCCGTACAGGGTACGTCCACACCTGCTGGGGGCGTACAGGGTACGTCCACACCTGCTGGAACCGTACAAGGTACGTCCACACCTGCTGGAGCCGTACAGGGTACGTCCACACCTGCTGGAGCCGTACAGGGTACGTCCACACCTGCTGGAGCCGTACAGGGTACGTCCACACCTGCTGGAGCCGTACAGGGTACGTCCACACCTGCTGGAGCCGTACAGGGTACGTCCACACCTGCTGGAGCCGTACAGGGTACGTCCACACCTGCTGGAGCCGTACAGGGTACGTCCACACCTGCTGGAGCCGTACAGGGTACGTCCACACCTGCTGGAGCCGTACAGGGTACGTCCACACCTGCTGGAGCCGTACAGGGTACGTCCACACATTGTTAGAGAGGATTTGCCTACATAAATAATGATCAACAATTGCAACATTAAACTACAATCTTGCAATGTGACTTTTGCTTGTTGATAAGCAACTTGCATTTCGACTCCTGGTTCACATCCGCCGAATGTATCAACAAGCAGCTTTGCCTTGATGTCCAAGAGATGATTGGTTGTTGTTGTTAAAGGTTCGCTACCTGGAACAAGACGTTCCAAGTAGCACGGGCTATGGTGAGCCCCGTAGTGGATGTTATAGAGAGGATGTGGGAGGGAGGAGGATGGGGCGATGACAGTCTTGGAAGAGAGGAGGTTCCAAAGTTATGCGGCCTGTCCACCGTGGATTGGAGATGGTTTTTCGGTCAAAGCTTCTAGTCTTTGAACTTAACGAGCTTGAACGTCGTTGAGTCGTTAAGCGGCGGGAGGCTGTAGTGATGGCGTGGTGTCGTCCTGGTATACTAGCCATGTTCTTGTCTGGCTTGCTGGAGGCGCCTTGTCTATGGTCGAGCCGGTCGGCCGAGCGGACAGCACGCTGGACTTGTGATCCTGTCGTCCTGGGTTCGATCCCAGGCGCCGGCGAGAAACAATGGGCAGAGTTTTTTTCACCCTATGCCTCTGTTACCTAGCAGTAAAATAGGTACCTGGGTGTTAGTCAGCTGTCACGGGTTGCTTGCTGGGGGTTGGAGGCCTGGTCGAGGACCGGGCCGCGGGGACACTAAAGCCCCGAAATCATCTCAAGATAACCCCTTCCCAGTGCTATATAGTCGTAACGGCTTGCCGCTTTCCCTTGACAATTCCTTCCTTGTATAGCCAGAAGTGTTCTAGTAGTGGAGTTTGCTTAAATGTTGACAAACAAAGGTAGGAAGAAGTGGTCCGTCCACCGCTTCCCGCCTAAAGGTAGGTGGTCCGTCCACCGCTTCCCACCTAAAGGTAGGTGGTCCGTCCACCGCTTCCCACCTAAAGGTAGGTGGTCCGTCCACCGCTTCCCACCTAAAGGTAGGTGGTCCGTCCACCGCTTCCCACCTAAAGGTAGGTGGTCCGTCCACCGCTTCCCACCTAAAGGTAGGTGGTCCGTCCACCGCTTCCCACCTAAAGGTAGGTGGTCCGTCCACCGCTTCCCGCCTAAAGGTAGGTGGTCCGTCCACCGCTTCCCACCTAAAGGTAGGTGGTCCGTCCACCGCTTCCCACCTAAAGGTAGGTGGTCCGTCCACCGCTTCCCACCTAAAGGTAGGTGGTCCGTCCACCGCTTCCCACCTAAAGGTAGGTGGTCCGTCCACCGCTTCCCACCTAAAGGTAGGTGGTCCGTCCTGGACCATTCTCACAAGCGACTTGAGTATGGTCCAGGACGGACCGAAACGTCGTCGTCCCTTCACCTTCTAGTGTATGGTCTGGTCAACATACTTTAGCCCCGTTATTGTGACTCATCGCCTGCGTAGGTGGAAGAGGTCATGACAATTAGGTAAGCGCCTTTCATAGTCCTCAAGTGGTTGGACTTATCTATCTTCCAGGTGGTTGATGTTGAATGGTTCTATTGTAGTTACTGGTGTGCCCGTTTTCTGTCTCTTTCTTGACAGACCTGAGTATGTCTTCCTTGTACCTGTGGAGGAAGATAAGGTCTCCAGTTGTTGTTGGTGTGCGTGGTCTGGCCGGCGGTAAACTCCGCCCATCTTACCAAGGTTCCCGTCCCAACAAACAGCTGATCTGTGTTTATGTTTGTCAGTTTTCTCTCTGGCAGGGTAAACTAAACTGTTTTTCTCAGTCTGTTGAGACGTTTAGGGGGGAGTGGTCCAGATGACGTCCTCATGTCGTCCTGATGACGTCCTCATGTCGTCAAGATGACGTCCTCATGTCGTCCAGATGACGTCCGCATGTCGTCCAGATGACGTCCTCATGTCGTCAAGATCACGTCCAAATGACATCCAGAAAGAGATGTCTCACATACGTCACTTTGTTCTAATCTTAAAATATCACAAGACTTTTATTTACAAATCTTTTCAATGTTCTTGAAATATTTCTTAAATTTGAAGCAACAATCACAATACAATATAGAGCAAAGACTCGACTCTTTCACAATACTTTTATAGATATTAAACTTTAAATTTAATTTCATATCACTGTAGCATTTGGAACTTTCATATCTTAAACTATTATTGGTTTTAAAATTAAACAAAAATTACACTTATCGTTATCAGAATCTTCTTTTTGAGTGTAGTAAATGTAGATATGATAGAGCCCAATAGGCTCAGGAACCTGTACACCTGTTGATTGACAGTTGAGAGGCGGGACCAAAGAGCCACAGCTCAACCCCAGCAAGCACAACTAGGCGAGTACAGCATAACGACAGCTGAGGAGTCTAATGAGTCAGTTTTATCTCTGATATTCAAACCTCTCAATTGATTGCAACAATTCAATGAAATTACCTCAATGTATTTTGCTGTTGCAGGAACTTTGGTGGGTCGACAGCGTGTGCCCACCTCCACCCACCCCCTGGCTCCTCACCTGACCCTCCACCACCTCCAGGTGGGTCCCTGCACCTCCAGGTGGGTCCCTGCACCTCCAGGTGGGTCCCTGCACCTCCAGGTGGGTCCCAGCACCTCCAGGTGGGTCCCAGCACCTCCAGGTGGGTCCACCACCTTCGGGTGGGTCCCAGCACCTCCAGGTGGATCCCACCACCTCCAGGTGGGTCCCAGCACCTCCAGGTGGGTCCCACCACCTCCAGGTGGTCCCAGCACATCCAGGTGGGTCCCAGCACCTCCAGGTGGGTCCCACCACCTTCGGGTGGGTCCCAGCACCTCCAGGTGGGTCCCACCACCTTCGGGTGGGTCCCAGCACCTCCAGGTGGGTCCCACCACCTCCAGGTGGGTCCCAGCACCTCCAGGTGGGTCCCGGCACCTCCAGGTGGGTCCCACCCCTACAGGTGGGTCCCGGCACCTCCAGGTGGGTCCCACCCCCTACAGGTGGGTCCCGGCACCTCCAGGTGGGTCCCACCCCCTACAGGTGGGTCCCAGCACCTCCAGGTGGGTCCCGGCACCTCCAGGTGGGTCCCACCCCCTACAGGTGGGTCCCGGCACCTCCAGGTGGGTCCCACCCCCTACAGGTGGGTCCCACCACCTCCAGGTGGGTCCCGGCACCTCCAGGTGGGTCCCACCCCCTACAGGTGGGTCCCGGCACCTCCAGGTGGGTCCCACCACCTCCAGGTGGGTCCCTGCACCTCCAGGTGGGTCCCACCCCCTACAGGTGGGTCCCAGCACCTCCAGGTGGGTCCCAGCACCTCCAGGTGGGTCCCACCACCTCCAGGTGGGTCCCACCACCTCCAGGTGGGTCCCACCACCTCCAGGTGGGTCCCACCACCTCCAGGTGGGTCCACCACCTCCAGGTGGGTCCCACCACCTCCAGGTGGGTCCCACACCTCCAGGTGGGTCCCTGCACCTCCAGGTGGGTCCCACCACCTCCAGGTGGGTCCCCCACCTCCAGGTGGGTCCACACCTCCAGGTGGGTCCCACCACCTCCAGGTGGGTCCCACCACCTCCAGGTGGGTCCCACCACCTCCAGGTGGGTCCCA
This sequence comes from Procambarus virginalis, assembly GCA_020271785.1. NCBI lineage: Eukaryota > Metazoa > Arthropoda > Malacostraca > Decapoda > Cambaridae > Procambarus > Procambarus virginalis. Next base: position 88,449 of record WNGS01159452.1, read on the forward strand.
CCACCTCCAGGTGGGTCCCGGCACCTCCAGGTGGGTCCCACCACCTCCAGGTGGTCCCAGCACCTCCAGGTGGGTCCCGCACCTCCAGGTGGGTCCCTGCACCTCCAGGTGGGTCCCACCACCACCTTCAGGTGGGTCCCACCACCTCCAGGTGGGTCCCACCACCTCCAGGTGGGTCCCCCACCTCCAGGTGGGTCCCACCACCTCCAGGTGGGTCCCACCACCTCCAGGTGGGTCATACCACCTCCAGGTGGGTCCCACCACCTCCAGGTGGGTCCCCCACCTCCAGGTGGGTCCCACCACCTCCAGGTGGGTCCTACCACCTCCAGGTGGGTCCACCACCTCCAGGTGGGTCCCACCACCTCCAGGTGGGTCCCGGCACCCTCCAGGTGGGTCCCACCACCTCCAGGTGGGTCCCAGCACCTCCAGGTGGGTCTCGGCACCCTCCAGGTGGGTCCCGGCACCTCCAGGTGGGTCCCACCACCTCCAGGTGGGTCCACCACCTCCAGGTGGGTCCACCACCTCCAGGTGGGTCCCACCTCCTCCAGGTGGGTCCCACCACCTCCAGGTGGGTCCCATACACCTCCAGGTGGGTCCCACCACCTCCAGGTGGGTCCCAGCACCTCCAGGTGGGTCCCGGCACCTCCAGGTGGGTCCCAGCACCTCCAGGTGGGTCCCACCACCTCCAGGTGGGTCCCAGCACCTCCAGGTGGGTCCCAGCACCTCCAGGTGGGTCCCCCCACCTCCAGGTGGGTCCCACCACCTCCAGGTGGGTCCACCACCTCCAGGTGGGTCCCAGCACCTCCAGGTGGGTCCCACCACCTCCAGGTGGGTCCCACCACCTCCAGGTGGGTCCCACACCTCCAGGTGGGTCCATACCACCTCCAGGTGGGTCCCAGCACCTCCAGGTGGGTCCCACCACCTCCAGGTGGGTCACCACCTCCAGGTGGGTCCCCCCCCTCCAGGTGGGTCCCACACCTCCAGGTGGGTCCCGGCACCTCCAGGTGGGTCCACCACCTCCAGGTGGGTCCCACCACCTCCAGGTGGGTCCCAGCACCTCCAGGTGGGTCCCAGCACCTCCAGGTGGGTCCCACCACCTCCAGGTGGGTCCCACCACCTCCAGGTGGGTCTCAGCACCTCCAGGTGGGTCCCACCACCTCCAGGTGGTCCCAGCACCTCCAGGTGGGTCCCACCACCTCCAGGTGGGTCCCACACCTCCAGGTGGGTCCCACCACCCCAGGTGGGTCCCAGCACCTCCAGGTGGGTCATACCACTCCAGGTGGGTCCCACCACCTCCAGGTGGGTCTCAGCACCTCCAGGTGGGTCCCACCACCTCCAGGTGGGTCCCAGCACCTCCAGGTGGGTCATAGCCACCTCCAGGTGGTTCCCAGCACCTCCAGGTGGGTCTCAGCACCTCAGGTGGGTCCCACCACCTCCAGGTGGGTCCCAGCACCTCCAGGTGGTCATACCACCTCCAGGTGGGTCCCACCACCTCCAGGTGGGTCTCAGCACCTCCAGGTGGGTCATACCACCTCCAGGTGGGTCCCCACCCTCCAGGTGGGTCCCCCACTCCAGGTGGGTCCCACCACCTCCAGGTGGGTCCCCCCCACCTCCAGGTGGGTCCCACACCTCCAGGTGGGTCCCCCCCACCTCCAGGTGGGTCCCACCACCTCCAGGTGGGTCCCACCACCTCCAGGTGGGTCCCACCACCTCCAGGTGGGTCCCACCACCTCCAGGTGGGTCCCACCACCTCCAGGTGGGTCATACCACCTCCAGGTGGGTCCCACCACCTCCAGGTGGGTCCCACCACCTCCAGGTGGGTCCCACCACCTCCAGGTGGGTCCCGCCACCTCCAGGTGGGTCCCGCCACCTCCAGGTGGGTCCCGCCACCTCCAGGTGGTCCCGCCACCTCCAGGTGGGTCCTCCCACCTCCAGGTGGGTCCTCCACCTCCAGGTGGGTCCTCCCACCTCCAGGTGGGTCCTCCCACCTCCAGGTGGGTCCTCCCACCTCCAGGTGGGTCCCACCACCTCCAGGTTGGTCCCACCACCTCAGGTGGGTCCCACCACCTCCAGGTGGGTCCCAACACCTCCAGGTGGGTCCCCCCCACCTCCAGGTGGGTCCCACCACCTCCAGGTGGGTCCCACCACCTCCAGGTGGGTCCCACCACCTCCAGGTGGGTCCCACCACCTCCAGGTGGGTCCCACCACCTCCAGGTGGGTCCCACCACCTCCAGGTGGGTCCCACCACCTCCAGGTGGGTCCCACCACCTCCAGGTGGGTCCTGGAGGTGATGTAAATAATAATTACAATAATAATTCCTATAATACTAATTTCATTCACTTGGGCTGTAAGAGACTCGAACTGTGGCCCCGCACGTGTAAGGCAGAAGCTCAATCTACTCAAGTATAAGTCGCCTTAATGGGTTCGACTCCCCCTACAGCCCAGGGGAGTGAAATAGTTATCTCCACGTTAATTAGATGACAAATTAATAATAATTAATAATAATTCTTTATTAATTAATTAATTAAGTTAATTAAGGTCAAAGTACAGACAAACATGAGTGAGAAAGAGCATAATAGACTTGTAGACAGAGCCAGTATGTGCTACGACTGATGACATTAGTGCTCAGTGTTGGGGGGGGGATAATCGCAGCTATTAACTACTAACTACTCTTTGTGTACCAGGAATACTAACTACCAGAGGGCCAGATACACGAAGTAGTTAGTGAGTCTGGCCCCAGGTTCGTAAGTGCTTGCGTAACTGCTTCAAGAGTCTGGCCCCAGGTTCGTAAGTGCTTGCGTAACTGCTTCACGAGTCTGGCCCCAGGTTCGTAAGTGCTTGCGTAACTGCTTCACGAGTCTGGCCCCAGGTTCGTAAGTGCTTGCGTAACTGCTTCACGAGTCTGGCCCCAGCGTAAAGTTGAATCAGTAGATGTGAGTGCGGCGGTGTTGTTGTGGTACAGGTGGGCGAGTACGTGGTGGTGCTGGGCCGACGGTACCTGGTGACCAGCTGTGACGCCGCCACGAGGACCTACCTCACCTGTCTGGGGCTCACACCTCGGGCTGACCTCACCCCGCACCCCACCACCCTACCCCCGAAGGTCAGTACCGTAAGGTCAATCCCCCACACGGTCAATCCCCACACGGTCAATCCCCCACACGGTCAATCCCCCACACGGTCAATCCCCCACACGGTCAGACCTCCGGCGTGTCCTCCCCGCCTGTGGCTGTATCATCCTAAATACCGCCTTCTTTACCTTAGAGAGACAGGGCAGCTTACTATGTACCCGCATCCTCTTCCTGAATTTCATCTCCCCATCCCTCTACCTCCCCCCCTCCCATCCTTTCCAATCCCTTTGGACATCAAAGCGAAAGTGATCACAGAGTTTTCTCACCAGTTTCTTGTGTATCTCAGCTATAAGTCTCCTTTGCAGTCTCCGTGCCGTAGTGGTATGACGCTTGCCTGGCGTTCCGCGAGAGCTTTGTCATGGGTTCGTATCCTGGCCGGGGAGGATTTACTGGGCACAAATCCTTAACTGTAGCCTCTGTTTAACCCAACTGTAAAATGGGTTCCTGGTTGTAACAACGATTCTTCGCGGGTCGTATTCCAGGGTACATAGGAATAAGGACTTGCCCGGAACGCTACGCGTACTGGTGGCTGTACAAGAATGTAACAACTCTTGTATATATCAATAAATAAATAAGTGAAGTGGTCCACTTGACGTCTTGGTCCACTTGACGTCTTGGTCCACTTGACGGATCTCTGACCGTCCAGTGAGGAGCAACATTTACATTCCGCTCAGTAAGTTACATTTTTGTTGGCGACAAGTTTAGGTAGGTGATGTTAGTGACCTTTCAACAGGTGCTCTTTATTGATATTTTACATGTGGCGTCGTCTGGCGGCGTGTGGCGTCGTCTGGCGGCGTGTGGCGTCGTTTGGTGGTGTGTGGCGTCGTCTGGTGGTGTGTGGCGTCGTCTGGCGGCATGTGGCGTCGCCTGGCGGCGTGTGGCGTGGTCTGGTGGTGTGTGGCGTCGTCTGGGGACGTGTGGCGTCGTTTGGTGGTGTGTGGCGTCGTCTGGTGGTGTGTGGCGTCGTCTGGCGGCATGTGGCGTCGCCTGGCGGCGTGTGGCGTGGTCTGGTGGTGTGTGGCGTCGTCTGGGGACGTGTGGCGTCGTTTGGTGGTGTGTGGCGTCGTCTGGTGGTGTGTGGCGTCGTCTGGCGGCATGTGGCGTCGCCTGGCGGCGTGTGGCGTGGTCTGGTGGTGTGTGGCGTCGTCTGGGGACGTGTGGCGTCGTTTGGTGGTGTGTGGCGTCGTCTGGTGGTGTGTGGCGTCGTCTGGTGGTGTGTGGCGTCGTCTGGGGACGTGTGGCGTCGTCTGGTGGTGTGTGGCGTCGTCTGGGGACGTGTGGCGTCGTCTGGCGGCGTGTGGCGTCGTCTGGCGGCGTGTGGCGTCGTCTGGCGGCGTGTGGCGTCGTCTGGCGGCGTGTGGCGTCGTCTGGTGGTGTGTGGCGTCGTCTGGGGACGTGTGGCGTCGTCTGGCGGCGTGTGGCGTCGTCTGGCGGCGTGTGGCGTCGTCTGGCGGCGTGTGGCGTCGTCTGGCGGCGTGTGGCGTCGTCTGGTGGTGTGTGGCGGCGTGGAGGGCAGACGGGGGAGTCAGGGGTGGCGGGCGTGGGCAAGCTGCAGTTCTCGGAGGACTGGCCCCGGCTTCACCCCCTGGCAACCTTCGTCAACAAGTCCGGACAAGTCCTCAGGTAGGTCACAAGTCCGGACAAGTCCTCAGGTAGGTCACAAGTCCGAACAAGTCCTCTGCACGTACGTCACAACTTCAAACCGTCAATCTTTCTGTTCCTCTGTGGTTTAGTGGGCTTCGTGGCTCAACCGCACCCTCTTCTTTGACATACTTGCCGGGGGGGGGGGGGAGGTGTCCGTCCTTGGGAGCGTCCGGGATGTCCGTCCCCGACGGTTATCATGATAACCCCCCCCCTCAAACCACCTGGATAGTTATCAATATATTTGTGATGGTCTAAAAGTTCCTTTGTCCTCAACTGTGATTATTCTAAAGTTATAACTTTATTGTATTATCAATCTTTGGTTTAGGAAATTTACACTTCAGCTACCCCTTCATCTCCCTAAATAAAATCATTTGGAAATTGAATAAAAAGATTCCCATTGTGATGTTTACTGGTTCAGGTTCTACGGTGAGTGGACAGACGAGGGTTCGAGCCCCGGCGGGGTGACGACCCCCGTCACAGAGCGAGTGGAGCTCCGTTACTACCTGGAGGACGACACGGCGGAGGTTCGAGTCCACCACCTCACCCCCCACCAGGACGCCCTCACCCCCACCCCCCCTCACCTCCCCACCAAGATCCTCAGGCGCGCCCCCATACCCAAGGTCAGTAGCCGGCGTCACCAGATTTGTCATGGTGACTGGTCTGGGGTGTGGGACGATCATAGGCTGGCTCGGTACTGGTGGGTCGCACGGTCTCCCGGGTACTGTTCTTGCTCCAGTCCCCCAGGGTACTGTGCTTGCTCCAGTACTCAGTCCCCCAGGGTACTGTGCTTGCTCCAGTCCCCCAGGGTACTGTGCTTGCTGCGGTACTGTCCCCCAGGGTACTGTGCTTGCTCCAGTACTCTCTAATGTTGCTTGTCTTGCAGGAGTTGCGTGGGTTGAGTGCAGTGGGTGGAGTGGGTCGCCCCACCCTTAACCTAGTGGGTCTGAAAGGTGGACGGGCCCACCTTATGGACCGAAGACCTCGGGTACTGTACCTTATACTGTCTGGTCCTTCACTTATATTGTCGCCTCATGGACCAGTTGCTTTATAGCCACTGACTGATATATTTATGTGGTTTAATATGAGTTATTTTATATGTTATATGAGTGAGTGATGAAGCAATATAGAGAGGAGTGAGAGTCGAGCCGTTTGGGCAGGTGGCGGAGGGTCCGGTGTTTCTGGACCCAAGATTTGGTGCTGGGTCCACGGTGGGGTCGCGGGACGCTCTCTGAGACTGTGTGAGTGTGACCCCTTCACTACTGTCTACTACAGCACTGTCTATGGGATAGGTTAGTTATCTGTTTGTTTGTGTCTCTGTCTCTCCGTCTGTGTGTCTGTCTCTGTGTCTCTGTCTGTCTGTCTGTCTGTCTGTCTCTCTCTCTCTCTGTCTCTCTGTCTCTGTCACTGTCTCTCTCTCTGTCTCTCTCTCTCTCTGTCTCTGTCACTGTCTCTCCTCTGTCCTCTCTCTCTCTCTGTCTCACTGTCACTGTCTCTCTCTGTCTCTCTGTCTCTCTGTCTCTGTCACTGTCTCTCTCTCTGTCTCTCTGTCTCTCTGTCTCTCTGTCTCTCTGTCTCTCTGTCTCTGTCTCTGTCTCTGTCTTCTCTCTCTCTCTCTCTCTCTCTCTCTCTCTCCTCTCTCTCTCTCTCTCTGCTGTATCATGTAAATACAATATACACAATATATTAATTGTATAAATATTATTGCTGACAAAATCATTTGTATGAATATTACTGTTGTAGAGCAGCGGCCGAGTGCCTACCAGTACTTGCAGAGCGGGTAGTGGGCCCTCGGGAGCCTCGAACTACGACCCTGGACCCCCGCTGGCTGGAGGAGCCCCCTAGGGACCCCATCCACCCCTCCCCACCTCCGTCTCTACCCTGGTTGGGGGCATGCACGCGCGTGAGCTGAGGTGGGTACTTACGCTCTCCTTGCTTCACGTAGGTCACAGTTCGATCCCCGACTGTCCCAGGGAATGGGCACTGACATGTCCTCATATATCCCCTCGTGTCTGGCCCTCATATCCGGTCCATGTGGATAAATTCGGAGTATATTTATTAATTTGTTATAATTATAGACGCCAGTCAGGAGAAGACTCTGAATTACTTCCCTCACATCCGTCGTAATTGATTGTAAACCACGCCCGCGGGGTCCTGTAAACCAGATTAGTCTACCCTAAATAGATCAACTTGTAGACGTTTCTGTGACGGTGTTGTCTTCCTTGACAGGATAGACTATCTTAATTGGTCCACTTGTAGAGAACACATCCACAAGGGCCGTGACGAGGATTCGAACCTGCGTCCGAGGGCATCCCAGACGCTGCCTTAGTCTCCACTTGTAGAGGTGTTCTGTGAGGGTGTTGTCCTCCCCGACAGGTCCGGCTGTGAGGACAAGATCCTGCGCTTCGGGCCAAGTTGGTCTCCAGCTGCGACATAGACAAGGATATAGAATTCGTCATTAATTTCTACGTCTACGACTCCACTATTTCCGTCTACGAGGTGCCTAAGATCAACTCAGGTTCGTAACAACAATTGTTTATCATATTACTGAACATTCTCAGTGATAAACATACATATTTCTTCCTTTAACACACTTTACATATGTAGTGTGTTACCAGACATATACACACACACACCTGTATGACTCGGTATATAGACATTTTGCTATAGACTTTCAGATAATTCAACAAAAAGTCAGTCTTGGTGGAAAATTCTTATATGTCTCCAGAATATTTCCGTTGTTACACATATGCTGTTTGTTCAGGAACAGTCCTTATATCAGTGTTGGTATATGTACACTCCCACACCTGTCTCGGTGTTGGTGTGTACACTCCCACATCTGTCTCAGTGTTGGTATAGTACACTCCCACACCTGTCTCGGTGTTGGTGTGTACACTCCCACACCTGTCTCAGTGTTGGTATATGTACACTCCCACACCTGTCTCGGTGTTGGTGTGTACACTCCCACATCTGTCTCAGTGTTGGTATATGTACACTCCACACCTGTCTCAGTGTTGGTATATGTACACTCCCACACCTGTCTCGGTGTTGGTGTGTACACTCCCACATCTGTCTCAGTGTTGGTATATGTACACTCCCAACCTGTCTCGGTGTTGGTGTGTACACTCCCACACCTGTCTCAGTGTTGGTGTGTACACTCCACATCTGTCTCAGTGTTGGTATATGTACACTCCCACACCTGTCTCAGTGTTGGTGTGTACACTCCCACCTGTCTCAGTGTTGGTATATGTACACTCCCACACCTGTCTCGGTGTTGGTGTGTACACTCCCACATCTGTCTCAGTGTTGGTATATGTACACTCCCACACCTGTCTCAGTGTTGGTGTGTACACTCCACACCTGTCTCAGTGTTGGTATATGTACACTCCCACACCTGTCTCGGTGTTGGTGTGTACACTCCCACATCTGTCTCAGTGTTGGTATATGTACACTCCCACACCTGTCTCGGTGTTGGTGTGTACACTCCCACATCTGTCTCAGTGTTGGTATATGTACACTCCCACACCTGTCTCAGTGTTGGTGTGTACACTCCCACATCTGTCTCGGTGTTGGTGTGTACACTCCCACACCTGTCTCAGTGTTGGTATATGTACACTCCCACACCTGTCTCGGTGTTGGTGTGTACACTCCCACATCTGTCTCAGTGTTGGTATATGTACACTCCCACACCTGTCTCGGTGTTGGTGTGTACACTCCCACACCTGTCTCAGTGTTGGTGTGTACACTCCCACATCTGTCTCAGTGTTGGTATATGTACACTCCCACACCTGTCTCAGTGTTGGTGTGTACACTCCCACACCTGTCTCAGTGTTGGTATATGTACACTCCCACACCTGTCTCGGTGTTGGTGTGTACACTCCACATCTGTCTCAGTGTTGGTATATGTACACTCCCACACCTGTCTCGGTGTTGGTGTGTACACTCCCACACCTGTCTCAGTGTTGGTATATAAATTGATCAACGGGCCATTTTTGTGGGGTTGTGAGAACTGGAGCCCAGGACCTCGTAGGTCTCTTACGGACCTCGTAGGTCTCTTACGGACCTCGTAGGTCTCTTACGGACCTCGTAGGTCTCTTACGGACCTCGTAGGTCTCTTACGGACCTCGTAGGTCTCTTACGGACCTCGTAGGTCTCTTACGGACCTCGTAGGTCTCTTACGGACCTCGTAGGTCTCTTACGGGCCTCGTAGGTCTCTTACGGACCTCGTAGGTCTCTTACGGACCTCGTAGGTCTCTTACGGACCTCGTAGGTCTCTTACGGACCTCGTAGGTCTTACGGACCTCGTAGGTCTCTTACGGGCCTCGTAGGTCTCTCTCAGGGATCTCGTAAGTCAGTTGTGATATTCACCAACAGGTATGCGGGCGGGGATGTTCTTGGGACGCGGGCTGGTGGTGGCAGGAGCCGGACACGTGGCAGGAGCCGGACACGTGGCAGGAGCCGGACACGTGGCAGGAGCCGGACACGTGGCAGGAGCCGGACACGTGGCAGGACAAGACCTGTACGTGGGCGCCGTCGTGACCATCAACTCCCACGTCTTCAGGGTGACGAGCGCTGACCAGTTCACCCTCCAGTACCTAGAGGAGCACGCTGACCAGGTACCCCAGCACACACCTGCCTCCTACACCTGTCTTACCTTCACTGAATGTGTATAGTGTATGTGAAGCTGGATCCCTGCGCATGCGCTATACATGTGTATTCAGGATCTACGTATATCTTTCTTCAGTTAGGGTAAACCGGTTGGGTTTGTACAATGAATGGACGGGTCACAGCATGTACACATCGCACTCCACAACAGTCGGGCTGGTTGAAGCCTTTGTAAACCACTTATATCAGCCCAATTCCAGAATATGTGGCACCGGCGTGGACCTCTTTATCATTTTAGAAGCCAAATGGAGATTATTTTACCGACAGCTTAAAATAAGAGAGTCTTCCATAAGCGAGTCCGTTCTCTGTGTGTTGGTCCGTTTTCTGTGTTTCATCCT
>WNGS01159454.1:10217-23142 GCA_020271785.1 Procambarus virginalis
ATATATATATATATATATATAAAATATGCTTAAAATCCACAGAGAAATGTGAAAGAAGTGAACGTTTTAGCCTGTTAAAGCCTTTGTCAACACCAGACTCAAGGCAGGCTTAAAGGCCGGAACGTTCACTTCCTTTCACATTTCTCTGTGGATTTTCCACATAAAAATGATCAGTTTTTTGTGATCGTCAATTGCATGCATGCATATATATATATATATATATATATATATATATATAATATATATATATATATATATATTATATATATATATATATATATATGCATGCATATATGGGTTGGACATGTATATGAGTGGGATTGGGTGGTTATAATAGGAGCTGCCTCGTATGGGCCAATAGGCCTTCTGCAGCTGCCTTTGTTCTTATGTTCTTATGTTCTTTATATATATATTATATATATATATATATATATATATATATATATATATATATATATATATAGACTTGTGTTACTGTTGTAGTATTTACGTTTTATGTCGTGCTTACATATTCTGCTGTAGCACACAACACACATAAGTTAGAACATCATTCAGAAACCTAAGTAAGGAGGCATTTAGGGCGCTTTACACTGCCTACGTGAGGCCAGTCTTAGAGTATGCCGCCTCATCATGGAGTCCCCATCTGAAGAAACACATAAGGAAACTGGAAAAGGTTCAGAAGTTTGCAACGAGATTCGTCCCAGCGTTACGTGGGATGGGGGTATGAAGAGCGTCTGAAGGAACTGAGCCTTACGACACTAGAAAAGAGAAGGGAGAGGGGGGAATATGATAGGACCGTATAAAATACTCAGGGGAATTGACAGTGGACATAGACGAAATGTTCACAAGGAATAGTAACAGAACGAGGGGACATGGGTGGAAGCTGGAAATTCAGATGAGTCACGGAGATGTTAGGAAGTTTTCTTTTAGTTTGAGTAGTGGAAAAATGGAATGCACTTAAGTGCAGGTTATGGAAGCAAATTCTATTTATAATTTTAAAACTAGATTTGATAGGGAAATAGGACTGGAGTCATTGCTGTGAACAACCGATGGCTCTAAAGGCGGGATCCAAGAGTCAATGCTCGATCCTGCAGACACAAATAGGTGAGTACAAATAGGTGAGTTCACACAACACACCACACACAACACACAACGGGCATAACACAATAAAAACACACAACACAAACACAACACGCATAACACAACACACATAACATAACACAACACACACAATACACATAACACAACACAAAACAATACAAAAAACACAGCACTCGCATCATACAGTACAACACACAGCAGAATAAACTCAAACCACAACAAACAACACAAGATACACAACACACAACGGAACAAACATAACACACAACACACAGGGACCTCGGGGTTGGAGGTGTTGCACCTACAACCCAACCAGTTGAGTTGAAGGTGCTTGGGGATCGCAGTCCTAAGGGCCCGAGGTTCGATTCTCGGCCGAAGCAAAAGCAAATGGAGAGAGTTTCTTTCACGTGATGCGTCTGTTCACCTAGTAGTAAACAGGTACCTTGGAGTTAGGCAGTCTGCTTTCTGGAGATGTGTGTTTGTGTTAAAGAAACATTTTCCAGACATATTAGAAGGAACAATAGATTGGTTAGAAAGGCGGGGTCCAAGAGCTAATAGCTCGATTCTGCTGGCACAAATAGTACATACAGAGAACATTAGTACAACACCTACAAAACATTACTAACATACAATACAAAACATAACACAAATCCACACACAAAACATCACTAATAAAAGTCAACACACAAACACAACGTATAAAAACAGCGACACAATATCTACAGAATACGATTGAACAAACACCAACAAAAATCAGACGACACAATACAGAACACAACACAACAAGCAGGACTGTGGAACAGTTCACAAACACAAACTATCACAATAACTGCAGCCACCCATAACGACAGCGCCTGGTAATGCTGGCGGCAATACACCTATAATAGTGCAACTAACGAGCACTAAAATATAACAACAGCAATAAAAGGAGTAATAGAAATGTAATCAACTCAAAAGGCAAGGGAAGCATTGCAACAGAAAACGTGAGCATTACAACAGTAAATGTAAGCACTACAACAGTAAACGTAATTGCTACAACGGTAAACGCAAACACTACAACATAAAACAAAAGCACTACAACATAATACGTAAGTACTACACCAGCAATAATAGCCTCTGGCAGCCAAGTCCAGCTCCTGGCCTGCACATGTGGCTTAGCCTCTAGGCCTGTCGGAACTGCATCTACCTACAGGATAAGGGGCGAAGGCGGGCTTCTGGCGCCTTAAAACCAGTTGCTTCGGGCAGATGGGACTCGTTAGTCTGGGAAGGCAGCTGATCTAGGGAAAGGTAAACCCCAAATTCAAACCCTGCTGTCGTGCGGCTAAACGCACTCATGGGAAAGGCTCCGGGAGTCAACCCCGAGGAAAAATCCGGAGTCGAAATCCTTAAGGCAGTTTGCAGCTATTTACAGCTACATTCTGGCAACTCCTGCGACGACACTGGTGCCAAGCGTATCGGCGCCTGCCCATCCTTTGGATCACATCGGTGGCGTGGAGAGGGTGGGTTCTGCTGCATGGGCAATAGCCTGTTCTCCATAATTACTGCCCAGGCCTGTGCCCTGGAGAGGACACTCCAGCATCGCTTTGGCGATGGCACAACACAGGAAGCGACAGTTACCAGTAATAAGTCTACCACTCAATTGGCGTAGAGTGAGGCGCTAGGTGTTGCTTCCGTCGGTGGGAGAAATCATCCGAATTCATAGGACAGATACCGCCTGCCTCAAGCTGGGCAGCCCCCCAGCCAATAAGGTACTATCCCGCCACGGTCCGCCTGCTCCACTGGGTGTGAAGGGCTTAGGCCACAATCCAATAAGCGGATCGTCAACTATGCACCAGGCAAAAGAAAACACACACAGAGTCACCCAGCTCTCAAACTGGGCACATGGAATGTAAGGACGATGACACTGGGTCTCTCGGAAGATCTATTGGAAGTAAACGACGCCCGCAAGACAGCTGTGATCAACAATGAACTACGCAGGCTCCAGATGGACATAGTCGCCTTGCAGGAGACACGTCTGCCTGCGACCGGCAGCATACGGGAAAAGGACTTTACATTCTTCTGGCCGGGCAAATCACCTGAAGAGGTAAGGGAGCATGACGTTGGCTTTACCATCAGGAACAGGTTGTTAGGGTCCATAGTACCGCCCACGGAGGGGTCTGCAAGGATCACCAAACTTCAGCTTCGTACAACAGCAGGAATGGTCAGCCTCATCAACGTCTATGCATCAACACTGACGTCCTCTACCGAAGCGAAGGACGAGTTCTATGATGACCTCGGTCTAACTATCAGAGACATACCTTAATAAGACCTAGTCTTCCTCCTGGGAGACTTTAATGCTAGAGTTGGTTCTGATCACAGCTCTTGGCCTTCCTCCCTGGACCAGTTTAGATTTGGGAAGATGAATGAGAGTGGGCAGCGCCTCGTGGAGTTCTGATGTCGTCATGGTCTCTGCATCACCAATTCCTCCTTCGACACCAAGCCCCAGCATAAGGTTTCCTGGAGACACCCTAGATCTAAGCATTGGCACCAACTCGTCCTGGTGCTTACGGGGCGTAGCAGTCTGACAAGCGTCAAACTGACCCGCAGCTTCCAGAGCACAGATTGACACCGACCACTGTCTCGTCGTTTGCAGAGTAAAATATCAGCCCCGGAAAATCCACAGAGCTAAGAAGGAGGGAAGTCCATGCATTAACGTAAATAAAACCCGTGACTTTCACAAGGTGGAAGAATTCACTGCTGTGCTAGTAAATGCCCTTCCTGTACCACCCTACGATAGCGCAAGTTAGAGATGGTCACATCACAGGGGGCACTATTTTCAACACTGCCATGTCCATCTTCGGTAAGAGGCTGAACAAGTCAGCAGTTTGGTTCGAGGCCAGTGCAGAGGAACTGTTACCCCTCGTAGAGGAAATGAGACAAGCCCGCTCATCCTACAACAACCTGCTCTCAGAAAGGAACCTACAGGCCCTCCGTACTCCGTATCTAGTGTGTTGATGCAACACACTAGAACAGTGAACGCATGCACTAGACCAGTGAACGCATGCACTAGACCAGTGAACGCATGCACTAGACCAGTGAACGCATGCACTAGACCAGTGAACGCATGCACTAGACCAGTGAACGCATGCACTAGACCAGTGAACGCATGCACTAGACCAGTGAACGCACGCACTAGACCAGTGAACGCACGCACTAGACCAGTGAACGCACGCACTAGACCAGTGAACGCACGCACTAGACCAGTGAACGCACGCACTAGACCAGTGAACGCACGCACTAGACCAGTGAACGCACGCACTAGACCAGTGAACGCACGCACTAGACCAGTGAACGCACGCACTAGACCAGTAAACGCACGCACTAGACCAGTGAACGCACGCACTAGACCAGTGAACGCACGCACTAGACCAGTGAACGCACGCACTAGACCAGTGAACGCACGCACTAGACCAGTGAACGCACGCACTAGACCAGTGAACGCACGCACTAGACCAGTGAACGCACGCACTAGACCAGTGAACGCACGCACTAGACCAGTGAATGCACGCACTAGACCAGTAAACGCACGCACTAGACCAGTGAACGCACGCACTAGACCAGTGAACGCACGCACTAGACCAGTGAACGCACGCACTAGACCAGTGAACGCACGCACTAGACCAGAAAACGCATGCACTAGACCAGAAAACGCATGCACTAGACCAGTGAACGCATGCACTAGACCAGTGAACGCATGCACTAGACCAGTGAACGCATGCACTAGACCAGTGAACGCATGCACTAGACCAGTAAACGCATGCACTAGACCTGTAAACGCATGCACTAGACCAGTGAACGCACGCACTAGACCAGTGAACGCACGCACTAGACCAGTGAACGCACGCACTAGACCAGTGAACGCACACACTAGACCAGTGAACGCACGCACTAGACCAGTAAACGCACGCACTAGACCAGTAAACGCACGCACTAGACCAGTAAACGCACGCACTAGACCAGTAAACGCACGCACTAGACCAGTAAATGCATGCACTAGACCAGTGAACGCACGCACTAGACCAGTGAACGCACGCACTAGACCAGTGAACGCACACACTAGACCAGTAAACGCACGCACTAGACCTGTAAACGCACGCACTAGACCAGTAAACGCACGCACTAGACCAGTGAACGCACGCACTAGACCAGTGAACGCATGCACTAGACCAGTGAACGCATGCACTAGACCAGTGAACGCATGCACTAGACCAGTGAACGCATGCACTAGACCAGTGAACGCATGCACTAGACCAGTGAACGCATGCACTAGACCAGTGAACGCATGCACTAGACCAGTGAACGCATGCCCTAGACCAGTGAACGCATGCCCTAGACCAGTGAACGCATGCCCTAGACCAGTGAACGCATGCCCTAGACCAGTGAACGCATGCACTAGACCAGTGAACGCATGCACTAGACCAGTGAACGCATGCACTAGACCAGTGAACGCATGCACTAGACCAGTGAACGCATGCACTAGACCAGTAAACGCATGCCCTAGACCAGTGAACGCATGCACTAGACCAGTGAACGCATGCACTAGACCAGTAAACGCATGCACTTGACCAGTGAACGCATGCACTAGACGTGTAAATGCATGCACTAGACCAGTAAACGCACGCACTAGACCAGTAAACGCATGTACTAGACCAGTAAACGCACGCACTAGATCAGTGAACGCATGGACTAGACCTGTAAACGCATGCACTAGAACAGTAAACGCATGCACTTGAACAGAAAACTTTAATACTCGAACAAAAATATATACACTCCATGGGTTGATACTATGTAAACTCGGGCTACAGGAGTTGATGCTACGAAGGGGGTCAGACGGCTGAGTGGACAGCGCTCGGGGTTCGTATTCCTAAGGTTCAGGGTTCGATCCCCGGCGAAGGCGGAAACAAATAGTCAGTGTTTTTTACAACCTGATGCAGCTGTTCACTTAGCATTAAATATGTACCTGGGAGTTATGCAGCTGCTGCGGGCTGCTTCCTGGGGATGTGTAACAAAAAGGAGGCCTGGTCGAGGACCGGGCCGCGAGAACGCTAAGTCCCGAAATCATCTCAAGATAACCTCAAAATATACGTATGGTAGGGCTACAGGTGTTGATGCAACACAAGCTAGAGCTACAGGTGCTGATGCAACACAAGCTAGAGCTACAGGTGCTGATGCAACACAAGCTAGAGCTACAGGTGTTGATGCAACACAAGCTAGAGCTACAGGTGTTGATGCAACACAAGCTAGAGCTTCAGGTGTTGATGCAACACAAGCTAGAGCTACAGGTGTTGATGCAACACAAGTTAGGGCTACAGGTGCTGATGCAACACAAGCTAGGGTTACAGATGTTGATGCAACACAAGCTAGAGCTACAGGTGTTGATGCAACACAAGCTAGGGCTACAGGTGTTGACGCAACACAAGTTAGGGTTACAGGTGTTGATGCAACACAAGCTAGAGCTACAGGTGTTGATGCAACACAAGCTAGGGTTACAGGTGTTGATGCAACACAAGATAGGGCTACAGGTGTTGATGCAACACAAGCTGGGGCTACAGGTGTTGATGCAACACAAGCTAGAGCTACACGTGTTGATGCAATACAAGCTAGAGCTACAGGTGTTGATGCAACACAAGCTAGAGCTACAGGTGTTGATGCAACACAAGCTAGAGCTACACGTGTTGATGCAATACAAGCTAGAGCTACAGGTGTTGATGCAACACAAGCTAGAGCTACAGGTGTTGATGCAACACAAGCTAGAGCTACACGTGTTGATGCAATACAAGCTAGGGCTACAGGTGTTGATGCAACACAAGCTAGAGCTACAGGTGTTGATGCAATACAAGCTAGAGCTACAGGTGTTGATGCAACACAAGCTAGAGCTACAGGTGTTGATGCAATACAAGCTAGAGCTACAGGTGTTGATGCAACACAAGCTAAGGCTACAGGAGTTCATGCAACACAAGCTAGAGCTACAGGTGTTGATGCAACACAAGCTAGAGCTACAGGTGTTGATGCAACACAAGCTAGAGCTACAGGTGTTGATGCAACACAAGCTAGGGCTACAGGTGTTGATGCAACACAAGCTAGAGCTACAGGTGTTGATGCAACACAAGCTAGAGCTACAGGTGTTGATGCAACACAAGCTAGAGCTACACGTGTTGATGCAATACAAGCTAGAGCTACAGGTGTTGATGCAACACAAGCTAAGGCTACAGGAGTTCATGCAACACAAGCTAGAGCTACAGGTGTTGATGCAACACAAGCTAGAGCTACAGGTATTGATGCAACACAAGCTAGAGCTACAGGTGTTGATGCAACACAAGCTAGAGCTACAGGTGTTGATGCAACACAAGCTAGACCTACAGGTGTTGATGCAACACAAGCTAGGGCTACACGTGTTGATGCAACACAAGCTAAGGCTACAGGAGTTCATGCAACACAAGCTAGAGCTACAGGAGTTCATGCAACACAAGCTAGAGCTACAGGTGTTGATGCAACACAAGCTAAGGCTACAGGAGTTCATGCAACACAAGCTAAGGCTACAGGAGTTCATGCAACACAAGCTAGAGCTACAGGTGTTGATGCAACACAAGCTAGGACTACAGGTGTTGATGCAACACAAGCTAGGGCTACATGTGTTGATGCAACACAAGCTAGGGCTACAGGTGTTGATGCAACACAAGCTAAGGCTACAGGTGATGATGCAACACAAGGTAGGGCTACAGGTGTTGATGCAACACAAGCTAGGGCTACAGGTGATGATGCAACACAAGCTAGGGCTACAGGAGTTCATGCAACACAAGCTAGGGCTACAGGTGTTGATGCAACACAAGCTAGAGCTACAGGTGTTGATGCAACACAAGCTAGGGCTACAGGAGTTCATGCAACACAAGCTAGGGCTACAGGTGTTGATGCAACACAAGCTAGGGCTACAGGTGTTGATGCAACACAAGCTAGGGCTACAGGTGTTGATGCAACACAAGCTAGGGCTACAGGAGTTCATGCAACACAAGCTAAGGCTACAGGAGTTCATGCAACACAAGCTAGAGCTACAGGTGTTGATGCAACACAAGCTAGAGCTACAGGTGTTGATGCAACACAAGCTAGAGCTACAGGTGTTGATGCAACACAAGCTAGGGCTACAGGTGTTGATGCAACACAAGCTAGGGCTACAGGTGTTGATGCAACACAAGCTAAGGCTACAGGTGATGATGCAACACAAGCTAGGGCTACAGGTGTTGATGCAACACAAGCTAAGGCTACAGGAGTTCATGCAACACAAGCTATGGCTACAGGTGTTGATGCAACACAAGCTAGAGCTACAGGTGTTGATGCAACACAAGCTAGAGCTACGGAAGTTGATGACAAATAACCATTGGCTACATCAGTTGATAATTCATTATCAAGGAAAGCAGGACATAACGCTAGAAAGGGAAACGGAAGTTGATGATACATTATCTTGGGCTACACAACCTGATGGAACATAAAGTTGGACTACACATATTGATTCAACATAGGCTGAGGATGCACGAGTTGATTCTACAAAGATTGGGAATGTAGCCATGGAAGTTACATAAGACAATACTACTCTGTGAGTAGTGTGAGTTTTCAGTTGTATCTAGTCCTGGGGACCATTCAGGCTTGTTTGCATTTGTGTTCCTCACGTGTTGCCCCAAAAAATGAGGTGATTTGATAAAATGCTATGCCCAAGATAACCATCCAGGTGCCGGCGGGGAAGTGGTTCATATAGCTCAGGCTATCACTTCCTTATGTCCGGTCGTGATGGTCAAGTGGTTTAAGGCGTCCCTGTACATACCAGTTGCGTTGCTCCTGGGAGTATGGGTTCGAGTCACTTCTGGGGTGTGAGTTTTCAGTTATATATATATATATATATATATATATATATATATATATATATATATATATATATATATATATATATAATATATGCTATTACTTCATAAGTTCATGCAACATAAGCTAAGGCTACAGTAGTTATATTTGTCGCAGTTACATAGCTTCACTCTACATAAATCAGGGAGACGTCTGCTGAGGTTATATATATACCTTTGGGCTCCATAATTCTGGACTACAGAAGCAGTTGTTGACGAAGCTACAGAAGACGATGGTGCGACAGGCTGCAGCTACAAATGTTGATGGATTATAGTATGTAGCTACATATTGGGGCAAGATAAGCAGTAACTACATTTTGGGGCAACATAATCAGTTGCTACATATTTGTACAATATAAATAGGTACTACATATTGGGGCAACATAAACAGTAGTTACATGTTGGGGCAACAATGACAGAGACTACATATTGGAGAGACAATAACATGAACTTCAACATATTGGAAGAACAATAACAGGGGCTACAGACGTAGAGGAAAATTGATTGTGAATCCAAGGTTGATAAAGATTGTGTAGCCAAGCTTTCTTCAGCTGTATATAAAATAAGGCTACGTAAAAGGTTGGTTACTCATGTAAAGCCAACAAGAGCTGAGGCTTCATAATTTGAGGATACATAAACTGATGCTACATATGATGAGGCTACCCGAAATGACGATACAGATCTAGAGGATACATAATCTTGTAGTACAGAGAATGAGTCTACATTAACTGGGATTACAGTACGTTAAAAAGTATGAATGCGTCTTTGGGATGAGCCGCAGCTTTAACGAGCTTAGCCTGACGATATCTTCAAGTGCTTGAGGACTGGCTGTACTTGGTACTGTGCTTCGAATGTTATAAATAAGAGAAGCACGTATCCAGAAAATAGTAATCAGTTGCGAGTTGTGTGAAATATTTTCTGTACATTACCGATGGATAGATTGCTGGGCTAATACATCGGTCAATGTTGATGAGAAACGGCTACTACTGCTAAAGCCAACATCTTCCCATGGCGGCCCTCAATGACACCAGCAATATCTCACCCTTGGTGGCTACCGTAGTCTCCTCCCCCCTCACACACACACACACACACACACACAATCTAGAGTACACGTTTGTGCAATAACAGCTATAGCTACAGTTGTTGTAGACCAGTGAACGCACGCACTAGACCAGTGAACGCATGCACTAGACCAGTGAACGCATGCACTAGACCAGTGAACGCACGCAGTAGATCAGTGAACGCACGCACTAGACCAGTGAACGCATGCACTAGACCAGTAACGCATGCCCTAGACCAGTTAACGCATGCCCTAGACCAGTGAACGCATGCACTAGACCAGTGAACGCATGCACTAGACCAGTGAACGCATGGACTAGACCAGTGAACGCATGGACTAGACCAGTGAACGCATGGACTAGACCAGTGAACGCATGGACTAGACCAGTGAACGCATGCACTAGACCAGTGAACGCATGCACTAGACCAGTGAACGCATGCACTAGACCAGTGAACGCATGCACTAGACCAGTGAACGCATGCACTAGACCAGTGAACGCATGCACTAGACCAGTGAACGCATGCACTAGACCAGTGAACGCATGCACTAGACCAGTGAACGCATGCACTAGACGTGTAAATGCATGCACTAGACCAGTAAACGCACGCACTAGACCAGTAAACGCATGTACTAGACCAGTAAACGCACGCACTAGACCAGTGAACGCATGGACTAGACCTGTAAACGCATGCACTAGACCAGTGAACGCATGCACTAGTCCAGTGAACGCATGCACTAGACCAGTGAACGCATGCACTAGACCAGTGAACGCATGCACTAGACCAGTGAACGCATGCACTAGACCAGTAAACGCATGCCCTAGACCAGTAAACGCCTGCACTAGACCAGTGAACGCATGCACTAGACCAGTGAACGCCTGCACTAGACCAGTAAACGCATGCACTTGACCAGTGAACGCATGCACTAGACGTGTAAATGCATGCACTAGACCAGTAAACGCACGCACTAGACCAGTAAACGCATGTACTAGACCAGTAAACGCACGCACTAGACCAGTGAACGCATGGACTAGACCTGTAAACGCATGCACTAGAACAGTAAACGCATGCACTTGAACAGAAAACTTTAATACTCGAACAAAAAATATACACACTCCATGGGTTGATACTATGTAAACTCGGGCTACAGGATTGATGCTACGAAGGGGGTCAGACGGCTGAGTGGACAGCGCTCGGGGTTCGTATTCCTAAGGTTCAGGGTTCGATCCCCGGCGAAGGCGGAAACAAATAGTCAGTGTTTTTTACAACCTGATGCAGCTGTTCACTTAGCATTAAATATGTACCTGGGAGTTATGCAGCTGCTGCGGGCTGCTTCCTGGGGATGTGTAACAAAAAGGAGGCCTGGTCGAGGACCGGGCCGCGAGAACGCTAAGTCCCGAAATCATCTCAAGATAACCTCAAAATATACGTATGGTAGGGCTACAGGTGTTGATGCAACACAAGTTAGGGCTACAGGTGTTGATGCAACAGAAGCTAGAGCTACAGTGTTGATGCAACACAAGCTAGAGCTACAGGTGTTGATGCAACACAAGTTAGGGCTACAGGTGTTGATGCAACACAAGCTAGAGCTACAGGTGTTGATGCAACACAAGTTAGGGCTACATGTGTTGATGCAACACAAGCTAGAGATACAGGTGTTGATGCAACACAAGCTAGAGCTACAGGTGTTGATGCAACACAAGCTAGAGCTACAGGTGTTGATGCAACAGAAGCTAGAGCTACAGGTGTTGATGCAACACAAGCTAGAGCTACAGGTGTTGATGCAACACAAGCTAGAGCTACAGGTGTTGATGCAACACAAGCTAGAGCTACAGGTGTTGATGCAACACAAGCTAGAGCTACAGGTGTTGATGCAACACAAGCTAGAGCTACAGGTGTTGATGCAACACAAGCTAGAGCTACAGGTGTTGATGCAACACAAGCTAGAGCTACAGGTGTTGATGCAACACAAGCTAGAGCTACAGGTGTTGATGCAACACAAGCTAGAGCTACAGGTGTTGATGCAACACAAGCTAGAGCTATAGGTGTGATGCAACAGAAGCTAGAGCTACAGGTGTTGATGCAACACAAGCTAGAGCTACAGGTGTTGATGCAACACAAGCTAGAGCTACAGGTGTTGATGCAACACAAGCTAGAGCTACAGGTGTTGATGCAACATAAGTTAGGGCTACAGGTGTTGATGCAACACAAGCTAGGGTTACAGGTGTTGATGCAACACAAGCTAGAGCTACAGGTGTTGATGCAACACAAGCTAGTGCTACAGGTGTTGATGCAACACAAGTTAGGGCTACAGGTGTTGATGCAACACAAGCTAGGGTTACAGGTGTTGATGCAACATAAGCTAGAGCTACAGGTGTTGATGCAACACAAGTTAGAGCTACAGGTGTTGATGCAACACAAGTTAGGGTTACAGGTGTTGATGCAACACAAGCTAGAGCTACAGGTGTTGATGCAACACAAGCTAGAGCTACACGTGTTGATGCAACACAAGCTAGTGCTACAGGTGTTGATGCAACACAAGCTAGGGTTACAGGTGTTGATGCAACACAAGCTAGGGCTACAGGTGTTGATGCAACACAAGCTAAGGCTACAGGAGTTCATGCAACACAAGCTAGGGCTACAGGTGTTGATGCAACACAAGCTAGGGCTACAGGGGTTGATGCAACACAAGCTAGGGCTACAGGAGTTCATGCAACACAAGCTAGAGCTACAGGTGTTGATGCCAACACCTAGGGCTACAGGAGTCAATGCAAACACAAGCTAGAGCTACAGGAGTTCATGCAACACAAGCTAGAGCTACAGGAGTTCATGCAACA
>WNGS01159460.1:10802-34543 GCA_020271785.1 Procambarus virginalis
CCCACAGACCCCACAGCAATGGTGATAGTTCATATCAACAGACCCCACAGACCCCACAACAATGGTGATAGTTCACATCCACAGACCCCAGCAATGGTGATAGTTCACATCCACAACCCCACAGCAATGGTGATAGTTCATATCCACAGACCCCACAGCAATGGTGATAGTTCACATCCACAGACCCCACAGACCCCACAGCAATGGTAATAGTTCATATCCACAGACCCCCACAGACCCCACAGCCAATGGTGATAGTTCATATCCACAGACCCCACACAATGGTGAAGTTCACATCCACAGACCCCACAGCAATGGTGATAGTCACATCCACAGACCCCACAGCAATGGTGATAGTCATCCACAAGACCCCACAGCAATGGTGATAGTTCACATCCACAGACCCCACAGACCCCCAGCTGGTGATAGTTCACATCCACAGACCCCACAGCAATGGTAATAGTCACATCCACAGACCCCACAGACCCCACAGCAATGGTGATAGTTCACACCACGACACCACAGACCCCACAGCAATGGTGATAGTTCACATCCACAGACCCACAACAATGGTGATAGTTCAATCCACAGACCCCACAGCAATGGTGATAGTTCACATCCACAGACCCACAGCAATGGTGATAGTTCACATCCACAGACACCACAGACCCCACAGCAATGGTGATAGTTCACATCCACAGACCCCACAGCAATGGTGATAGTTCACATCCACAGACCCCACAGACCCCACAGCAATGGTGATAGTTCACATCACAGACCCCACAGACCCCACAGCAATGTGATAGTTCACTCCACAGACACCACAGACCCCACAGCAATGGTTGATAGTTCACATCCACAGACCCCCCAAACAATGGTGATAGTTCACATCCACAGACCACAGCAATGGTGATAGTTCACATCCACACACCCCACAGACCCCACAGCAATGGTGATAGTTCATATCCACAGACCCCACAGACCCCACAGCAATGGTGATAGTTCACATCCACAGACCCCACAGCAATGGTGATAGTTCACATCCACAGACCCCACAGCAATGGTGATAGTTCACATCCACAGACCCCACAGCAATGGTGATAGTTCACATCCACAGACCCCACAGCAATGTAACACTATTTACATCACTGGTACTGTCCCGTCTTGAGTACTGCTCAGTACTCACTTCCCCTTCACAGCGAGAGAGATCTCTGAACTAGAGGGAATACAGAGAACATATGGGCACGCACAGACACGATAAAACATCTCAATTATTGGGACCGTCTCAAAGCTCTCAAAATGTTCTCTCTGGATAGCAGACGAGAAAGGTGTCAAATAATATACACATGGAAGATGCTGGAGGGCCAGGTCCCTAATTTGTACAGTAGAATAACAACATACTGGAGTGGAAGGTATGGAAGGAAGTGCAGAATAGAACCAGTGAAGAGTAGAGGTGCCATAGACACAATCAGAGAACACTGAACACCAGAGGTCCAGTGAAGAGCAGAGGTGCCATAGGCACAATCAGAGAACACTGAACACCAGAGGTCCAGTGAAGAGTAGAGGTGCCATAGGCACAATCAGAGAACACTGAACAACAGAGGTCCAGTGAAGAGTAGAGGTGCCATAGGCACAATCAGAGAACACTGAACACCAGAGGTCCAGTGAAGAGTAGAGGTGCCATAGGCACAATCAGAGAACACTGAACAACAGAGGTCCAGTGAAGAGTAGAGGTGCCATAGGCACAATCAGAGAACACTGAACACCAGAGGTCCAGTGAAGAGCAGAGGTGCCATAGGCACAATCAGAGAACACTGAACACCAGAGGTCCAGTGAAGAGCAGAGGTGCCATAGGCACAATCAGAGAACACTGTATAAACATCAGAGGTCAGTGAGGAGCAGAGGTGCCATAGGCACAATCAGAGAACACTGTATAAACATCAGAGGTCCAGTGAGGAGTAGAGGTGCCATAGGCACAATCAGAGAACACTGTATAAACATCAGAGGTCAGTGAGGAGCAGAGGTGCCATAGGCACAATCAGAGAACACTGTATAAACATCAGAGGTCCAGTGAGGAGTAGAGGTGCCATAGGCACAATCAGAGAACACTGTATAAACATCAGAGGTCCAGTGAAGAGTAGAGGTGCCATAGGCACAATCAGAGAACACTGTATTAACATCAGAGGTCCACAGCTGTTCAACACCCTCCCAGCAAGCATTATAAATAATTCCGGAACAAAGGTGAATGTCTTCAAGAACCAATTAGACAAGTTCTTGCAAAAGAAATGCTGAACCAATCAGACTGTGGTGGATACGTGTCCTTACGGGCCGCTCCAAGCAACAGCCTGATGGACCAAGTTATCACAAGTCGATAACTTGTGTTATCGGGGGAGTAGAACTACAAATTTAAGCACAAAGAACAATTATACATTAAATTATAATTCAAATGTATGTCTGGACAAACACAATGGCATAGCCTAGCCAATCAGGTGATAGGCCAGCCTACCGATCAGTGAACCAGCCAATCAGGTGATAGGCCAGCCTACCGATCAGTGAACCAGCCAATCAGGTGATAGGCCAGCCTACCGATCAGTTAACCAGCCAATCAGGTGATAGGCCAGCCTACCGATCAGTGAATCAGCCAATCAGGTGATAGGCCAGCCTACCGATCAGTGAATCAGCCAATCAGGTGATAGGCCAGCCTACCGATCAGTGAATCAGCCAATCAGGTGATAGGCCAGCCTACCGATCAGTGAATCAGCCAATCAGGTGATAGGCTAGCCTACCGATCAGTGAATCAGCCAATCAGGATAAACAGGTAAACAATAAATGAGTGAAAACGACTCATTCATCATTGTTATTCATCAGACTGATGATTGGCTCGTCACCAGGTGATTGGTGATGACATTACTGCTTCTTAGTAGTTCATTTACACGTGAGAATGATTCATTTACATGTGAGAATGATTCATTTACACGTGAGAATGATTCATTTACATGTGAGAATGATTCATTTACACGTGAGAATGATTCATTTACACGTGAGAATGATTCATTTACACGTGAGAATGATTCATTTACACGTGAGAATGATTCATTTACACGTGAGAATGATTCATTTACACGTGAGAATGATTCATTTACACGTGAGAATGATTCATTTACACATGAGAATGATTCATTTACACGTGAGAATGATTCATTTACACATGAGAATGATTCACTCAATTAGGCTTGAGAATGATCCACAACAATTTAAATTTTGCCATCCTTTTGAATTAAGATTTAAAGAAGACTGTTTCACTTTTAAGTAAAAAATTTATCTTAATACTCTGACCTCTTTTTTGCTTCCTTGTGTCAAGGACATTTTGCCACATTAACTCAATAACAAAACACACAAACCCGCTCAAAACTGCAGTAGAAGCGTTTAGCATTGTCTTCCTCTGTTCAAGTTTGTATATTAAGACAAGAAATACATCTCAAACGGATAGAGCAGCTTAGGCTATTTCTACCCCTCCCCCCCCCCTTTTTCTCTGTTCAAAATTGTTCTCGTCTACTTTTGAACAAAGAAGCACATCATTCTTATTCAATTAAATTAGTTTTTATATATTGTTTACTGTCTTTTTGGCTAATTTTCATGTAATTTTTTTTTTTTGGCCTATATTCTTCCTAAAAACAGAAATGTGGCATTTAATTGACTAGGATTCTTGCAGTTTGAAAGTTTGAAAAACGTTGGCTGACCTGATAGGCTGCTTCACTAATCAGTAGCCTATTCTATCATCTGATAGACTGCTTCACTAATCAGTAGCTTAGTCTATCATCTGATAGACTAAGCTACTGATTAGTGAAGCAGCCTATCAGATGATAGACTGCTTCACTAATCAGTAGCTTAGTCTATCATCTGATAGGCTGCTTCACAGAGCAGTAGCTTAGTCTATTATCTGATAGGCTGCTTCACTAATCAGTAGCTTAGTCTATCATCTGATAGGCTGCTTCACAGATCAGTAGCCAATCATCCGAATGATTGGATTAAAAAGCTGTTCTTGACACCCCGCCCACACATCTGGTCCACCTGGCTGTGTCCTGGACTGTGGACACATGGTCCACGTGGACCATGTGTCCTCGACCTGGACACATGGTCCATGTGGATGTGTCCTGGACCGTGGACACATGGTCCACGTGGCTGTGTCATGGACTTGGACACATCGTCCATGTGGCTGTGTCCTGGACCTGGACACATGGTCCCCAGAACTGTGTCCTGGACCGTGGACACATAATCCACATCGCCACTAACTGCATTTTCGCGTATTGACTGTGCATCTAATGTTCCATCAGGCTATTGTGACATGCAGCCTGCATATGAACTCTTGCAATACGTGCAGGACACACACTCAACACATGCAGGACACATAACATGAGCAGGTACTGTGCGAAGGAGACAACATATGCAAGTACTGTGCAACACAGCAACCATAAGCCTAGGCTTGAAAGCAGCCTAGGCTTGAAAGCAGCCTAGGCTTGAAAGCAGCCTAGGCTTGAAAGCAGCCTAGGCTTGAAAGCAGCCTAGGCTTGAAAGCAGCCTAGACTTGAAAGCAGCCTAGGCTTGAAAGCAGCCTAGACTTGAAAGCAGCCTAGGCTTGAAAGCAGCCTAGGCTTGAAAGCAGCCTAGGCTTGAAAGCAGCCTAGACTTGAAAGCAGCCTAGACTTGAAAGCAGCCTAGACTTGAAAGCAGCCTAGACTTGAAAGCAGCCTAGACTTGAAAGCAGCCTAGACTTGAAAGCAGCCTAGACTTGAAAGCAGCCTAGACTTGAAAGCAGCCTAGACTTGAAAGCAGCCTAGACTTGAAAGCAGCCTAGACTTGAAAGCAGCCTAGACTTGAAAGCAGCCTAGACTTGAAAGCAGCCTAGACTTGAAAGCAGCCTAGACTTGAAAGCAGCCTAGACTTGAAAGCAGCCTAGACTTGAAAGCAGCCTAGACTTGAAAGCAGCCTAGGCTTGAAAACAGCCTAGACTTGAAAACAGCCTAGACTTGAAAACAGCCTAGACTTGAAAGCAGCCTAGACTTGAAAGCAGCCTAGACTTGAAAGCAGCCTAGACGTGAAAGCAGCCTAGGCTTGAAAGCAGCCTAGACGTGAAAGCAGCCTAGGCTTGAAAGCAGCCTAGGCTTGAAAGCAGCCTAGACTTGAAAGCAGCCTAGGCTTGAAAGCAGCCTAGGCTTGAAAGCAGCCTAGGCTTGAAAGCAGCCTAGGCTTGAAAGCAGCCTAGGCTTGAAAGCAGCCTAGGCTTGAAAGCAGCCTAGGCTTGAAAGCAGCCTAGGCTTGAAAGCAGCCTAGGCTTGAAAGCAGCCTATAATGTCACACAATAACCCTCCCCCCTGCCCTCACTAATTTCATTTCCAGCCACATGGCGTAATATATATATTTTTTAACTGTGTATACTTGTTTGAACGCCGAGGCGATTTAAAATGTTATTTGAAAACTGTTCGCTGAAATCCCTCTCATATGTAGATTGGTGTAATCTATATATACTCGGGTACATAGACATTTTTAAGGTATTCTAGGCTATATGAAGGGTTACACTGTGTGTATCAAGTCAGGTGTGTGATACTAAGGTACCTGGACATTTACACACCTGTCCTAGACTATATGAAGGGTTACACAGTGTGTGTCATGAGCCAGGTGTGTGATACTAATGTACCTGGACATTTACACACCTGCCCTAGACTATATGAAGGGTTACACAGTGTGTGTCATGAGCCAGGTGTGTGATACTAATGTACCTGGACATTTACACACCTGCCCTAGACTATATGAAGGGTTACAGTGTGTGTCAAGTCAGGTGTGTGATACTAAGGCACCTGGACATTTACACACCTGTCCTAGACTATATGAAGGGTTACACTGTGTGTGTCAAGAGTCAGGTGTGTGATACTAAGGTACCTGGACATTTACACACCTGTCCTAGACTATATGAAGGGTTACACAGTGTGTGTCAAGAGTCAGGTGTGTGGTACTAAGACACCTGGACATTTATACACCTGTCCTAGACTATATGAAGGGTTACACAGTGTGTGTCAAGAGTCAGGTGTGTGATACTAAGACACCTGGACATTTATACACCTGTCCTAGACTATATCAAGGGTTACACTGTGTGTCAAGAGTCAGGTGTGTGATACTAAGACACCTAGACATTTATACACCTGTCCTAGACTATATCAAGGGTTACACTGTGTGTGTCAAGAGTCAGGTGTGTGATACTAAGACACCTGGACATTTATACAACAACAATAGGCTACACTACAATAAATACATCAATAGAAGTGGGCAAAGATTACTATTTAAAATTCTGTATCTGTTCAACGTCCCTTAAATTAATATAATACAAATATATTGCAACTTGCACAAGTATTAAATCACAATTCAAATGAAATATATTACCTGTCTTTAATTCATTAATTACGACAAGGTAAAACAATGTATTTTACGCGCTCATTCCAATACCAAGTTCAAAGTTAACTTCACCAATGATAACCTGTGATCAAGTAGTCTGTTGCTGCTTGACTTAGGTCATGTAATTCTTGTGATATGTGCGACTTAAAGGTCAATATGTAACCCCTCCCCCCCCCACTAGCACTGTGCATCATTCAGGTAGACTGAGCTATACTGAGCACATAAAGGTGGTGGAGTTTTAAATCCAGCTACTAAGAACAAAAAGTTGCAAGTAGCACGGTCTATGGTGAGCCCGTAGTGAACTTCCCTGGCACAGGAGCGGGGTTGTAACTATGCTATACTGAGCCTATAAACTTGGTGTTGGGGTTTAGGTTCAGCTACTCAAAACATTAAGTTCCAAGTAGCACGGTCTATGGTGAGCCCCGTGCATATAAAGAGAAATCTATACATTTATAAGTGGGTACCTGCTAATGTAGTTTGGTTTAGGTATGTTGATGATATTTTGGGCTTATGGCTGTGTGACGAAGACCAGATAGTTGTTCTTAATGAACTTAATTCTTTGGTACCTTCAATAAAATTCACATGTGAGACTGAGGAGAATGGTACACTTACGTTTTGGACATTATGATTCATAGAGTAGCTAGAAAGTTCAAATTTAATGTGTATAGGAAACCTACCAACGTGGGGTCGTATGTTCATTATTACTCGAATCATCATAGTAAAGTTAAACAGGCAGTATTTTCAAGAATGTTTCTACGAGCTTTGAGGGTATGCAGCCCTCAGTTTTTTGATGAAGAGATTGCTAAAATATATGAATTGGGAAGAGTTTACAGTACCCTAAGATGTTTTTGGATTGCTCGTTCGAACAAGCCAAGCCTACGTTTTACAAATAATGTCCCCAAGGCGAAACCAGAAATTAGTAACTCATTGGTGGTACCTTATGCGTGTGGGCTTGAAAAACTGTCTCCGATTTTTAAGAAACTTAATATAAATTTGGTGTTCACTAATAGTACGATCAAGTCCAATTTAATAAAA
Organism: Procambarus virginalis; assembly: GCA_020271785.1. Classification (NCBI taxonomy): domain Eukaryota; kingdom Metazoa; phylum Arthropoda; class Malacostraca; order Decapoda; family Cambaridae; genus Procambarus; species Procambarus virginalis. The sequence goes on from WNGS01159460.1 coordinate 18,285, forward strand.
AAAACTCTCCTGGTACAGCAGGTTGTGTGTATTCAATTCCCTGCAATGATTGTGAGTGAGTACCTTGGACAAACAGGAAAGTCCTAACAATTGCGGTTGTCACAACATGCTTATAGTATTAGAACTGCCAAACGTCTAATGCATTGTATCTGCATACTAGTTTTGTGATCACAATATTAACTGGAATGGGACCAAAAGCATTACCAATTGTGGTGGTTTTGTGGAACGGAATTTGATTAAGTCTGCTCTAATTAGTCAATGCCCAAATCTTCTTAATGTTAGTACTGGTATGTATAAACTTGATCCATTTTTAAGTTATAATATTACACAACAGTTTAAGAAAAAACTCTGATAGTGAGGCTTACAATGTCTCATTACAATTTTATATTCATATATTGTGTGTTCATGAGGTTTTCTTTAATCTTTCATCCTTATTCTCTGACCGCTTAATCCTCTTTGACCATTCTAAGCTAAGCTATACCTGTTTCTGGTTAATTCTTTCCTAGAGATGGGTTGGTCAGGTTCCAGGTGTTAGCCTGTACCCTCCCTCCCTCTCTCTCTAGTCAGTCTGGTGTTGACAACGGCTTTAATCACGCCGAATTAGAAACGTTCATATTCCCTTCACATTTCTCTGCGGATTTTCCGCATAAAAATGATCAGTGTTTTGTGATCGTCAATTGCATATATATATATATATATATATATATATATATATATATATATAATATATATATATATATATATATATATATATATATATATAGATATATATGAATGAAAACTCACATTTAATTCGCATATAGTCTGGGGACCCATTCAGCCTTGTTCGCATATTATATATATATATATATATATATATATATATATATATATATCTATATATATATATATATATATATATATAACCTAATCCGACGAAGACTACCGAGCTCGTTATTAAAAGAGCCGGAAGCCGACGGAGAACCGTGTACAGCAGTCAAGCGTTGTATACATGTACACTTGCCCCCACCAAGGATGTAACCTTCAGTCTAGTACACAAGTATGACGTCGACCAAGCTGACGAGGTGTTTGACATGCCATCTTCACTCCGGTGCCCCCAGGAATCACACGAGACAAGCCATAACATCACCCTAACAAGAGAAATGCTGAATAAAGCCACTTGTATAATAGACGAAACCCAAGACGCAAGAAGATTACACATTCTTGAAGCAATCCACACAAGAATAGAACAACTAAACCATGAACACCCAAATGACGGAACGATGCGAACATAGAAGACATTGCTTAACATAATAGGCCCTACTACATCTCATTAATCTTTATATCTTCTTCTTCCCTTATTTTCACCTATTTTCTTCTACCTCTTATCTTCCNGGGTACAGGACACAGGGTACTAGACACAGGGGTACAGGACACACAGGGTACAGGACACAGGGGTACAGGACACAGGGTACTAGACACAGGGGTGCAGGACACACAGGGTGCAGGACACACAGGGTACAGGACACACAGGGTACAGGACACACAGGGTACAGGACACACGGGTACAGGACTCACAGGGTACAGGACACACAGGGTACAGGACACACGGGTACAGGACACACAGGGGTACAGGACACACAGGGTACAGGACACACAGGGTACAGGACACACGGGTACAGGACTCACAGGGTACAGGACACACAGGGTACAGGTCACAGGGGTACAGGACACACAGGGTACAGGACACACAGGGTACAGGACACACAGGGTACAGGACACACAGGGTACAGGACACACAGGGGTACAGGACACACAGGGTACAGGACACACAGGGGTACAGGACACACAGGTACAGGACACACAGGGTACAGGACACACAGGTACAGGTCACAGGGGTACAGGACACACAGGGTACAGGACACACAGGGTACAGGACACACAGGGTACAGGACCACAGGGTACAGGACACACAGGGGTACAGGACACACAGGGGTATAGAACACACAGGGTACAGGTCCACAGGGTACAGGACACACAGGGTACAGGTCACAGGGTACAGGTCACACAGGGTACAGGTCACACAGGTACAGGACACGCAGGGTACAGGTCACACAGGGTACAGGACACACAGGTACAGGACACACAGGGTACATGACACACAGGGTACAGGACACAGGACACAGGGGACAGGACACAGGGGTACAGGACACACAGGGTACAGGACACACAGGGTACAGGACACAGGGTATAGGACACACAGGTACAGGACACAGGGGTACAGAACACACAGGGTACAGGACATGCAGGGTACAGGTCACAGGGTACAAGACACAGGGTACAGGACACACAGGGGTACACGACACACAGGGTACAGGACAAAGAGTACAGGGTACAGGACAAAGGGTACAGGACAAAGGTACAGGGTACAGGACAAAGGGTACAGGGTACAGGACACAGGGGTACAGGACACAGGGTACAGGACACAGGGGTACAGGACAAAGGGTACAGGGTACAGGACACAGGGGTACAGGACACAGGGGTACAGGACACAGGGTACAGGACACGGGGGTACAGGACACAGGGTACAGGACACAGGGTTACAGGACACAGGGTACAGGACACAGAGGTACAGGACACCGGGTACAGGACACAGGGTACAGGACACAGGGTACAGGACACAGGGTACAGGACACAGGGGTACAGGACACAGGGTACTAGACACAGGGGTACAGGACACACAGGGTGCAGGACACACAGGGTACAGGACACAGGGTACTAGACACAGGAGTACAGGACACACAGGGTGCAGGACACACAGGGTACAGGACACAGGGGTACAGGACACAGGGTACTAGACACAGGGGTACAGGACACACAGGGTACAGGACACAGGGGTACAGGACACAGGGTACTAGACACAGGGGTGCAGGACACACAGGGTGCAGGACACACAGGGTACAGGACACACAGGGTACAGGACACACAGGGTACAGGACACACAGGGTACAGGACACAGGGTACAGGACACAGGGGTACAGGACACAGGGGTACAGGACACAGGGTACAGGACACAGGGTACTAGACACAGGGGTACAGGACACACCGGGTACAGGACACCGGGTACAGGACACAGGGTACAGGACACAGGGGTACAGGACACAGGGTACTAGACACAGGGGTGCAGGACACACAGGGTACAGGACACACAGGGTGCAGGACACACAGGGTGCAGGACACACAGGGTACAGGACACAGGGTACAGGACACAGGGTACAGGACAAAGAGGTACAGGACACAGGGTACAGGACACAGGGTACAGGACACAGGGTACAGGACACAGGGTACTAGACACAGGGGTACAGGACACACAGGGTGCAGGACACACAGGGTACAGGACACACAGGGTACAGACACACAGGGTACAGGACACAGACCTACTCACAGAAGGAAAGCGACATATGAAAGACCTGGGAATTATGATGTCTGCTAACCTGACATTTAGTGAACATAACCGAGCAAATATGGCAGCGGCGGCGGCCTGGATAATGATAGGATGGGTTATGAGAACGTTCACATCCACAGACCCCACAGCAATGGTGATAGTTCACATCCACAGACCCCACAGCAATGGTGATAGTTCACATCCACAGACCACACAGCAATGGTAATAGTTCACATCCACAGACCCCACAGCAATGGTGATAGTTCACATCCACAGACCCCACAGCAATGGTGATAGTTCACATCCACACACCCCACAGACCCCACAGCAATGGTGATAGTTCACATCCACAGACCCCACAGCAATGGTGATAGTTCACATCCACAGACCCCACAGCAATGGTAATAGTTCACATCCACAGACCCCACAGCAATGGTAATAGTTCACATCCACAGACCCCACAGCAATGGTGATAGTTCATATCCACAGACCCCACAGCAATGGTAATAGTTCACATCCACAGACCCCACAGCAATGGTGATGGTTCATATCCACAGACCCCACAGACCCCACAGCAATGGTGATAGTTCACATCCACAGACCCCACAGCAATGGTGATAGTTCACATCCACAGACCCCACAGCAATGGTAATAGTTCACATCTACAGACACCACAGACCCCACAGCAATGGTGATAGTTCACATCCACAGACCCCACAGACCCCACAACAATGGTGATAGTTCACATCCACAGACCCCACAGCAATGGTGATAGTTCACATCCACAGACCCCACAGCAATGGTAATAGTTCACATCCACAGACCCCACAGCAATGGTGATAATTCACATCCACAGACCCCACAGACCCCACAGCAATGGTGATAGTTCACATCCACAGACCCCACAGACCCCACAACAATGGTGATAGTTCACATCCACAGACCCCACAGCAATGGTGATAGTTCACATCCACAGACCCCACAGCAATGGTGATAGTTCACATCCACAGACCCCACAGCAATGGTGATAGTTCACATCCACAGACCCCACAGCAATGGTAATAGTTCACATCCACAGACCCCACAACAATGGTGATAGTTCACATCCACAGACCCCACAGCAATGGTGATAGTTCACATCCACAGACCCCACAGCAATGGTGATAGTTCACATCCACAGACCCCACAGCAATGGTAATAGTTCACATCCACAGACCCCACAACAATGGTGATAGTTCACATCCACAGACCCCACAGACCCCACAGCAATGGTGATAGTTCACATCCACAGACCCCACAGCAATGGTGATAGTTCACATCCACAGACCCCACAGACCCCACAGCAATGGTGATAGTTCACATCCACAGACCCCACAGACCCCACAACAATTGTGATAATTCACATACCCCACAGACCCCACAGCAATGGTGATAGTTCACATCCACAGACCCCACAGCAATGGTGATAGTTCACATCCACAGACCCCACAGACCCCAGAGCAATGGTGATAGTTCACATCCACAGACCCCACAGACCCCACAACAATTGTGATAATTCACATACCCCACAGACCCCACAGCAATGGTGATAGTTCACATCCACAGACCCCACAGCAATGGTGATAGTTCACATCCACAGACCCACAGACCCCACAGCAATGGTGATAGTTCACATCCACAGACCCCACAGCAATGGTGATAGTTCACATCCACAGACCCCACAGCAATGGTGATAGTTCACATCCACAGACCCCACAGCAATGGTGATAGTTCACATCCACAGACCCCACAGCAATGGTAACACTATTTACATCACTGGTACTGTCCCGTCTTGAGTACTGCTCAGTACTCACTTCCCCCTTCACAGCAGGAGAGATCTCTGAACTAGAGGGAATACAGAGAACATATTGGGCACGCACAGACACGATAAAACATCTCAATTATTGGGACCGTCTCAAAGCTCTCAAAATGTTGTCTCTGGATAGCAGACGAGAAAGGTGTTAAATAATATACACATGGAAGATGCTGGAGGGCCAGGTCCCTAATTTGTACAGTAGAATAACAACATACTGGAGCGGAAGGTATGGAAGGAAGTGCAGAATAGAACCAGTGAAGAGTAGAGGTGCCATAGGCACAATCAGAGAACACTGAACATCAGAGGTCCAGTGAAGAGTAGAGGTGCCATAGGCACAATCAGAGAACACTGAACAACAGAGGTCCAGTGAAGAGTAGAGGTGCCATAGGCACAATCAGAGAACACTGAACACCAGAGAACCAGTGAAGAGTAGAGGTGCCATAGGCACAATCAGAGAACACTGAACACCAGAGAACCAGTGAAGAGTAGAGGTGCCATAGGCACAATCAGAGAACACTGAACACCAGAGAACCAGTGAAGAGTAGGTGCGCCATAGACACAATCAGAACACTGAACATCAGAGGTCTAGTGAAGAGTAGAGGTGCCATAGACACAATCAGAACACTGAACATCAGAGGTCTAGTGAAGAGTAGAGGTGCCATAGGCACAATCAGAGAACACTGAACATCAGAGGTCTAGTGAAGAGTAGAGGTGCCATAGGCACAATCAGAGAACACTGAACATCAGAGGTCCAGTGAAGAGCAGAGGTGCCATAGGCACAATCAGAGAACACTGTATAAACATCAGAGGTCCAGTGAAGAGCAGAGGTGCCATAGGCACAATCAGAGAACACTGTATAAACATCAGAGGTCCAGTGAAGAGCAGAGGTGCCATAGGCACAATCAGAGAACACTGTATAAACATCAGAGGTCCAGTGAAGAGCAGAGGTGCCATAGGCACAAACAGAGAACACTGTATAAACATCAGAGGTCCAGTGAAGAGCAGAGGTGCCATAGGCACAATCAGAGAACACTGTATAAACATCAGAGGTCCAGTGAGGAGCAGAGGTGCCATAGGCACAATCAGAGAACACTGTATAAACATCAGAGGTCCAGTGAGGAGCAGAGGTGCCATAGACACAATCAGAGAACACTGAACATCAGAGGTCCACAGCTGTTCAACACCCTCCAGCAAGCATTATAAATAATCCCGGAACAAAGGTGAATGTCTTCAAGAACCAATTAGACAAGTTCTTGCAAAAGAAATGCTGGACCAATCAGACTGTGGTGGATACGTGTCCTTACGGGCCGCTCCAAGCAACAGCTTGATGGACCAAGTTATCACAAGTCGATAACTTGTGTTATCGGGGAAGTAGAACTACAAATTGAAGCACAAAGAACAATTATACATTAAATTATAATTCAAATGTATGTCTGGACAAACACAATGGCATAGCCTAGCCAATCAGGTGATAGGCCAGCCTACCGATCAGTGAACCAGCCAATCAGGTGATAGGCCAGCCTACCGATCAGTGAACCGGCCAATCAGGTGATAGGCCAGCCTACCGATCAGTGGACCAGCCAATCAGGTGATAGGCCAGCCAACCGATCAGTGACCCAGCCAATCAGGTGATAGGCCAGCCTACCGATCAGTGAATCAGCCAATCAGGTGATAGGCCAGCCTACCGATCAGTGAATCAGCCAATCAGGTGATAGGCCAGCCTACCGATCAGTGAATCAGCCAATCAGGTGATAGGCCAGCCTACCGATCAGTGAATCAGCCAATCAGGTGATAGGCCAGCCTACCGATCAGTGAATCAGCCTATCAGGTGATAGGCCAGCCTACCGATCAGTTAACCAGCCAATCAGGTGATAAATCAGCCTACCGATCAGTGAACCAGCCAATCAGGTGATAGGCCGGCTTACCGATCAGTGAATCAGCCAATCAGGTGATAGGCCAGCCTACCGATCAGCCAATCAGGTGATAGGCCAGCCAACCGATCAGTGACCCAGCCAATCAGGTGATAGGCCAGCCTACCGATCAGTGAATCAGCCAATCAGGTGATAGGCCAGCCTACCGATCAGTGAATCAGCCAATCAGGTGATAGGCCAGCCTACCGATCAGTGAATCAGCCAATCAGGTGATAGGCCAGCCTACCGATCAGTGAATCACCCAATCAGGTGATAGGCCAGCCTACCGATCAGTGAATCAGCCAATCAGGATAAACAGGTAAACAATAAATGAGTGAAAACGACTCATTCATCATTGTTATTCATCAGACTGATGATTGGCTCGTCACCAGGTGATTGGTGATGACATTACTGCTTCTTAGTAGTTCATTTACACGTGAGAATGATTCATTTACACGTGAGAATGATTCATTTACACGTGAGAATGATTCATTTACACGTGAGAATGATTCATTTACACGTGAGAATGATTCATTTGCACGTGAGAATGATTCATTTGCACGTGAGAATGATTCATTTGCACGTGAGAATGATTCATTTACACATGAGAATGATTCATTTACACATGATTCATTTACAGATGAGAATTATTCATTTGCACTCGAGAATGATTCATTTACACTCGAGAATGATTCATTTACACTCGAGAATGAGTCATCCATTTACACATGAGAATGATTCATTTACACGTGAGAATGATCCATTTACACATGAGAATGATTCACTCAATTAGGCTTGAGAATGATCCACAACAATTTAAATTTTGCCTTCCTTTTGAGTTAAGATTTAAAGAAGACTGTTTCACTTTTAAGTAAAAAATTTATCTTAATACTCTGACCTCTTTTTGCCTCCTTGTGTCAAGGACATTTTCCCACATTAACTCAATAACAAAACACACAAACCCGCTCAAAACTGCAGTAGAAGCGTTTAGCATTGTCTTCCATTGTTCAAGTTTGTATATTAAGACAAGAAATACATCTCAAACGGATAGAGTAGCTTAGGCTATTTCTACCCCTCCCCCCCCCCCCCTTTTCTCTGTTCAAAATTGTTCTCGTCCACTTTTGAACAAAGAAGCACATCATTCTTATTCAATTAAATTAGTTTTTATATATTGTTTACTGTCTTTTTGGCTAATTTTCATGTAAAATGTTTTTTTTTGGCCTATATTCTTCCTAAAAACAGAAATGTGGCATTTAATTGACTAGGATTCTTGCAGTTTGAAAGTTTGAAAAACGTTGGCTGACCTGATAGACTGCTTCACTAATCAGTAGCCTATTCTATCATCTGATAGACTGCTTCACTAATCAGTAGCCTATTCTATCATCTGATAGACTGCTTCACTAATCAGTAGCCTATTCTATCATCTGATAGACTGCTTCACTAATCAGTAGCCTATTCTATCATCTGATAGACTGCTTCACTAATCAGTAGCCTATTCTATCATCTGATAGACTGCTTCACTAATCAGTAGCTTAGTCTATCATCTGATAGATTAAGCTACTGATTAGTGAAGCAGCCTATCAGATGATAGACTAAGCTACTGATTAGTGAAGCAGCCTATCATCTGATAGACTGCTTCACTAATCAGTAGCTTAGTCTATCATCTGATAGGCTGCTTCACAGAGCAGTAGCTTAGTCTATTATCTGATAGGCTGCTTCACTAATCAGTAGCTTAGTCTATCATCTGATAGGCTGCTTCACAGATCAGTAGCCTAGCCTATCATCTGATAGGCTGCTTCACTAATCAGTAGCTTAGTCTATCATCTGATAGGCTGCTTCACAGAGCAGTAGCTTAGTCTATTATCTGATAGGCTGCTTCACTAATCAGTAGCTTAGTCTATCATCTGATAGGCTGCTTCACAGATCAGTAGCCTAGCCTATCATCTGATAGGCTGCTTCACTAATCAGTAGGTTAGTCTATCATCTGATAGGCTGCTTCACAGATCAGTAGCCTAGCCTATCATCTGATAGGCTGCTTCACAGATCAGTAGCCAATCATCCGAATGATTGGATTAAAAAGCTGTTCTTGACACCCCGCCCACACATCTGGTCCACCTGGCTGTGTCCTGGACTGTGGACACATGGTCCACGTGGACCATGTGTCCTCGACCTGGACACATGGTCCATGTGGATGTGTCCTGGACCGTGGACACATGGTCCACGTGGCTGTGTCATGGACTTGGACACATCGTCCATGTGGCTGTGTCCTGGACCTGGACACATGGTCCCCAGAACTGTGTCCTGGACCGTGGACACATAATCCACATCGCCACTAACTGCATTTTCGCGTATTGACTGTGCATCTAATGTTCCATCAGGCTATTGTGACATGCAGCCTGCATATGAACTCTTGCAATACGTGCAGGACACACACTCAACACATGCAGGACACATAACATGAGCAGGTACTGTGCGAAGGAGACAACATATGCAAGTACTGTGCAACACAGCAACCATAAGCCTAGGCTTGAAAGCAGCCTAGGCTTGAAAGCAGCCTAGGCTTGAAAGCAGCCTAGGCTTGAAAGCAGCCTAGGCTTGAAAGCAGCCTAGGCTTGAAAGCAGCCTAGACTTGAAAGCAGCCTAGGCTTGAAAGCAGCCTAGACTTGAAAGCAGCCTAGGCTTGAAAGCAGCCTAGGCTTGAAAGCAGCCTAGGCTTGAAAGCAGCCTAGACTTGAAAGCAGCCTAGACTTGAAAGCAGCCTAGACTTGAAAGCAGCCTAGACTTGAAAGCAGCCTAGACTTGAAAGCAGCCTAGACTTGAAAGCAGCCTAGACTTGAAAGCAGCCTAGACTTGAAAGCAGCCTAGACTTGAAAGCAGCCTAGACTTGAAAGCAGCCTAGACTTGAAAGCAGCCTAGACTTGAAAGCAGCCTAGACTTGAAAGCAGCCTAGACTTGAAAGCAGCCTAGACTTGAAAGCAGCCTAGACTTGAAAGCAGCCTAGACTTGAAAGCAGCCTAGACTTGAAAGCAGCCTAGGCTTGAAAACAGCCTAGGCTTGAAAACAGCCTAGACTTGAAAACAGCCTAGACTTGAAAGCAGCCTAGACTTGAAAGCAGCCTAGACTTGAAAGCAGCCTAGACTTGAAAGCAGCCTAGACGTGAAAGCAGCCTAGGCTTGAAAGCAGCCTAGACGTGAAAGCAGCCTAGGCTTGAAAGCAGCCTAGGCTTGAAAGCAGCCTAGACTTGAAAGCAGCCTAGGCTTGAAAGCAGCCTAGGCTTGAAAGCAGCCTAGGCTTGAAAGCAGCCTAGGCTTGAAAGCAGCCTAGGCTTGAAAGCAGCCTAGGCTTGAAAGCAGCCTAGGCTTGAAAGCAGCCTAGGCTTGAAAGCAGCCTAGGCTTGAAAGCAGCCTATAATGTCACACAATAACCCTCCCCCCTGCCCTCACTAATTTCATTTCCAGCCACATGGCGTAATATTATATATTTTTTAACTGTGTATACTTGTTTGAACGCCGAGGCGATTTAAAATGTTATTTGAAAACTGTTCGCTGAAATCCCTCTCATATGTAGATTGGTGTAATCTATATATACTCGGGTACATAGACATTTTTAAGGTATTCTAGGCTATATGAAGGGTTACACTATGTGTATCAAGTCAGGTGTGTGATACTAAGGTACCTGGACATTTACACACCTGTCCTAGACTATATGAAGGGTTACACAGTGTGTGTCATGAGCCAGGTGTGTGATACTAATGTACCTGGACATTTACACACCTGCCCTAGACTATATGAAGGGTTACACAGTGTGTGTCATGAGCCAGGTGTGTGATACTAATGTACCTGGACATTTACACACCTGCCCTAGACTATATGAAGGGTTACAGTGTGTGTCAAGTCAGGTGTGTGATACTAAGGCACCTGGACATTTACACACCTGTCCTAGACTATATGAAGGGTTACACTGTGTGTGTCAAGAGTCAGGTGTGTGATACTAAGGTACCTGGACATTTACACACCTGTCCTAGACTATATGAAGGGTTACACAGTGTGTGTCAAGAGTCAGGTGTGTGGTACTAAGACACCTGGACATTTATACACCTGTCCTAGACTATATGAAGGGTTACACAGTGTGTGTCAAGAGTCAGGTGTGTGATACTAAGACACCTGGACATTTATACACCTGTCCTAGACTATATCAAGGGTTACACTGTGTGTCAAGAGTCAGGTGTGTGATACTAAGACACCTAGACATTTATACACCTGTCCTAGACTATATCAAGGGTTACACTGTGTGTGTCAAGAGTCAGGTGTGTGATACTAAGACACCTGGACATTTATACAACAACAATAGGCTACACTACAATAAATACATCAATAGAAGTGGGCAAAGATTACTATTTAAAATTCTGTATCTGTTCAACGTCCCTTAAATTAATATAATACAAATATATTGCAACTTGCACAAGTATTAAATCACAATTCAAATGAAATATATTACCTGTCTTTAATTCATTAATTACGACAAGGTAAAACAATGTATTTTACGCGCTCATTCCAATACCAAGTTCAAAGTTAACTTCACCAATGATAACCTGTGATCAAGTAGTCTGTTGCTGCTTGACTTAGGTCATGTAATTCTTGTGATATGTGCGACTTAAAGGTCAATATGTAACCCCCCCCCCCCCACTAGCACTGTGCATCATTCAGGTAGACTGAGCTATACTGAGCACATAAAGGTGGTGGAGTTTTAAATCCAGCTACTAAGAACAAAAAGTTGCAAGTAGCACGGTCTATGGTGAGCCCGTAGTGAACTTCCCTGGCACAGGAGCGGGGTTGTAACTATGCTATACTGAGCCTATAAACTTGGTGTTGGGGTTTAGGTTCAGCTACTCAAAACATTAAGTTCCAAGTAGCACGGTCTATGGTGAGCCCCGTGCATATAAAGAGAAATCTATACATTTATAAGTGGGTACCTGCTAATGTAGTTTGGTTTAGGTATGTTGATGATATTTTGGGCTTATGGCTGTGTGACGAAGACCAGATAGTTGTTCTTAATGAACTTAATTCTTTGGTACCTTCAATAAAATTCACATGTGAGACTGAGGAGAATGGTACACTTACGTTTTTGGACATTATGATTCATAGAGTAGCTAGAAAGATCAAATTTAATGTGTATAGGAAACCTACCGACGTGGGGTCGTATGTTCATTATTACTCGAATCATCATAGTAAAGTTAAACAGGCAGTATTTTCAGGAATGTTTCTACGAGCTTTGAGGGTATGCAGCCCTCAGTTTTTTGATGAAGAGATCGCTAAAATATATGATATTGGGAAGAGTTTACAGTACCCTAAGATGTTTTTGGATGGCTCGTTCGGACAAGCTAAGCGTACATTTTATAATCACGTCCCCAAAGCGAAACCAGAAATTAGTAACTCATTGGTGGTACCTTATGCGAGTGGACTTGAAAAACTGTCTCCAATTTTAAGAAACTTAATATCAATTTGGTGTTCACTAATGTACGATCAAGTCCAATTTAATAAAAAAAAAACTCTCCTGGTACAGCAGGTTGTGTGTATTCGATTCCCTGCAATGATTGTGAGTGAGTACCTTGGACAAACAGGAAAGTCCTAACAATTGCGGTTGTCACAACATGCTTATAGTATTAGAACTGCCCAAACGTCTAATGCATTATATCTGCATACTAGTTTATGTGATCACAATATTAACTGGAATGGGACCAAAAGCATTACCAATTGTGGTGGTTTTGTGGAACGGAATTTGATTAAGTCTGCTCTAATTAGTCAATGCCCAAATCTTCTTAATGTTNGACACACAGGGTGCAGTTCAGAGGGTACAGGTCACAGGGGTACAGAACACACAGGGTACAGGGGTACAGAACACACAGGGTATAGGACACACAGGGGTACAGAACACACAGGGTACAGAACACACAGGGGTACAGGACACACAGGGGTACAGGACACACAGGGTGCAAGACACACAGTTTACAGGTCACGGGGTACAGGACACACAGGGTACAGGTCACACAGTTTACAGGTCACAGGGTACAGGACACACAGGGTACAGGTCACACAGTTTACAGGTCACAGGGTACAGGACACACAGGGTACAGGTCACAGGGTACAGGTCACAGGGTACAGGTCACAGGGTACAGGTCACAGGGTTACAGGACACACAGGGTACAGGTCACACAGGGTACAGGACACACAGGGTACAGGTCACGGGGTACAGGACACACAGGGTACAGGTCACGGGGTACAGGACACACAGGGTACAGGTCACAGGGTACAGGTCACAGGGTACAGGTCACAGGGTTACAGGACACACAGGGTACAGGTCACACAGGGTACAGGTCACACAGGGTACAGGTCATAGGGGTACAGGACACACAGGGTACAGGTCACACAGGGTACAGGTCACACAGGGTACAGGTCACACAGGGTACAGGACACACAGGGTACAGGACACACAGGGTACAGGTCACAGGGGTACAGGTCACACAGGGTACAGGTCACACAGGGTACAGGACACACAGGGAACAGGACACACAGGGTACAGGACACACAGGGTACAGGACACACAAGGTACAGGACACACAGGGTACAGGACACACGGTACAGGACACACAGGGTATAGAACACACAGGGTACAGGTCACACAGGGTACAGGTCCCAAAGGTACAGGTCACACAGGGTACAGGTCCCACAGGATACAGGACACACAAGGTACAGGTCACACAGGGTACAGGTCACACAGGGTACAGGACACAGGGTACAGGTCACACAGGGTACTGGTCACACAGGGTACTGGTCACACAGGGTACAGGTCCCACAGGGTAGTCACACAGGGTACAGGACACACAGGGTACAGGTCACACAGGGTACAGGTCACACAGGGTATAGGTCACACAGGGTACAGGTCCCACAGGGTACAGGTCACACAGGGTACAGGTCACACAGGGTACAGGTCACACAGGGTACAGGTCACACAGGGTACAGGTCCCACATGGTACAGGTCACACAGGGTACAGGTCACACAGGGTACAGGTCCCACAGGGTACAGATCACACAGGGTACAGGACACACAGGGTACAGGTCACACAGGGTACAGGTCACACATGGTACAGGTCACACAGGGTACAGGTCACACATGGTACAGGTCACACAGGGTACAGGTCACACAGGGTACAGGTCACACAAAGTACAGGTCACACAGGGTACAGGTCCCACAGGGTACAGGTCCCACAGGGTACAGGTCCCACAGGGTACAGGTCCCACAGGGTACAGGTCCCACAGGGTACAGGTCCCACAGGGTACAGGTCACACAGGGTACAGGACACACAGGGTACAGGACACACAGGGTACAGGACACACAGGGTACAGGACACACAGGGTACAGGACACACAGGGTACAGGTCACACAGGCGTACAGGTCACACAGGGTACAGGTCACACAGGGTACAGGACACACAGGGTACAGGTCACACAGGGTACAGGACACACAGGGGTACAGGTCACACAGGGTACAGGACACACAGGGGTACAGGTCACACAGGGTACAGGTCACACAGGGTACAGGTCACACAGGGTACAGGATACACAGGGTACAGGACACACAGGGTACAGGTCACAGGGGTACAGGACACACAGGGTACAGGTCACACAGGGTACAGGTCACACAGGGTACAGGTACACAGGGTACAGGATACACAGGGTACAGGTCACACAGGGTACAGGTCACACAGGGTACAGGATACACAGGGTACAGGACACACAGGGTACAGGTCACAGGGGTACAGGACACACAGGGTACAGGACACACAGGGTACAGGTCACACAGGGTACAGGTCACACAGGGTACAGGACACACAGGGTACAGGTCACAGGGGTACAGGACACACAGGGTACAGGTCACACAGGGTACAGGTCACACAGGGTACAGGTCACACAGGGTACAGGTCACACAGGGTACAGGTCACACAGGGTACAGGACACACAGGGTACAGGTCACAGGGGTACAGGACACACAGGGGTACAGGTCACACAGGGTACAGGTCACACAGGGTACAGGTCACACAGGGTACAGGACACACAGGGTACAGGTCACAGGGGTACAGGACACACAGGGTACAGGTCACACAGGGTACAGGTCACACAGGGTACAGGTCACACAGGGTACAGGTCACACAGGGTACAGGACACACAGGGTACAGGTCACACAGGGTACAGGTCACACAGGGTACAGGTCACAGGGGTACAGGACACACAGGGTACAGGTCACAGGGGTACAGGACACACAGGGTACAGGTCACAGGGGTACAGGACACACAGGGTACAGGTCACAGGGGTACAGGACACACAGGGTACAGGTCACACAGGGTACAGGTCACACAGGGTACAGGTCAAAGGGGTACAGGACACACAGGGTACAGGTCACACAGGGTACAGGTCACAGGGGTACAGGTCACACAAGGTACAGGTCACACAGGGTACAGGTCACACAGGGTACAGGTCACAGGGGTACAGGTCACACAGGGTACAGGTCACAGGGTACAGGTCACAGGGGTACAGGTCACACAGGGTACAGGACACACAGGGTACAGGTCACACAGGGTACAGGACACACAGGGGTACAGGTCACACAGGGTACAGGACACACAGGGGTACAGGTCACACAGGGTACAGGTCACACAGGGTACAGGATACACAGGGTACAGGTCACACAGGGTACAGGTCACAGGGGTACAGGACACACAGGGTAGGACATAGGGGTATAGAACACACAGGGTACAGGTCACACAGGGTACAGGACACACAGGGTACAGGACACAGGGGTACAGAACACACAGGGTACAGGACACCCAGGGTACAGGTCACACAGGGTACAGGACACAGGGTACAGGTCACACAGGGTACAGGACACAGGGTACAGGTCACACAGGTACAGGTCACAAGGGTACAGGGGACACAGGGTACAGGTCACAGGGTATAGGACACACAGGGTACAGGACACACAGGGTACAGGACACACAGGGTACAGGACACACAGG
>WNGS01159461.1:24007-36053 GCA_020271785.1 Procambarus virginalis
ACACAGGTTCCTGACGCTGTTCTGATGTTAGCCAGCCTCGCATATGCCGCAGACGTTATTCTCTTTGGTGGGCTTCAGGAAACAGGTTTGGTGTGATATCAACTCCTTGTTTTTCTCTCTGTCTGTTTCATTGAGTACTTCACTCCTATTCTGTATCCTGTGTCCTGGTCTCCTGTTTCCATTTCCTAGTTTCATTACTTTAGCATTACTCAGGTTGAACTTCAACAGCCATTTGCTGGACCATTCACTCAGTCTGATCTAGGTCATCTTGTAGCCTCCTACTATCATCCTTTGTTTCAATCCTCCTCATAATTTTGCAACGTCGGCAAACATTGAGAGAAACGATTCTATACCCTCTATCCTGGGAGATCATTACATATACCAGACAACAGTATAGGTCCAAGGACTGACCCCTGCGCGGACTCACTTGTAAAGTCTCGCCAGTCTGAGACCTCACCCCTCACACAGGACTCGTTGTCTCCTGTTTGACTTAGGTACTCCTTTATCCAATGGATAAAGGGTGTGTGTAGTGGTGTGTGTAAAGGTGGATAAGTGTATGTGTGTGTGTGTGTGTGTGTGGTGTGTGTGTGTGTGTGATGTGTGTGTGTGTGTGTGTGTGTGTGTGTGTGTGTGTGTGCTGTGTGGTTGTGTACTCACCTATTTGTACTCACCTATTTGTGCTTGCGGGGGTTTGAGTCTTTGGCTCTTTTGGTCCCACCTCTCAACTGTCAATCAACTGGTGTACAGGTTCCTGAGCCTACTGGGCTCTATCATATATACATTGAAACTGTGTTGGAGTCAGCCTCCACCACATCACTGCCTAAAGCCTTCCATCCGTTAACTACTCTGACACTGAAAAAGTTCCTTCAACGTTCTGTGGCTCATGTGGGTACTCAGTTTCCACCTGTGTCCCCTTGTTCCCTTGTGTGTCCCTTTAGTGTGTGTGTGTTGTGTGTGTGTGTGTGTGTGTGTGGTGTGTGTGTGTGTGTGTGTTGTGTGTGTGTGTGTATGGTGTGTGTGTGTGTGTGTGTGTGATGTGTGTGAGCGTGTGGGCAGAGAGGGGGGAGGGAGGGAAAGAGAGGGAAAAAGAGAGGGGGGTATGGAGGCAAGGGAGGAGGGAGAGAGAAGGAGGAGGGAGAGTACAGGAGGAGTAGAGGACGTAGGGAGGGAGGAGACGAGAGAGGGGGAGCGAGGAGAGAGCGGAGAGAGAGGGAGAGAGGAGGAGAGAGGGAGAGAGGAGTGGGAGAGGGAGGGGGAGAGAAGTGGGGAGAGAGAGTGGGGGAGGGGGGGATGCGGGAGACTGGGGGGGTTGGGGGGGGGCTGAACTGGACACCTAGGTCAGCTCAGGTCAGATGGGGGGGGGAAGAGGGGGGGGGGGGGGTTGGAGTATATAGTAAGGTCCTAAAATCCTGGTCCTCAAATGGTGTTAATCCTCTTTCCCCCGACTGAACGTTTGTGTGTGTGTGTTGTGCGTAGTGTGTACTGCACCTAGTTGTGTTTGCGGGGGTTGAGCTCTGGCTCTTGGTCCCACCTCTCAACCGTCAATCAACAGGTGTATCAGATTCCTGAGCCTATTGGGCTCAATCATATCTACACATGAAACTGTGTATGGAGTCAGTCCCGTCCACCACATCACTTACTAATGTATTCCTTTTTCACCAACCACTCTGACACTAAAAAAGTTCTTTCTAATATCTCATGACTACCCTATCATTCATTCCCTTCAGAATCTTGAATGGTGATCATGTCTCCCCCTGACCTTCTGTCTTCCAGCGCAGCTCAGGTTAATCCCGTATTGTCTCTCCTCCTCGTGCTCAGACCTCATCAGCTCTCGGTACTAGTCTGGTGGCAAACCATTTGAACCTTTCCAGCTTAGTCTTATCCTTGACTATATATGGACTCCATGCTGGGGCTGCATATCCAGGATGGCTCTGTACATAATTGGTATACAAAGTATCTGAATGATTCTCTTACACAAGTTTCTGAATGCCGTTCGTATGTTGGCCAGCCTGGCATATGCCGCTGATGTTATCCTCTTGATATGTGCTGCAGAGAGGGGCACATACCAGTCTGCCTCCCACTCACAACAACCAGATGATAATGACGACGTATGGTTGGCGATAGTGATCCGTCGTTGCCTCGACAGGTGATGCACTAATGCTAATAGATTGATGACGGTGGTTCTTCTCTATCTACACAAGCTCTGGATAGCTCAGTCTCTGTATCGTTGTGTTACAGTCACTAATTTACTGTACCACTGATCACACGTCACCACTCAACAGACATAATCAGCAGTTCCACGGCGGGTCGTCTCCACTGGCCGTCAGGTCAGGTCGCTCAACGCGTCCTCCCCCTGTATATGCACCGGTGCTGCCACTAGCTCCACTTTGGTTTCTTGCCTATCGCTAGCGATAGACTATGCTATGTTGCACCCTGCTAACTACACACTGCGAGAGGCCAAATACTATGATCTAGCCTCTATACTCCTTCAATGTCCCGAGAAATTGACGAATTTCTGCGGACCTCACTGATCGTGTGTGTCTACCTACCGTTCGGCGGCCTACTCCTGTGTGTGTGTGTGTGTGTACTCACCTAGCTCGTCGTGCTCACCTAGTTGTGTTTGCGGGGGCTGAGCTCTGGTTCTTTGGCCCGCCTCTCAACCGTCAATCAACAGGTGTACAGTTTCCTGAGCTATTGGGCTCTATCATATCTACACTTGAAACTGTGTATGGAGTCAGCCTCCACCACATCGTATCCTAATGCATTCCATTTGTCAACCACTCTGACACTAAAAAAGTTTTTTCTAAATATCTCTGTGGCTCATTTGGGCACTCAGTTTCCACCTGTGTCCCCTAGTGCGTGGCCCCTTGTGTGTTAAACAGCCTGTCTTTATCAACCCTGTTCGATTCCCCTGAGAATCTGAATGTGGTGATCATGTCCCCCCTAACTCTTCTGTCTTCCAACGAAGTGAGGTTTAATTCCTGTAGTCTTCTCGTAGTTCATACCTCTCAGCTCGGGTACTAGTCTGGTGGCAACCTTTGAACCTTTTTCCAGTTTAGTCTTATGCTTCACTAGATATGGACTCAATGCTGGAGCCGCATACTCCAGATTGGTCTGACATATGTGGTATATAATGTTCTGAAAGATTCCTTACACAGGTTTCTAAAGGCCGTTCTTATGTTAGCCAACTGGCATATGCTGCTGATGTTATCTTCTAGATAAGTAGTGAAATATGTGACTACGGCACCGCGCGCCATCTGCCAGGTGGACCCCCCTGTGACTACAACACCGCGCGCCATCTGCCAGGTGGACCCCCCTGCGACTACGACACCACGCACCATCTACCAGGTAGACCCCCCTGCGACTAGAGCACGCGTGCCATGGCCATGTGGTGCTCAGGTGTCTAGCCACATAGTGTTGTAAGGGGATTTTCCCGGAAGTTGGGGCGCATGTGAGCGTCCGGTGTTTGGGTATGTGGTCAGAGAAGATTGTGGGGTCATGTTGTTTGGGGGGTAGGAGAGTATGTAGGGCTATGTGGTATGTGCTAGAGTATGTGATATGTGGATATGTTGTTAAGAGTAAATGAATATGTATGTTTGTTTTCTGTAGACTTAATCCTGTGTGTAGATAATAGTCTTGATTAAAAATGACTATGTATTGATATGTAGAGGCTATGTGCTAGAGTATGAGGTTGGCTCTAGAAGGCCCAACATATGTTGATGGGGTAGGGGAGGGAGGGTTAGGGAGTGTGAGGGAGAGTGAGGGGAGCTTCCCCTCTGGCTGGAGAGTGTTTAGGACCATTTGTGGTTTGTGGTTTTTTGACAGCTTCCGTTTAGGTAGCACTTGAGAGAGTGTCATGTTGGGTAGGGTGGAAGCTATGTGGATGGTATGCGGACATGTAGGGAGGAGGAGTATGTAGGCTATGTTGTGAAGGGAGAGGGGAGCCTCCCATACCTGAGAGGGAGCAGTGAGTTAAGATGAGAGAAGGAGGGGAAAGTGAGGGGACAGGCAGAGCCATTATTTTGACTTTTTCCCACCCAACGCAGCTGTTGGTGATCCATGACGTCCATTAGTTGGGCCATACACGGGCAGGAAGTGCTCACTGTCCACCTTTCAGTGACTAACTGAAGAGTATTTCCAAGTAGTGGTGTGATCATATCTTCCTCTCCCCTACCTTCTAGAGGGGACACCCCTCCCCTCCACTCCCTTACCTTCTAGAGTGGGGCACCCCTCTCCCTCCTCTCCCCTACCTTCTAGAGTGGGACACCCCTCTCCCTCCCCTCCCTTACCTTTTAGAGTGGGGCACCCCTCTCCCTCCGCTCCCTTACCTTCTAGAGTGGTACGGACCAGGTCCACATATTCTTTTATTAAACACTTAAGCGATTTATAACGATAATAATAATAAGACTTCTTGGTGGTTTAGCTAGCAGACAGATGAGGAAAGGTCTTCATTCAGTCCATCGAAGCTTCTGGTCATCCTAGCCAATCATCCAATCTGTAGACAGGTAGATTGGGAGGGAGAGTGAGGGGACCTTCCCCCCCATGGCTGTTAATCCCAATGTGTAGATAATAGTTATGATTAAAAAAATGAGACTATGTATTGCTATGTAGAGGCTGTGTGTAGGTGAGAGGGGTCCCAACATATGTTGATGGGGTAGGGGAGGGAGGAGGGCAAGGGAGTGTGAGGGAGAGTGAGGGGAGCTTCCCCTAGGCGCGAGAGGTTTGGAGGGTCATTTGCGGCTTCTGACAGAGAGGAGAGGCTCTTAAGATGCACTGGGGGAGTGACGGTAATGGGATGCACCATACATCCATCCATCCATCCACCCATCCCTCCATCCATCCATCCATCCATCCATCCATCCACACATCCATCCATCCACCCATCCAGCCACCTATCCCTCCATCCATCCATCCTCTCTCTCTCTCTCTACATTATATGCGGGTTACACAATGCGTCAAGATGTACCTACGTGCTGCTAAACAGTCCAAACTCTCACAAGACAGTCATAAAGGCAGGACACAAAGGGTCAAGGACAACCCTCAATTCATTTAGCTAATCAAGTTACAATCATGACGCGCCAGTTAGAAAATTCAAAATAAGTCTGCACATCAACGCGTGAGACGTGATCACTACCTACAAATTTTGTTAACTGTGATCCCAACATCAGCTCTCCCAATAAATATCATTGAAATGTAAGCGTGTTTTCTCAATCTCCATCACCTCTTCTTCCTACACCCATTATTGCTGTGCAGACCTTATAAAACACAACGGCGTTATCATAGGAAGACAATGACACAGAATGTTCAAGACTCCTGAATGAGTGAAACATCAACCCGTCTCGTTAGGGTCTAACCTTCATGCTGGTTTGAGGCGTAGTGACATGGGCGAGGTACTGGGATGACCCTACCCTCACCCCATCCACCCCCCACACCATTCCCCCATCCCCACTCCCACCCCCCTTCAAAGCATCACTTCACCCTTCCCAGAACGGATGTTCTGTTGCCTTTAGTATTATTTCTGTTAATATGTGTAAGCTGTATCGTAACGTGACCCACATGGTAACATCATTCTTTGCTCAAATAGCATTTTTTTTTAGAGTAAAGAGAGTCATAAGGTGGTCTTCAAACTTATTTTTATAACAAATAATTATTTTTTGTAAACACATCTGCATGGGATACACATAGCAGTCAGTGGTTACTCTCTCTCTCTCTCTCTCTCTCTATTCAGATCATTTAATAGTTGGGGAAAAAGTAACATCAATTCCTTTCTCCTGCTGCCGCTGTTCACGTATCTTTTTACATTTCACTTACTGTCAGCTCACCAGTGGATGGAAGACTAATGTCAATTTTCGAGCCTCCATCACTATCACCCTTATAACCTTGTAAGGTAACACGACCAACATGATGTCATCCTTCGTCGCCCAAATATCATTAATGTAACGTGGCCAACATGGTAACATCGTTCTTTGCCCAAATAACATTTTAAGAGTAACGAGCAACTTTCTGTCTGTTGTCCGAATATCATATTGATATGTGAGAGTTTAGTTCATTTATTATGCACCCATACCCATCTTGTGAGCGGTATTACAAAGGGTTACAGAGGCACATAATGGGCTCAGGGACTGAACCCCACAATTCATTTAGTTAAGGAAGTTACAATCTTGATCAGCTAGTTACAAAATTCAATATAAGTCAGCCCATCGACAATGGGTTCGAGGCCGACCACAAGTACAGTTTCTAATTAAGCAGTGTCAATTTCACTTTGCCTCAGATCTACAGGATCTTGTTGAAGATTTAGTTTTAACAAAAAGTGAAACACGAGAACATGAACTAATAGGGTTGAGATAGGAGGAAAGGCTTTGCGGAAGATAAGAGCTGAGGAGACATGTTCGCTACCTACATTTCTTCATGTGAGTTCATTTTACTTTAAAGTTTTCCATCTTAAATTAAATACTACCATCATCACCATCATCAACAACAACTTACTGGGTGCCTTAGTCATTCACTTTACAACTCAGTAAGTGTTTACTGAACGTGGGAATCACATCATGTGAGATTATTTAGTTTAGTTCAAAGTTTCCTAATCTTAAAATATTACGATCATCATCATCATCAACAACAACTTATTGGGTGACTTAGACATTCAGTTTACAACTCAGTAAGTGTTTACTGAATGTGGGAATCACTTCATGTGAGATTATTTAGTTTAGTTCAAAGTTTCCTAATCTTAAAATATTACTATCATCATCATCATCATCAACAACAACTTATTGGGTGTCTTAGACATTCAGTTTACAACTCAGTAAGTGTTTACTGAACGTGGGAATCACTTCATGTGTAATTATTTAGTTTAGTTCAAAGTTTCCGAATCTTAAATAAATACTACTATCATCATCATCAGCATCAACAACTAATTGGGTTTCTTAGACATTCAGTTTACAACTCAGTAAGTGTTTACTGAACGTGGGAATCTCTTCATATGTGATTATTTAGTTTAGTTTAAAGTTTTCCCATCTTAAATTAAATACTATCATCATCATCATCATCAACAACGTATTGGGTGTCTTAGACATCCAGTTTACATCTCAGTAAGTGTTTACTGAATGTGGGAATCACTTCATATGGGATTTTTTAGTTTAGTTTAAAGTTTTCCATCTTAAATTAAATACTACTATCATCATCCATTGTCAACCAATTACTATTCGTATCATCAAAGTCCTTTCAGTCATCAAACAAGCAGAGGTGCTGCATAAACCACTAAAGATCTGACGTATGCAAGGTACATCATTTTTGACAATTCTGACACCAACCCACCTTAGCGATTTGACTGTGCACAACACTAGCCTAGCACTCTTATTAATTTTATTCATTCACTGTTAACTTAGCATAGTGTAAGTTTTTTTTCACATTTCATATCGCGTGTGTAGATTTAGTTTTAACAAAAAGTGAAACACGAGAGCATGAACTAATTGGGTTGCGATAGAAGGAAAGGCTTTGTGGACGGCTAGTCATAACTTAACATAACAGATATGATTTCACAGAGTTTTAACCTTTTGCAAGTTTTTCAGTGTTTTCTCTTCACTTGTGCTAAGTGAGTCAGACAAAATGGGTCATTTCATTATTAGCCAAGGCAATACGCTATTAGCTAGTTAGTCAAAACATATAACACGCATTATTTCACAGGAATTTTTTCTAGCAAATATGGTTCCTTTAAGCAGTTCAACACATCAAACATCAGCAGTCCGCGAAATTCTCTTTAGTCAATAATCATCCTTTACAGTATTTCTTGACTAAAATAGCACTCCAAACATAAGTGGCCATTTTTATTCACACTGACACACTTAGTCAATAATTTGTTTCGCAGAGTGACAAGTTATGCTTAGTGACGAGATTTCACGCTGAGAATAGTTTTTAACCCTTAAACTGCGCAACGCGCCTGCAGGCTCACGTCTGGTTTGCGCAACGCGCCTCTGGGTATTTGTATTTTTCACGTTCGATTCAAAACTCCCGCGGCTAATGGGGTTCACATCAGCTTCCTCAGGGCTCTTGTAAACAGACGCCATCTTTAAAAAAATCGTGGTCCACATTCCCGGGTGTGGGAGCCTCAGTAGTGCGTGAGCAACCAAGGCTGGCGCTCGCAGCATAAGCGCACAGCACTGCTGTTCAGCGTGTGACCACAGCATCGCCTAATAATGTCAAAATATATATATAACTTGTATTATTTAGCCATGATAGTATTATTGAACAGCCTGAGTGTGATAATGACTGGGTACAATGTTCAAATATCAGTGATTCAATGCTGTTCACGACGTTCACAGCGCTTGCCACAGCACCACAGCATTATTTCGTCTATCTAGGAATCTTCAAACAATTTCTTAGGTTCCTTTTCAAAATAAACGTATGGTCAATTATTCATTTACAGGAATTAGTGACCAGGATTGTGGTTATAATTAGCGTTGTGCGTAATATTGTGGAAGGAGGAATTTTGGTGAGGGAGGGAGGGCGAGAATTGAGGTAGCCTCATTGCGTGTGTGTGTGTATGTGTGTCGCTGCCACTCTTGTTTTGCTCACCATACCAGCTTAGTGGTTCGCTATGGGCAAAACATGTGTACATGGGTATATATAGTGTGTATATAGTGTAAGAACAGCAACAGGAGAATGTTGAGAGTAGCTATTTTGGTGAAGGATGTGACGTAATCGTAGCGTCGTCTGCTGTGTGATTTTTCATGCAGTGTATGGTGGCCACTGTACTGTTTGGACACAATACCGGCTTGCTTGCATAGTTCTGGTAAATAAAACATGTAGATAGGTATATAGAACATGTGTAATAAGAACTATAACAGTATGGTGGGAGGAGCAATGTTGGCGAGTAAGATGTTGGAGTGAGGGAGACTGGCTGGGTGTGGCTGCTCTCACTCGAGGTGTTCTGAATGTGTTCATGGCCAAATGCTCCTATTGGCCCATTCGAGGCAGCTGCTATTGGCATATACGAGGCAGCTGCTATGGCCCATATGAGGCAGCTCCTATTGGCCCATATGAGGCAGCTCCTACTGGCCCATACGAGGCAGCTCCTATTGACGAAGCAGCTGCTATTGGCCCATACGAGCAGCTGCTACGCGATGTTCTGAATGTGTTGATGGTAAATGTATATGGTGTGTGACAGTGTATAGTGTGTACATATGTTGTAAATATACATAAATGAACATGAAACATTGGTGTGAATAACTGTATGATGGGAGGGGGCAAAGTTGGCGAATACAATGTTGGAGAAGTGAGGGAGGGCTGGCTGGGTGTGGCAGCTCTCACTCGCGGTGTTCTGAGTGTGTTGATGGTGAATGTATATAGTGTGTGACAGTGTATAGTGTAAATAGATTGTATATATACATAAATTAGCATGATACATAGTAAATATGTGCTGCATATGTGTACCACAAGTGTCATGCACGTAACACAGTGTCTTCGGACAGTACGGAGTTTTACATCCATAATATAGTGTAGTGTTCACTATACATAGGATTAGCACGTGTGTTGTCTGTGTATAGCTGAGATAGTCTTGGTAGTAAGGTTGATGTAAATTCATCCTGGTTACTGACTTTAATACTTAACGATTACATGATAGAGTAGCTCCCAAGCTTGGCAGGCGTCCTGTGCGCTGTTTACCTTCTCTCTTGGCGTCCAGCCGCCGCACATAGAAAACGGATGGTACCATTTTCTGTGAACATGACATCCCCTTTCTTTAAAAAGAATGAATACAGGATGTCTACCATGCTTGTAGCACAAAGCAAAGTTATTGACACAAAGTAAGTTATTAACATATCAAGAGATATTGCATACATTTCAAATTAAACACACAAAGAATTAAACAATCTTTACCACAAGGATTTCAATGTTAAAAATACATATGCAATGTTAAACAAACATGAAAGAAACTGTAATACAGTTACAAAATATTGAATGAGAGATCTGCATTATTCAAACAATATTAAATTTAGTTTAGCATAACAAGTAATACTTTGCATTACATAGGAACACAATTAATCATCATCGTGTAGGGCGTTTAACATGACGTTTTGGACGAGAGTCCTTAAGTACAAAATATCCCTCGATGAATTGTTTATCGAGTTATAACTCATTTTTTCTTTTTCTTTTGCACGACTTTGCACTTCATCATTTTCTACACTATTGGAATCACTTTGAAATAAGCCATATTACGTGTTATACTATGATCTCTATTACTCGCTGTTACCATAGTTCCTTTTACACTAATCACTTTATATGGTTTTGTATCATACGGCATATCTAGCTTTCCCTCTTTTTTCTTTTTAACGAGAACAGTATCTCCAACCTTTATGAATTGTTCCTTTGCACGTTGATCATGAGCATTTTCATTTTGCCCTTGGCTAGTGCATCCTTCTGAGCGAGACGTTTATCCGTTACCTTGGCTGGCATGACAGGTAGTGCGATCCTCATAGGACGTCCAAATAAAAGTTCGCCAGGCGACTTGCCAGTGTTCCATGCGGTGTTGCACGGTAGTTCCTGAGAAAAGCATACATAGCTTGTTTCCAGGATCGTCCTTCGGCATGAGCACAGCGTACCGCTTTCATGAGAGGTTGCATGAATCTCTCTACTTCTCCATTTGCTTGAGGATGTAGTGGCATCACACGGCGGTGTTTGAATCCAATATGCTCAGCAAGTTGACAAAGTCTTGTCCATTAAATGGCGGTCCATTGTCCGTCTTGACAACTTCAGGAATGCCAAAGTTTGAAAAGATCTTGTCGAGCTTCGGGATGACAGCCTTTGCAGATGTGGAAGTGATGATTTCTACTTCTGGATAACGTGAGTGATCATCAATGACTACCATCAAGTACTCTCCAGTTGGTAGCGGTCCACAAAAGTCCATCGATACTTCCATCCATGGTGCAGCAGGTAGTGGTGAAGGTTGTAGAGGTGTGGTCTTGAAGTATCCACTGCAGCTTGGCAAGGGACACAGGCATCATGCATGTCCTTAGCTTGACGATCAATGCCAGGAAACCACACACCTTTTCTCGTAGCAGCTGTTTGGTCCTTACAAGACCTTGGTGTCCTTGATGTGCAAGCTTCAGAGCACGTTGCTGGAGAACAGCTGGAATGACGATACGAGTACCTCGCAGCACGGTGTCGCGTTGTTGCGTAACACTTAATTCTGTCTGGATGCGTTCAAGTGCTTTGAATGCATCTTGGTCAACTCCTGAGGGTGGGATGCGTGGAAACTTTTTCTTAGTCAATGCATCCACTGTTGCTTGCAGAGTTGGGTCCTCTAGGGTTGCAGTACGTATTTCATCAAGAGTGAGAGCCTTAGGGACTGCATCACAGGTTACAGAGTGTACATATTCCTCGGCAACTTGCTGATGCTTGGTGATGGTGAAACTGTTGGCAGGATGTCGACTGATGTAATCAGCGGGATTGCCTGCACCTGGCTTGTATTTCACCGTAAAGTTGTATGGTTGCAGACGAAGAGCCCATCTCTCAATGCGAGCTGGGGTTGGACTTTGATTATTGAAGATGGTCTCCAACGGTTTGTGGTCAGTGACTATCGTGGTAAAGGGTGCACCAAGCAGATACACATTGAAGTGTTCACAGCCCATACAAGAGCAAGAGCTTCCTTCTCTGTCTGACTGTATCGTTGCTCAACATCTGTGAGAGAACGGCTGGCATAGGCAATTACTACTCTTGAATCTGGTTGACCAGGTTTGTGTTGGGCTAACACAGCACCTAAACCACAGGACTAGCATCCACCGTTAACTCAGTGTCCATTGATGGATCAAAGTATGCAGCAGTCGCATTCTCTACTAGTGCATCTTTCACAGCATCAAATGCATTTTGCTCGACATCGCTCCAGTACCATGATGCATTTTTCTTCAGGAGCTCACGTAGAGGCTTCGTAATAGTAGCAAAATCTGGAATGAAGCGAGAACAGTAGTTGCCATTCCCAGAAAACTATGTACTTCAGTGATGTTGAAGGAAGGAGGTGCAGCATTCTTGATATCTGCAACTTTCTTAGGATCTT
>WNGS01159462.1:10749-20859 GCA_020271785.1 Procambarus virginalis
CAACACTTGCAACAAGTCACCATTGTAACACTTGCAACAAGGCACCACTGTAACACTTGCAACAAGTCACCATTGTAACACTTGCAACAAGGCACCATTGTAACACTTGCAACAAGTCACCATTGTAACACTTGCAACAACAAGTCACCATTGTAACACTTGCACAACAAGTCACCATTGTAACACTTGGAACAACAAGTCACCATTGTAACACTTGCAACAACAAGTCACCATTGTAACACTTGCACAACAAGTCACCATTGTAACACTTGGAACAACAAGTCACCATTGTAACACTTGCACAACAAGTCACAATTGTAATACTTGCAACAAGTTACCAATGTAACACTTGCACAACAAGTCACCATTGTAACACTTGCAACAAGGCACCACTGTAACACTTGCAACAAGTCACCCTTGTAACACTTACACAACAAGTCACCATTGTAACACTTGCAACAACAAGGCACCACTGTAACACTTGCACAACAAGTCACCATTGTAACACTTGCAACAACAAGTCATCATTGTAACACTTGCACAACAAGTCACAATTGTAACACTTGCAACAAGTTACCAATGTAACACTTGCACAACAAGTCACCATTGTAACACATGCACAACAAGTCACCATTGTAACACTTGCGACAACAAGTCACCATTGTAACACTTGCATAACAAGTCACCATTGTAACACTTGCATAACGAGTCACCATTGTAACACTTGCATAACAAGTAACCATTGTAACACTTGCAACAACAAGTCACCATTGTAACACTTGCAACAACAAGTCACCATTGTAACACTTGCAACAATAAGTCACCACTGTAACACTTGCAACAACAAGTCACCATTGCAACACTTGCAACAACAAGTCACCATTGTAACACTTGCATAACAAGTCACCATTGTAACACTTGCACAACAAGTCACCATTGTAACACTTGCAACAACATGTCACCATTGTAACACTTGCATAACAAGTCACCATTGCAACACTTGCAACAACAAGTCACCATTGTAACACTTGCACAACAAGTCACCATTGTAACACTTGCAACAACAAGTCACCATTGTAACACTTGCAACAACAAGTCACCATTGTAACACTAGCAACATCAAGTCACCATTGTAACACTTGCAACAACAAGTCACCACTGTAACACTTGCACAACAAGTCACCATTGTAACACTTGCAACAAGTTACCATTGTAACACTTGCAACAACAAGTCACCATTGTAACACTTGCATAACAAGTCACCACTGTAACACTTGCACAAGAAGTCACCATTGTAACACATGCAACAACAAGTCACCATTGTAACACTTGCACAACAAGTCACCACTGTAACACTTGTAACAACACGTCACCATTGTAACACTTGCAACAACAAGTCACCACTGTAACACTTGCAACAACAAGTCACCATTGTAACACTTGCACAACAAGTCACCATTGTAACACTTGCAACAACAAGTCACCATTGTAACACTTGCACAACAGTCACCACTGTAACACTTGCAACAACAAGTCACCATTGTAACACTTGCAACAACAAGTCACCACTGTAACACTTGCAACAACAAGTCACCATTGTAACACTTGCAACAACAAGTCACCATTGTAACACTTGCACAACAAGTCACCAATGTAACACTTGCAACAACAAGTCACCATTGTAACACTTGCAACAACAAGTCACCATTGTAACACTTGCAACAACAAGTCACCATTGTAACACTTGCAACAACAAGTCACCACTGTAACACTTGCAACAACAAGTCACCATTGTAACACTTGCAACAACAAGTCACCATTGTAACACTTGCATAACAAGTCACCATTGTAACACTTGCACAACAAGTCACCATTGTAACACTTGCAACAACATGTCACCATTGTAACACTTGCATAACAAGTCACCATTGCAACACTTGCAACAACAAGTCACCATTGTAACACTTGCACAACAAGTCACCATTGTAACACTTGCAACAACAAGTCACCATTGTAACACTTGCAACAACAAGTCACCATTGTAACACTAGCAACATCAAGTCACCATTGTAACACTTGCAACAACAAGTCACCACTGTAACACTTGCACAACAAGTCACCATTGTAACACTTGCAACAAGTTACCATTGTAACACTTGCAACAACAAGTCACCATTGTAACACTTGCATAACAAGTCACCACTGTAACACTTGCACAACAAGTCACCATTGTAACACTTGCAACAACAAGTCACCATTGTAACACTTGCACAACAAGTCACCATTGTAACACTTGCAACAACAAGTCACCATTGTAACACTTGCAACAACAAGTCACCATTGTAACACTTGCAACAACAAGTCACCATTGTAACACTTGCAACAACAAGTCACCATTGTAACACTTGCAACAACAAGTCACCATTGTAACACTTGCACAACAAGTCACCACTGTAACACTTGCAACAACAAGTCACCATTGTAACACTTGCAACAACAAGTCACCACTGTAACACTTGCAACAACAAGTCACCACTGTAACACTTGCAACAACAAGTCACCATTGTAACACTTGCAACAACAAGTCACCATTGTAACACTTGCAACAACAAGTCACCATTGTAACACTTGCAACAACAAGTCACCATTGTAACACTTGCACAACAAGTCACCATTGTAACACTTGCAACAACAAGTCACCATTGTAACACTTGCAACAACAAGTCACCATTGTAACACTTGCAACAACAAGTCACCATTGTAACACTTGCAACAACAAGTCACCATTGTAACACTTGCACAACAAGTCACCATTGTAACACTTGCAACAACAAGTCACCATTGTAACACTTGCACAACAAGTCACCATTGTAACACTTGCAACAACAAGTCACCATTGTAACACTTGCAACAACAAGTCACCATTGTAACACTTGCAACAACAAGTCACCATTGTAACACTTGCAACAACAAGTCACCATTGTAACACTTGCAACAACAAGTCACCATTGTAACACTTGCAACAACAAGTCACCATTGTAACACTTGCAACAACAAGTCACCATTGTAACACTTGCAACAACAAGTCACCATTGTAACACTTGCAACAACAAGTCACCATTGTAACACTTGCAACAACAAGTCACCACTGTAACACTTGCAACAACAAGTCACCATTGTAACACTTGCACAACAAGTCACCATTGTAACACTTGCAACAACAAGTCACCATTGTAACACTTGCAACAACAAGTCACCATTGTAACACTTGCAACAACAAGTCACCATTGTAACACTTGCAACAACAAGTCACCATTGTAACACTTGCAACAACAAGTCACCATTGTAACACTTGCAACAACAAGTCACCATTGTAACACTTGCAACAACAAGTCACCATTGTAACACTTGCAACAACAAGTCACCATTGTAACACTTGCAACAACAAGTCACCATTGTAACACTTGCAACAACAAGTCACCATTGTAACACTTGCACAACAAGTCACCATTGTAACACTTGCAACAACAAGTCACCATTGTAACACTTGCAACAACAAGTCACCATTGTAACACTTGCAACAACAAGTCACCATTGTAACACTTGCACAACAAGTCACCATTGTAACACTTGCAACAACAAGTCACCATTGTAACACTTGCAACAACAAGTCACCATTGTAACACTTGCAACAAGTCACCATTGTAACACTTGCAACAACAAGTCACCATTGTAACACTTGCAACAACAAGTCACCATTGTAACACTTGCAACAACAAGTCACCATTGTAACACTTGCAACAACAAGTCACCATTGTAACACTTGCACAACAAGTCACCATTGTAACACTTGCAACAAGTCACCATTGTAACACTTGCAACAACAAGTCACCATTGTAACACTTGCACAACAAGTCACCATTGTAACACTTGCAACAACAAGTCACCATTGTAACACTTGCAACAAGTCACCATTGTAACACTTGCAACAACAAGTCACCATTGTAACACTTGCAACAACAAGTCACCATTGTAACACTTGCACAACAAGTCACCATTGTAACACTTGCAACAACAAGTCACCATTGTAACACTTGCAACAACAAGTCACCATTGTAACACTTGCAACAACAAGTCACCATTGTAACACTTGCAACAACAAGTCACCATTGTAACACTTGCACAACAAGTCACCATTGTAACACTTGCACAACAAGTCACCATTGTAACACTTGCAACAACAAGTCACCATTGTAACACTTGCACAACAAGTCACCATTGTAACACTTGCAACAACAAGTCACCATTGTAACACTTGCAACAACAAGTCACCATTGTAACACTTGCAACAACAAGTCACCATTGTAACACTTGCAACAACAAGTCACCATTGTAACACTTGCACAACAAGTCACCATTGTAACACTTGCAACAACAAGTCACCATTGTAACACTTGCAACAACAAGTCACCATTGTAACACTTGCAACAACAAGTCACCATTGTAACACTTGCACAACAAGTCACCATTGTAACACTTGCAACAACAAGTCACCATTGTAACACTTGCAACAACAAGTCACCATTGTAACACTTGCAACAACAAGTCACCATTGTAACACTTGCAACAACAAGTCACCATTGTAACACTTGCAACACAACAAGTCACCACTGTAACACTTGCAACAACAAGTCACCACTGTAACACTTGCAACAACAAGTCACCACTGTAACACTTGCACAACAAGTCACCATTGTAACACTTGCAACAACAAGTCACCATTGTAACACTTGCACAACAAGTCACCATTGTAACACTTGCAACAACAAGTCACCATTGTAACACTTGCAACAACAAGTCACCATTGTAACACTTGCAACAACAAGTCACCATTGTAACACTTGCAACAACAAGTCACCATTGTAACACTTGCAACAACAAGTCACCACTGTAACACTTGCACAACAAGTCACCATGTAACACTTGCAACAACAAGTCACCATTGTAACACTTGCACAACAAGTCACCACTGTAACACTTGCAACAACAAGTCACCATTGTAACACTTGCAACACAAGTCACCATTGTAACACTTGCAACAACAAGTCACCATTGTAACACTTGACAACAAGTCACCATTGTAACACTTGCAACAACAAGTCACCATTGTAACACTTGCACAACAAGTCACCATTGTAACACTTGCAACAACAAGTCACCATTGTAACACTTGCAACAACAAGTCACCATTGTAACACTTGCAACAACAAGTCACCATTGTAACACTTGCAACAACAAGTCACCATTGTAACACTTGCAACAACAAGTCACCATTGTAACACTTGCAACAACAAGTCACCATTGTAACACTTGCACAACAAGTCACCATTGTAACACTTGCAACACAAGTCACCATTGTAACACTTGCAACACAAGTCACCATTGTAACACTTGCAACAACAAGTCACCACTGTAACACTTGCACAACAAGTCACCATTGTAACACTTGCAACAACAAGTCACCATTGTAACACTTGCAACAACAAGTCACCATTGTAACACTTGCAACAACAAGTCACCATTGTAACACTTGCACAACAAGTCACCATTGTAACACTTGCAACAACAAGTCACCATTGTAACACTTGCAACAACAAGTCACCACTGTAACACTTGCAACAACAAGTCACCATTGTAACACTTGCAACAACAAGTCACCACTGTAACACTTGCACAACAAGTCACCATTGTAACACTTGCAACAACAAGTCACCATTGTAACACTTGCACAACAAGTCACCATTGTAACACTTGCACAACAAGTCACCATTGTAACACTTGCACAACAAGTCACCTCTGTAACACTTGCAACAACAAGTCACCATTGTAACACTTGCAACAACAAGTCACCACTGTAACACTTGCAACAAGTCACCATTGTAACACTTGCAACAACAAGTCACCATTGTAACACTTGCACAACAAGTCACCATTGTAACACTTGCAACAACAAGTCACCATTGTAACACTTGCAACAACAAGTCACCATTGTAACACTTGCACAACAAGTCACCACTGTAACACTTGCACAACAAGTCACCATTGTAACACTTGCAACAACAAGTCACCATTGTAACACTTGCAACAAAAAGTCACCATTGTAACACTTGCAACAACAAGTCACCATTGTAACACTTGCAACAACAAGTCACCATTGTAACACTTGCAACAACAAGTCACCACTGTAACACTTGCAACAACAAGTCACCATTGTAACACTTGCAACAAAAAGTCACCATTGTAACACTTGCACAACAAGTCACCATTGTAATGTTTGTCACAAACACTGCCGTTACCACTGAAACATTTATGAGAATTAGGTACTGCTGTTATTGTACAACTATGTATGGTAACACTCACTGTCATGGTTCCGGTGACTTGTAATCCTGTATGGTGTAATAATTACATTGATATAGCCCCCAAAGAACTGGGAAGAGTCCTCCCTCACAGCAGCAAATGCTAAAACCAATTATCAGGAGGAGGTGGGGAGAAATGACCAAGACTCTTAACTTATCTCGACAATTTTACAGTATGAGGGGGTGATAGTTGCCTCTTGGGATGATAGTTGTCTATTGGGATGATTAGTTGTCTCTTGGGATGATTAGTTGTCTCTTGGGATGATTAGTTGTCTCTTGGATGATAGTTGTCACAGTATTCCTTCTGCACACTTGAACAGTATTCCAGGAGAGGCAGTGGTTGTGCACGCCCAAGTGTGTCCACGCCCACATGGGTGTGGACGCACGTAAGCGTGAACGCACATGGGCGTGGACGCACATGGGCGTGGAAACACGTGGGCGTGGTCGCACGTGGGCGTGGACGCACATGGGCGTGGACACACGTGGGCGTGGACGCACATGGGCGTGGACGCACGTGAGCGTGGACGCACGTGGGCGTGGACGCACGTGGGCGTGGACGCACATGGGCGTGGACGCACGTGGGCGTTGACGCACGTGGGCGTGGACGCACATTGGCGTGGACGCACGTGGGCGTGGACGCACGTGAGCGTGGACGCACGTGGGCGTGGACGCACGTGGGCGTGGACGCACATGGGCGTAGACGCACGTGGGCGTGGACGCACGTGGGCGTGGACGCACGTGGGCGTGGACGCACGTGGGCGTGGACGCACGTGGGCGTGGTTGTGTTGTCTGAGTGAGTGCACACCAGGGCGGGGCTGGATGCTGCGACTCAATATAACTGATGAATATAATAAAGCAAAGTTTGGATGTTTAACGAAGGTTGGATGGCGTTGCTGGTGGGTGAGGACCATGGTGGATGGCGTTGCTGGTGGGTGAGGACCATGGTGGATGGCGGTGCTGGTGGGTGAGGACCATGGTGGATGGCGGTGCTGGTGGGTGAGGACCATGGTGGATGGCGGTGCTGGTGGGTGAGGACCATGGTGGATGGCGGTGCTGGTGGGTGAGGACCATGGTGAATGTCGGTGCTGGTGGGTGAGGACCATGGTGGATGGCGTTGCTGGTGGGTGAGGACCATGGTGGATGGCGGTGCTGGTGGGTGAGGACCATGGTGGATGGTGGTGCTGGTGGGTGAGGACCATGGTGGATGGCGTTGCTGGTGGGTGAGGACCATTGTGGATGGCGTTGCTGGTGGGTGAGGACCATGGTGGATGGCGTTGCTGGTGGGTGAGGACCATGGTGGATGGCGTTGCTGGTGGGTGAGGACCATGGTGGATGGCGTTGCTGGTGGGTGAGGACCATGGTGGATGGCGTTGCTGGTGGGTGAGGACCATGGTGGATGGCATATGGATGAATATCAGGGGACATGTTATGGTTGTATGGCATTGTATTGCTGGTGACCTTCTGGCTGAATGAAGTTGGTGGATGATGTATTGAGTATTGTACACAGGTGACGTCAATGTTGTGACCATTGACGTCAAAAGGACGTCATTGACGTTGGATGACGTGGGTGAGGAGGCAAGCGAGTGGCTTATGGAAATGGGATAGATATTCTTCCATCTCTTGGGATGATAGTTGTTTTGGGATGATAGTTGTCTCTTGAAGTGATTATTTGTCTCTTGGGATGATTAGTTATCTCTTGTGATGATTAGTTGTCTCTTGGGATGATTAGTTGTCTCTTGGGATGACAGATGTCTCTTGGGATGGTTAGTTGTCTCTTTGGATGATTAGTTGTCTCTTGGGAAGATAGCTGTCTCTTAGGATGATTAGTTGTCGCTTGGGATGATTAGCTATCTCTTGGGATGATAAGTTTTCTCTTAGGATGATTAGTTGTCTCTTGGGATGATTAGTTATCTCTTGGGATGGTAGTTGTCTCTTGGGATGCTAGTTGTTTCTTGGGATGATATAGTTGTCACTTGGGATGATAGTTGTCTCTTGGGATGATATAATTGTCTTTTGGGATGATATAGTTATCCCTTAGGATGATAGTTGTCCCTGAAATGATATAGTTTTCACTTGGGATGATAGTTGTCTCTTGAGAGGACAGTTATCTCTTGGGATGAATGTTGTCTATCACAGGAGTTTATTATTCACACTCGTTTACACTGAAATTGTACTGTGGAGAAATTTACACAGAAGTGTAAGGTTAACATTATTTGCTAACCGGACAAAAATCTTTGTTAATTGCAAGTAACGTACTTGAAATACTCAGCAGCAGTGACTTTACAAGAAACAATACTATATACTCCAAGAATACTTTAATGTAATTAGGATTTTCTTTAGCATAGGTAAACACACTCAGGCCTTGAATACGAGCATAATGGTTGTCAATCTACTTATCAGCGAACTCAATCTATTTGCATGAATTCTTTCTTTTTTTCGGGCTTGTATAACATTAAGTAACCTTCAAGTATGCAAGAATGTATCCACTTTCTCACTCAAGCACAAAAGTTTTGAAATACAATTTTCCACCAGTACAAGCACAGTCTCGCTCTGATTATCTTCTTCTGACGAAGACATAACAGCCTTACTCTCCAAATACTACTCATATCTTTCTTCGTGGATATGCAGGCGATGAGTCACAATAACGTGGCTAAAGTATGTTGACCAGACATAACACTAGAAGGTGAAGGGACGACGACGTTTCGGTCTGTCCTGGACCATTCTCAAGTCGCTTGGTTCTTCGTGGACGCCTCAGACTCAGATCCCTTTTACCCACACACCATCTCTGACCTCCCATCTCGTCCCTCGATTCACCCGAGTCTGTATTACCATTGTACACTTGCTTGACCTGACCAAGATGGCGGCTCGTCAGGCCAGCAGCTCGGTGGGGACCTCACTCAAGCTCTCTTGTGTTTACTCCCACTGAGATAATCCAACTCTTCCACCCGTCGCCTCTCATCTCTACTGGGAGTCAAGGGCACGCAAAACATGTACTCGTTTGGAAATATGTGTGGTGTACTTTGGAGTTCTCTCTCTGTCTCTGTCTCTCTCCCTCTCTCTCTGAGTCTTTCTTTCTGACTTTCTCCTTCTGTCTGAAAGAGAGAGAGAGAGAGAGAGAGAGAGAGAGAGAGAGAGAGAGAGAGAGAGAGAGAGAGAGGGAGGTAGGTGGGAGGCGGGAAGAGTAGAATATATTACTTTGTTAAGTGCCATTTGGCCGGTCATGTAAACACAAAGTTGACCTTGAACAGGGAACTCCACCCACTGTACACTTCTTCAAGGCGCAACGACTTTCGTCTCGTTTCCTTCACAATTAAGAGTACCCCTGCAAGGCTGCTTGTGTTTCCACACACCGAGACTCGAGTCCATGAGTAAGTCCAAAATCTATGGCTTAAGAAGGGTGTACGTGTGTTGAAGCAGCTGGTGGGTACTTTGGAGCGTAAAAAGGGGGGTAAAAAATGTATATGTACTAAGACTGAAAGCCATAAAGTAGTCTGATCTGCATTATAATGGCAAGCGGAGATGAATGGTGAATCGCCTCTGTTACCTTAATCTTAATGCGATTTAAAGTACTGAAGCCTTTTGACATGATGTTCTATCCCAGACTTTAGGACATGCCAGAACACGTGTGTGCTCTGAGTAAGCCAAGAGTGTAGCCATCACGAAATACGGCGTGATAAGAACCATGTGCTAGGAC
>WNGS01159462.1:21414-39808 GCA_020271785.1 Procambarus virginalis
TCACCATTGTAACACTTGCAACAAGGCACCACTGTAACACTTGCAACAAGTCACCCTTGTAACACTTACACAACAAGTCACCATTGTAACACTTGCAACAACAGGCACCACTGTAACACTTGCACAACAAGTCACCATTGTAACACTTGCAACAACAAGTCACATTGTAACACTTGCACAACAAGTCACAATTGTAACACTTGCAACAAGTTACCAATGTAACACTTGCACAACAAGTCACCATTGTAACACATGCACAACAAGTCACCATTGTAACACCTGCGACAACAAGTCACCATTGTAACACTTGCATAACAAGTCACCATTGTAACACTTGCATAACGAGTCACCATGTAACACATGCATAACAAGTAACCATTGTAACACTTGCAACAACAAGTCACCATTGTAACACTTGCAACAACAAGTCACCATTGTAACACTTGCAACAATAAGTCACCACTGTAACACTTGCAACAACAAGTCACCATTTGCAACACTTGCAACAACAAGTCACCATTGTAACACTTGCATAACAAGTCACCATTGTAACACTTGCACAACAAGTCACCATTGTAACACTTGCAACAACATGTCACCATTGTAACACTTGCATAACAAGTCACCATTGCAACACTTGCAACAACAAGTCACCATTGTAACACTTGCACAACAAGTCACCATTGTAACACTTGCAACAACAAGTCACCATTGTAACACTTGCAACAACAAGTCACCATTGTAACACTAGCACATCAAGTCACCATTGTAACACTTGCAACAACAAGTCACCACTGTAACACTTGCACAACAAGTCACCATTGTAACACTTGCAACAAGTTACCATTGTAACACTTGCAACAACAAGTCACCATTGTAACACTTGCATAACAAGTCACCACTGTAACACTTGCACAAAAGTCACCATTGTAACACATGCAACAACAAGTCACCATTGTAACACTTGCACAACAAGTCACCACTGTAACACTTGTAACAACACGTCACCATTGTAACACTTGCAACAACAAGTCACCACTGTAACACTTGCAACAACAAGTCACCATTGTAACACTTGACACAACAAGTCACCATTGTAACACTTGCAACAACAAGTCACCATTGTAACACTTGCACAACAGGTCACCACTGTAACACTTGCAACAACAAGTCACCATTGTAACACTTGCAACAACAAGTCACCATTGTAACACTTGCAACAACAAGTCACCATTGTAACACTTGCAACAACAAGTCACCATTGTAACACTTGCACAACAAGTCACCATTGTAACACTTGCAACAACAAGTCACCATTGTAACACTTGCAACAACAAGTCACCATTGTAACACTTGCAACAACAAGTCACCATTGTAACACTTGCAACAACAAGTCACCACTGTAACACTTGCAACAACAAGTCACCATTGCAACACTTGCAACAACAAGTCACCATTGTAACACTTGCATAACAAGTCACCATTGTAACACTTGCACAACAAGTCACCATTGTAACACTTGCAACAACAGTCACCATTGTAACACTTGCATAACAAGTCACCATTGCAACACTTGCAACAACAAGTCACCATTGTAACACTTGCACAACAAGTCACCATTGTAACACTTGCAACAACAAGTCACCATTGTAACACTTGCAACAACAAGTCACCATTGTAACACTAGCAACATCAAGTCACCATTGTAACACTTGCAACAACAAGTCACCACTGTAACACTTGCACAACAAGTCACCATTGTAACACTTGCAACAAGTACCATTGTAACACTTGCAACAACAAGTCACCATTGTAACACTTGCATAACAAGTCACCACTGTAACACTTGCACAAGAAGTCACCATTGTAACACATGCAACAACAAGTCACCATTGTAACACTTGCACAACAAGTCACCACTGTAACACTTGCAACAACACGTCACCATTGTAACACTTGCAACAACAAGTCACCACTGTAACACTTGCAACAACAAGTCACCATTGTAACACTTGACACAAGAAGTCACCATTGTAACACTTGCAACAACAAGTCACCATTGTAACACTTGCACAACAGGTCACCACTGTAACACTTGCAACAACAAGTCACCATTGTAACACTTGCAACAACAAGTCACCACTGTAACACTTGCAAAAACAAGTCACCACTGTAACACTTGCAACAACAAGTCACCATTGTAACACTTGCAACAACAAGTCACCATTGAACACTTGCAACAACAAGTCACCATTGTAACACTTGCAACAACAAGTCACCATTGTAACACTTGCACAACAAGTCACCATGTAACACTTGCAACAACAAGTCACCATTGTAACACTTGCAACAACAAGTCACCATTGTAACACTTGCAACAACAAGTCACCATTGTAACACTTGCAACAATAAGTCACCACTGTAACACTTGCACAACAAGTCACCATTGTAACACTTGCAACAACAAGTCACCATTGTAACACTTGCACAACAAGTCACCATTGTAACACTTGCAACAACAAGTCACCATTGTAACACTTGCAACAACAAGTCACCATTGTAACACTAGCAACAACAAGTCACCACTGTAACACTTGCACAACAAGTCACCATTGTAACACTTGCAACAACAAGTCACCATTGTAACACTGGCAACAACAAGTCACCATTGTAACACTTGCAACAACAAGTCCCCATTGTAACACTTGCAACAACAAGTCACCATTGTAACACTAGCAACAACAAGTCACCACTGTAACACTTGCAACAACAAGTCATCACTGTAACACTTGCAACAACAAGTCACCACTGTAACACTTGCCACAACAAGTCACCATTGTAACACTTGCAACAACAAGTCACCATTGTAACACTTGCAACAACAAGTCACCATTGTAACACTTGCAACAACAAGTCACCATTGTAACACTTGCAACAACAAGTCACCATTGTAACACTTGCAACAACAAGTCACCATTGTAACACTTGCAACAACAAGTCACCATTGTAACACTTGCAACAACAAGTCACCATTGTAACACTTGCAACAACAAGTCACCATTGTAACACTTGCAACAACAAGTCACCACTGTAACCTTGCAACAACAAGTCACCATTGTAACACTTGCACAACAAGTCACCATTGTAACACTTGCAACAACAAGTCACCATTGTAACACTTGCAACAACAAGTCACCAT
Organism: Procambarus virginalis; assembly: GCA_020271785.1. NCBI lineage: Eukaryota > Metazoa > Arthropoda > Malacostraca > Decapoda > Cambaridae > Procambarus > Procambarus virginalis. The sequence goes on from WNGS01159462.1 coordinate 24,614, forward strand.
TGTAACACTTGCACAACAAGTCACCACTGTAACACTTGCACAACAAGTCACCATTGTAACACTTGCACAACAAGTCACCATTGTAACACTTGCAACAACAAGTCACCATTGTAACACTTGCAACAAGTCACCATTGTAACACTTGCAACAACAAGTCACCATTGTAACACTTGCAACAACAAGTCACCATTGTAACACTTGCAACAACAAGTCACCATTGTAACACTTGCAACAACAAGTCACCATTGTAACACTTGCAACAACAAGTCACCATTGTAACACTTGCACAACAAGTCACCATTGTAACACTTGCAACAACAAGTCACCATTGTAACACTTGCAACAACAAGTCACCATTGTAACACTTGCAACAACAAGTCACCATTGTAACACTTGCAACAACAAGTCACCATTGTAACACTTGCAACAACAAGTCACCATTGTAACACTTGCAACAACAAGTCACCATTGTAACACTTGCAACAACAAGTCACCATTGTAACACTTGCAACAACAAGTCACCATTGTAACACTTGCAACAACAAGTCACCATTGTAACACTTGCAACAACAAGTCACCATTGTAACACTTGCAACAACAAGTCACCATTGTAACACTTGCAACAACAAGTCACCATTGTAACACTTGCACAACAAGTCACCATTGTAACACTTGCAACAACAAGTCACCATTGTAACACTTGCAACAACAAGTCACCATTGTAACACTTGCACAACAAGTCACCATTGTAACACTTGCACAACAAGTCACCATTGTAACACTTGCAACAACAAGTCACCATTGTAACACTTGCAACAACAAGTCACCATTGTAACACTTGCAACAACAAGTCACCATTGTAACACTTGCAACAACAAGTCACCATTGTAACACTTGCAACAACAAGTCACCATTGTAACACTTGCAACAACAAGTCACCATTGTAACACTTGCACAACAAGTCACCATTGTAACACTTGCAACAAGTCACCATTGTAACACTTGCAACAACAAGTCACCATTGTAACACTTGCAACAACAAGTCACCATTGTAACACTTGCAACAACAAGTCACCATTGTAACACTTGCACAACAAGTCACCATTGTAACACTTGCACAACAAGTCACCATTGTAACACTTGCAACAACAAGTCACCATTGTAACACTTGCAACAACAAGTCACCATTGTAACACTTGCAACAACAAGTCACCATTGTAACACTTGCAACAACAAGTCACCATTGTAACACTTGCAACAACAAGTCACCATTGTAACACTTGCAACAACAAGTCACCATTGTAACACTTGCAACAACAAGTCACCATTGTAACACTTGCAACAACAAGTCACCATTGTAACACTTGCAACAACAAGTCACCATTGTAACACTTGCAACAACAAGTCACCATTGTAACACTTGCAACAACAAGTCACCATTGTAACACTTGCAACAACAAGTCACCATTGTAACACTTGCAACAACAAGTCACCATTGTAACACTTGCAACAACAAGTCACCACTGTAACACTTGCAACAACAAGTCACCATTGTAACACTTGCAACAACAAGTCACCATTGTAACACTTGCAACAACAAGTCACCATTGTAACACTTGCAACAACAAGTCACCATTGTAACACTTGCACAACAAGTCACCATTGTAACACTTGCAACAACAAGTCACCATTGTAACACTTGCAACAACAAGTCACCATTGTAACACTTGCAACAACAAGTCACCATTGTAACACTTGCAACAACAAGTCACCATTGTAACACTTGCAACAACAAGTCACCATTGTAACACTTGCAACAACAAGTCACCATTGTAACACTTGCAACAACAAGTCACCATTGTAACACTTGCAACAACAAGTCACCATTGTAACACTTGCAACAACAAGTCACCATTGTAACACTTGCAACAACAAGTCACCATTGTAACACTTGCAACAACAAGTCACCATTGTAACACTTGCAACAACAAGTCACCATTGTAACACTTGCAACAACAAGTCACCATTGTAACACTTGCAACAACAAGTCACCATTGTAACACTTGCAACAACAAGTCACCATTGTAACACTTGCAACAACAAGTCACCATTGTAACACTTGCAACAACAAGTCACCATTGTAACACTTGCAACAACAAGTCACCATTGTAACACTTGCAACAACAAGTCACCATTGTAACACTTGCAACAACAAGTCACCATTGTAACACTTGCAACAACAAGTCACCATTGTAACACTTGCAACAACAAGTCACCATTGTAACACTTGCAACAACAAGTCACCATTGTAACACTTGCAACAACAAGTCACCATTGTAACACTTGCAACAACAAGTCACCATTGTAACACTTGCAACAACAAGTCACCATTGTAACACTTGCAACAACAAGTCACCATTGTAACACTTGCAACAACAAGTCACCATTGTAACACTTGCACAACAAGTCACCATTGTAACACTTGCACAACAAGTCACCATTGTAACACTTGCAACAACAAGTCACCATTGTAACACTTGCAACAAGTCACCATTGTAACACTTGCAACAACAAGTCACCATTGTAACACTTGCAACAACAAGTCACCATTGTAACACTTGCAACAACAAGTCACCATTGTAACACTTGCAACAACAAGTCACCATTGTAACACTTGCACAACAAGTCACCATTGTAACACTTGCAACAAGTCACCATTGTAACACTTGCAACAACAAGTCACCATTGTAACACTTGCAACAACAAGTCACCACTGTAACACTTGCACAACAAGTCACCATTGTAACACTTGCAACAAGTCACCATTGTAACACTTGCAACAACAAGTCACCATTGTAACACTTGCAACAACAAGTCACCATTGTAACACTTGCACAACAAGTCACCATTGTAACACTTGCAACAACAAGTCACCATTGTAACACTTGCAAAACAAGTCACCATTGTAACACTTGCAACAACAAGTCACCATTGTAACACTTGCAACAACAAGTCACCATTGTAACACTTGCACAACAAGTCACCATTGTAACACTTGCACAACAAGTCACCATTGTAACACTTGCAACAACAAGTCACCATTGTAACACTTGCAACAACAAGTCACCATTGTAACACTTGCAACAACAAGTCACCATTGTAACACTTGCACAACAAGTCACCATTGTAACACTTGCAACAACAAGTCACCATTGTAACACTTGCACAACAAGTCACCATTGTAACACTTGCACAACAAGTCACCATTGTAACACTTGCAACAACAAGTCACCATTGTAACACTTGCAACAACAAGTCACCATTGTAACACTTGCACAACAAGTCACCATTGTAACACTTGCAACAACAAGTCACCATTGTAACACTTGCAACAAGTCACCATTGTAACACTTGCAACAACAAGTCACCATTGTAACACTTGCAACAACAAGTCACCATTGTAACACTTGCAACAACAAGTCACCATTGTAACACTTGCACAACAAGTCACCATTGTAACACTTGCAACAAGTCACCATTGTAACACTTGCAACAACAAGTCACCATTGTAACACTTGCACAACAAGTCACCATTGTAACACTTGCAACAACAAGTCACCATTGTAACACTTGCAACAACAAGTCACCATTGTAACACTTGCACAACAAGTCACCATTGTAACACTTGCAACAACAAGTCACCATTGTAACACTTGCAACAACAAGTCACCATTGTAACACTTGCAACAACAAGTCACCATTGTAACACTTGCAACAACAAGTCACCATTGTAACACTTGCAACAACAAGTCACCATTGTAACACTTGCACAACAAGTCACCATTGTAACACTTGCAACAACAAGTCACCATTGTAACACTTGCAACAACAAGTCACCATTGTAACACTTGCAACAACAAGTCACCATTGTAACACTTGCAACAACAAGTCACCATTGTAACACTTGCAACAACAAGTCACCATTGTAACACTTGCAACAACAAGTCACCATTGTAACACTTGCAACAACAAGTCACCATTGTAACACTTGCACAACAAGTCACCATTGTAACACTTGCAACAACAAGTCACCATTGTAACACTTGCAACAACAAGTCACCATTGTAACACTTGCAACAACAAGTCACCATTGTAACACTTGCAACAACAAGTCACCATTGTAACACTTGCACAACAAGTCACCATTGTAACACTTGCAACAACAAGTCACCATTGTAACACTTGCAACAACAAGTCACCATTGTAACACTTGCAACAACAAGTCACCATTGTAACACTTGCAACAACAAGTCACCATTGTAACACTTGCAACAACAAGTCACCACTGTAACACTTGCACAACAAGTCACCATTGTAACACTTGCAACAACAAGTCACCATTGTAACACTTGCAACAACAAGTCACCATTGTAACACTTGCAACAACAAGTCACCATTGTAACACTTGCAACAACAAGTCACCATTGTAACACTTGCAACAACAAGTCACCATTGTAACACTTGCAACAACAAGTCACCACTGTAACACTTGCAACAACAAGTCACCATTGTAACACTTGCACAACAAGTCACCATTGTAACACTTGCAACAACAAGTCACCATTGTAACACTTGCAACAACAAGTCACCATTGTAACACTTGCAACAACAAGTCACCATTGTAACACTTGCAACAACAAGTCACCATTGTAACACTTGCAACAACAAGTCACCATTGTAACACTTGCAACAACAAGTCACCATTGTAACACTTGCAACAACAAGTCACCATTGTAACACTTGCAACAACAAGTCACCATTGTAACACTTGCAACAACAAGTCACCATTGTAACACTTGCAACAACAAGTCACCATTGTAACACTTGCACAACAAGTCACCATTGTAACACTTGCAACAACAAGTCACCATTGTAACACTTGCAACAAGTCACCATTGTAACACTTGCAACAACAAGTCACCATTGTAACACTTGCAACAACAAGTCACCATTGTAACACTTGCAACAACAAGTCACCATTGTAACACTTGCAACAACAAGTCACCATTGTAACACTTGCAACAACAAGTCACCATTGTAACACTTGCAACAAGTCACCATTGTAACACTTGCAACAACAAGTCACCATTGTAACACTTGCACAACAAGTCACCACTGTAACACTTGCACAACAAGTCACCATTGTAACACTTGCAACAAGTCACCATTGTAACACTTGCAACAACAAGTCACCATTGTAACACTTGCAACAACAAGTCACCATGTAACACTTGCACAACAAGTCACCATTGTAACACTTGCAACAACAAGTCACCATTGTAACACTTGCACAAAAAGTCACCATTGTAACACTTGCAACAACAAGTCACCATTGTAACACTTGCACAACAAGTCACCATTGTAACACTTGCAACAACAAGTCACCATTGTAACACTTGCACAACAAGTCACCATTGTAACACTTGCACAACAAGTCACCATTGTAACACTTGCACAACAAGTCACCATTGTAACACTTGCACAACAAGTCACCATTGTAACACTTGCAACAACAATCACCATTGTAACACTTGCACAACAAGTCACCATTGTAACACTTGCACAACAAGTCACCATTGAACACTTGCACAACAAGTCACCATTGTAACACTTGCAACAACAAGTCACCATTGTAACACTTGCACAACAAGTCACCATTGTAACACTTGCACAACAAGTCACCATTGTAACACTTGCAACAAGTCACCATTGTAACACTTGCACAACAAGTCACCATTGTAACACCTGCAACAACAAGTCATCATTGTAACACTTGCAACAACAAGTCACCATTGTAACACTTGCATAACAAGTCACCACTGTAACACTTGCACAACAAGTCACCATTGTAACACTTGCAACAACAAATCACCATTGTAACACTTGCACAACAAGTCACCATTGTAACGCTTGCAACAACAAGTCACCATTGTAACACTTGCAACAACAAGTCACCATTGTAACACTTGCAACAAGTTACCATTGTAACACTTGCACAACAAGTCACCATTGTAACACCTGCAACAACAAGTCACCATTGTAACACTTGCAACAACAAGTCACCATTGTAACACTTGCAACAACAAGTCACCATTGTAACACTTGCAACAACAAGTCACCATTGTAACACTTGCAAAACAAGTCACCATTGTAACACTTGCAACAACAAGTCACCATTGTAACACTTGCAACAACAAGTCACCATTGTAACACTTGCAACAGCAAGTCACCATTGTAACACTTGCAACAACAAGTCACCATTGTAACACTTGCAACAAGTCACCATTGTAACACTTGCAATAACAAGTCACCATTGTAACACTTGCAACAACAAGTCCATTGTAACTCTTGCAACAACAAGTCACCATTGTAACACTTGCAACAAGTCACCACTGTAACACTTGCAAAACAAGTCACCATTGTAACACTTGCAACAACAAGTCACCATTGTAACACTTGCAACACAAGTCACCATTGTAACACTTGCAACAACAAGTCCCCATTGTAACACTTGCAACAACAAGTCCCATTGTAACACTTGCAACAACAAGTCACCATTGTAACACTTGCAACAACAAGTCACCATTGTAACACTTGCAACAACAAGTCACCATTGTAACACTTGCAACAACAAGTCACCACTGTAACAGTTGCAACAACAAGACACCACTGTAACACTTGCACAACAAGTCACCATTGTAACACTTGCAACAACAAGTCACCATTGTAAACACTTGCAACAACAANAAATAAAGTCGCTGTAAATTATCATCCTGTGTATTTTATATATTTTCCCTAATTTATTCTGAGTTTAGATCTAGATTTCTTTTGGTCATCACCTGTGATCTTTTGAGCATTTATATTGATTATACATATTTAATTGTATTCATGAAGTTAATTTAGAATGAATTCCATTCATCCAGTAAGTATTAAAATAACATAGTTCCATAACACTTGGTGTACGTTGAGTGGTCTCTGAGACTATTAGCCTAATTATCAAAGTTTCAGGAGGAGTGGAGAGTAACCTGATCTTCCATCTAGTCTGTAAGAATTGTAAATGTATTTTTAACATCTTGGTCATTTCTCCCCATCTCCCCTGATAACTGGGTTAGAGCATTTTCTGCTGCGAGGGGCGGACTCTTCCTAGTTGTTTGAGGTTATATCAATGCAATTATTACAGCATACAGGGTTACAGGTCACAGGAACCATTACAGTGAGTGTTACCATACATAATTGTACAATAACAGCAGTACTTGTTGTGGCAAATTGTAAAATGGTAATATTTACAGTCGTGTTACAATGATAGTAACAGTGACAGTTGCCTACGGTACATCATGTCGTGGCGTAGTCGACATGAGCCTGGGTACATCCGGCGCATAGGTTCGAGCCCTCTTCACGGCTCCTGTGGATTTTATTATTCATATGACACAATAATGTATTTCTCTATGAAATAACAATAATGATATTATTATTATTATTATTATTATTATTATTATTATTATTATTATTAGTGTAGTATTACTGTTAATGTCATTAGCACTAATGACTAATTTAGAGCGTCTCTCTACAGTCTTGTCTCAAGATATTTGACAACATTCACGACACGGCCTCAAGGCAAGGTGAGAAGACAACAGAATTCGTCCAAGTCAATAATGACCATCCAGGCTCTCCATCACACAAGTTATACGGAGGGTCTGTGTGTAACACTTGCAACTAGTCACCATTGTAACACTTGCAACAAGGCACCACTGTAACACTTGCAACAAGTCACCATTGTAACACTTGCAACAAGTCACCATTGTAACACTTGCACAACAAGTCACCATTGTAACACTTGCAACAACAAGTCACCATTGTAACACTTGCACAACAAGTCACCATTGTAACACTTACAACAACAAGTCACCATTGTAACACTTGCACAACAAGTCACAATTGTAACACTTGCAACAAGTTACCAATGTAACACTTGCACAACAAGTCACCATTCTAACACTTGCAACAAGGCACCACTGTAACACTTGCAACAAGTCACCATTGTAACACTTGCACAACAAGTCACCATTGTAACACTTGCAACAACAAGTCACAACTGTAACACTTGCACAACAAGTCACCATTGTAACACTTGCAACAACAAGTCACCATTGTAACACTTGCACAACAAGTCACAATTGTAACACTTGCAACAAGTTACCAATGTAACACTTGCACAACAAGTCACCATTGTAACACTTGCACAACAAGTCACCATTGAAACACCTGCGACAACAAGTCACCATTTTAACACTTGCATAACAAGTCACCATTACAACAACAAGTCACCATTGTAACACTTGCATAACTGGTCACCATTGTAACACTTGCATAACAAGTAACCATTGTAACACTTGCAACAACAAGTCACCATTGTAACACTTGCAACAACAAGTCACCATTGTAACACTTGCATAACAAGTCACCATTGTAACACTTGCACAACAAGTCACCATTGTAACACTTGCAACAACAAGTCACCATTGTAACACTTGCATAACAAGTCACCATTGCAACACTTGCAACAACAAGTCACCATTGTAACACTTGCACAACAAGTCACCATTGTAACACTTGCAACAACAAGTCACTATTGTAACACTTGCAACAACAAGTCACCATTGTAACACTTGCATAACAAGTCACCACTGTAACACTTGCAACAAGTCACCACTGTAACACTTGCAACAACAAGTCACCATTGTAACACTTGCAACAACAAGTCACCATTGTAACACTTGCACAACAAGTCACCATGTAACACTTGCAACAACAAGTCACCATTGTAACACTTGCAACAACAAGTCACCATTGTAACACTTGCACAACAAGTCACCATTGTAACACTTGCACAACAACTCACCATTGTAACACTTGCAACAACAAGTCACCATTGTAACACTTGCAACAACAAGTCACCATTGTAACACTTGCAACAACAAGTCACCATTGTAACACTTGCACAACAAGTCACCATTGTAACACTTGCAACAACAAGTCACCATTGTAACACTTGCAACAACAAGTCACCATTGTAACACTTGCAACAAGTTACCATTGTAACACTTGCAACAACAAGTCACCATTGTAACACTTGCAACAACAAGTCACCATTGTAACACTTGCAACAACAAGTCACCATTGTAACACTTGCAACAACAAGTCACCACTGTAACACTTGCACAACAAGTCACCATTGTAACACTTGCAACAAGTCACCATTGTAACACTTGCAACAACAAGTCACCATTGTAACACTTGCATAACAAGTCACCACTGTAACACTTGCACAAGAAGTCACCATTGTAACACTTGCAACAAGTTACCATTGTAACACTTGCAACAACAAGTTACCATTGTAACACTTGCAACAACAAGTCACCATTGTAACACTTGCACAACAAGTCACCAATGTAACACTTGCAACAACAAGTCACCATTGTAACACTTGCAAAAAAGTCACCATTGTAACACTTGCAACAACAAGTCACCATTGTAACACTTGCAACAAAAAGTCACCATTGTAACACTTGCACAACAAGTCACCATTGTAACACTTGCACAACAAGTCACCATTGTAACACTTGCACAACAAGTCACCATTGTAACACTTGCACAACAAGTCTCCATTGTAACAATTGCACAACAAGTCACCATTGTAACACTTGCACAACAAGTCACCATTGTAACACTTGCAACAACAAGTCACCATTGTAACACTTGCACAACAAGTCACCATTGTTACACTTGCATAACAAGTCACCATTGTAACACTTGCACAACAAGTCACCATTGTAACACTTGCAACAACAAGTCACCATTGTAACACTTGCACAACAAGTCACCATTGTAACACTTGCACAACAAGTCACCATTGTAACACTTGCAACAAATCACCATTGTAACACTTGCACAACAAGTCACCATTGTAACACTGCAACAACAAGTCACCATTGTAACACTTGCAACAACAAGTCACCATTGTAACACTTGCACAACAAGTCACCATTGTAACACTTGCAACAACAAGTCACCATTGTAACACTTGCAACAACAAGTCACCATTGTAACACTTGCAACAACAAGTCACCATTGTAACACTTGCAACAACAAGTCACCATTGTAACACTTGCACAACAAGTCACCATTGTAACACTTGCAACAACAAGTCACCATTGTAACACTTGCAACAACAAGTCACCATTGTAACACTTGCAACAACAAGTCACCATTGTAACACTTGCAACAAGTCACCACTGTAACACTTGCAACAACAAGTCACCATTGTAACACTTGCAACAACAAGTCACCATTGTAACACTTGCAACAACAAGTCACCATTGTAACACTTGCAACAACAAGTCACCATTGTAACACTTGCAACAACAAGTCACCATTGTAACACTTGCACAACAAGTCACCACTGTAACACTTGCACAACAAGTCACCATTGTAACACTTGCAACAAGTTACCATTGTAACACTTGCACAACAAGTCACCATTGTAACACCTGCAACAACAAGTCACCATTGTAACACTTGCAACAACAAGTCACCACTGTAACACTTGCAACAACAAGTCACCATTGTAACACTTGCAACAACAAGTCACCATTGTAACACTTGCAACAACAAGTCACCATTGTAACACTTGCAACAACAAGTCACCATTGTAACACTTGCAACAACAAGTCACCATTGTAACACTTGCAACAACAAGTCACCATTGTAACACTTGCAACAACAAGTCACCATTGTAACACTTGCAACAACAAGTCCCCATTGTAACACTTGCAACAACAAGTCACCATTGTAACACTTGCAACAACAAGTCACCATTGTAACACTTGCAACAACAAGTCACCATTGTAACACTTGCAACAACAAGTCACCACTGTAACAGTTGCAACAACAAGTCACCACTGTAACACTTGCACAACAAGTCACCATTGTAACACTTGCAACAACAAGTCACCATTGTAACACTTGCAACAACAAGTCACCATTGTAACACTAGCAACAACAAGTCACCACTGTAACACTTGCACAACAAGTCACCATTGTAACACTTGCAACAACAAGTCACCATTGTAACACTTGCACAACAAGTCACCACTGTAACACTTGCAACAACAAGTCACCATTGTAACACTTGCAACAACAAGTCACCACTGTAACACTTGCAACAACAAGTCACCATTGTAACACTTGACACAACAAGTCACCATTGTAACACTTGCAACAACAAGTCACCATTGTAACACTTGCACAACAAGTCACCACTGTAACACTTGCAACAACAAGTCACCATTGTAACACTTGCAACAACAAGTCACCATTGTAACACTTGCAACAACAAGTCACCATTGTAACACTTGCAACAACAAGTCACCATTGTAACACTTGCAACAACAAGTCACCATTGTAACACTTGCAACAACAAGTCACCATTGTAACACTTGCAACAACAAGTCACCATTGTAACACTTGCACAACAAGTCACCATTGTAACACTTGCAACAACAAGTCACCATTGTAACACTTGCAACAACAAGTCACCATTGTAACACTTGCAACAACAAGTCACCATTGTAACACTTGCAACAACAAGTCACCATTGTAACACTTGCACAACAAGTCACCATTGTAACACTTGCAACAACAAGTCACCATTGTAACACTTGCAACAACAAGTCACCATTGTAACACTTGCAACAACAAGTCACCATTGTAACACTTGCAACAACAAGTCACCATTGTAACACTTGCAACAACAAGTCACCATTGTAACACTTGCAACAACAAGTCACCACTGTAACACTTGCAACAACAAGTCACCATTGTAACACTTGCACAACAAGTCACCATTGTAACACTTGCAACAACAAGTCACCATTGTAACACTTGCAACAACAAGTCACCATTGTAACACTTGCAACAACAAGTCACCATTGTAACACTTGCAACAACAAGTCACCATTGTAACACTTGCAACAACAAGTCACCATTGTAACACTTGCAACAACAAGTCACCATTGTAACACTTGCAACAACAAGTCACCACTGTAACCTTGCAACAACAAGTCACCATTGTAACACTTGCACAACAAGTCACCATTGTAACACTTGCAACAACAAGTCACCATTGTAACACTTGCAACAACAAGTCACCATTGTAACACTTGCAACAACAAGTCACCATTGTAACACTTGCAACAACAAGTCACCATTGTAACACTTGCACAACAAGTCACCATTGTAACACTTGCAACAACAAGTCACCATTGTAACACTTGCACAACAAGTCACCATTGTAACACTTGCAACAACAAGTCACCATTGTAACACTTGCAACAACAAGTCACCATTGTAACACTTGCAACAACAAGTCACCATTGTAACACTTGCAACAACAAGTCACCATTGTAACACTTGCAACAACAAGTCACCATTGTAACACTTGCACAACAAGTCACCATTGTAACACTTGCAACAACAAGTCACCATTGTAACACTTGCAACAACAAGTCACCATTGTAACACTTGCAACAACAAGTCACCATTGTAACACTTGCAACAACAAGTCACCATTGTAACACTTGCAACAACAAGTCACCATTGTAACACTTGCAACAACAAGTCACCATTGTAACACTTGCAACAACAAGTCACCATTGTAACACTTGCAACAACAAGTCACCATTGTAACACTTGCAACAACAAGTCACCATTGTAACACTTGCAACAACAAGTCACCATTGTAACACTTGCAACAACAAGTCACCATTGTAACACTTGCAACAACAAGTCACCATTGTAACACTTGCAACAACAAGTCACCATTGTAACACTTGCACAACAAGTCACCATTGTAACACTTGCAACAACAAGTCACCATTGTAACACTTGCACAACAAGTCACCATTGTAACACTTGCAACAACAAGTCACCATTGTAACACTTGCAACAACAAGTCACCATTGTAACACTTGCAACAACAAGTCACCATTGTAACACTTGCAACAACAAGTCACCATTGTAACACTTGCAACAACAAGTCACCATTGTAACACTTGCAACAACAAGTCACCATTGTAACACTTGCAACAACAAGTCACCATTGTAACACTTGCAACAACAAGTCACCATTGTAACACTTGCAAAACAAGTCACCATTGTAACACTTGCACAACAAGTCACCATTGTAACACTTGCAACAACAAGTCACCATTGTAACACTTGCAACAACAAGTCACCATTGTAACACTTGCAACAACAAGTCACCATTGTAACACTTGCAACAACAAGTCACCATTGTAACACTTGCAACAACAAGTCACCATTGTAACACTTGCAACAACAAGTCACCATTGTAACACTTGCAACAACAAGTCACCATTGTAACACTTGCAACAACAAGTCACCATTGTAACACTTGCAACAACAAGTCACCATTGTAACACTTGCACAACAAGTCACCATTGTAACACTTGCAACACAAGTCACCATTGTAACACTTGCAACAACAAGTCACCATTGTAACACTTGCAACAACAAGTCACCATTGTAACACTTGCAACAACAAGTCACCATTGTAACACTTGCAACAACAAGTCACCATTGTAACACTTGCACAACAAGTCACCATTGTAACACTTGCAACAAAGTCACCATTGTAACACTTGCAACAACAAGTCACCATTGTAACACTTGCAACAACAAGTCACCATTGTAACACTTGCAACAAAAGTCACCACTGTAACACTTGCACAACAAGTCACCATTGTAACACTTGCAACAACAAGTCACCATTGTAACACTTGCAACAACAAGTCACCATTGTAACACTAGCAACAACAAGTCACCACTGTAACACTTGCACAACAAGTCACCATTGTAACACTTGCAACAACAAGTCACCATTGTAACACTTGCAACAACAAGTCACCATTGTAACACTTGCAACAACAAGTCACCATTGTAACACTTGCACAACAAGTCACCACTGTAACACTTGCAACAACAAGTTACCATTGTAACACTTGCAACAACAAGTCACCACTGTAACACTTGCAACAACAAGTCACCACTGTAACACTTGCACAACAAGTCACCATTGTAACACTTGCAACAACAAGTCACCATTGTAACACTTGCACAACAAGTCACCACTGTAACACTTGCAACAACAAGTCACCATTGTAACACTTGCAACAACAAGTCACCATTGTAACACTTGCAACAACAAGTCACCACTGTAACACTTGCAACAACAAGTTACCATTGTAACACTTGCAACAATAAGTCACCACTGTAACACTTGCAACAACAAGTCACCATTGTAACACTTGCAACAACAAGTCACCACTGTAACACTTGCACAACAAGTCACCATTGTAACACTTGCAACAACAAGTCACCATTGTAACACTTGCACAACAAGTCACCATTGTAACACTTGCAACAACAAGTCACCACTGTAACACTTGCAACAACAAGTCACCATTGTAACACTTGCAACAACAAGTCACCACTGTAACACTTGCACAACAAGTCACCATTGTAACACTTGCAACAACAAGTCACCATTGTAACACTTGCACAACAAGTCACCATTGTAACACTTGCAACAACAAGTAACCATTGTAACACTTGCAACAACAAGTCACCTTTGTAACACTAGCAACAACAAGTCACCACTGTAACACTTGCACAACAAGTCACCATTGTAACACTTGCAACAACAAGTCACCATTGTAACACTTGCAACAAAAGTCACCATTGTAACACTTGCAACAACAAGTCACCATTGTAACACTTGCAACAACAAGTCACCATTGTAACACTTGCAACAACAAGTCACCATTGTAACACTTGCAACAACAAGTCACAACTGTAACACTTGCAACAACAAGTCACCATTGTAACACTTGCAACAAAAAGTCACCATTGTAACACTTGCACAACAAGTCACCATTGTAATGTTTGTCACAAACACTGCCGTTACCACTGAAACATTTATGAGAATTAGGTACTGCTGTTATTGTACAACTATGTATGGTAACACTCACTGTCATGGTTCCGGTGACTTGTAATCGT
>WNGS01159465.1:5911-31612 GCA_020271785.1 Procambarus virginalis
ATTTAATTGAGTTGCAACTGGAAGCAAACCAGAGGAAGCAACAAGCCGAAGAACACACTAGGCAATTAGAGATTCAACAACAAATGGCTGAAACTAACTTCAGGCTTGAAACACAGCGTATGGCAGCTGGGCATGGAAATTCTAGTAATGTTTCAATTAATAATGATAATAATCCCATAAGGATGAATAAATATATAGAATTACCCAAGTTTAATGAGGAGGATCCTGAGGTTTTCTTTGCACATTTTAATAAGATTGCCATCAGTATGAACTGGCCAAGGGATCAATGGGTAGCAATTATGCAGTCTCAATTTAAGGGCGTAGTCAGGAGGTTTTTACATCCCTACCTGACGCTCATAGTTTTGATTATGAATTTGTAAAGAAAAGCATCTTAAATGCTTATCAATTAAATCCAGAGGCACACAGGCAAAAATTTAGAAACCTAAGGAGGGTAAGTGATCAGACAATAGCTGATTTTACTCGTCAAAAGACGAACTATTGCAACAGATGGTTAAAGTCACTTTCAGTAACAGAGTTTGATGCTTTAAAGAATCTTCTTATCATGGAAGAAGTATTGTCTTGTCTCCCAGACAAATTATCTACTTTTATGGCAGAACAAAAGAATGTAACAGACATTTATGAGCTGTCAAAGCTCGCTGATGAGCATGAGTTGTTGACTAAGGCCCAGTTTACGGCCACTTCACCTAAGTCTAGTCGTAGAGTAAATTACAATGCTCACAGAACTCCTTATCATTATAAGCCCACTCCTAGTCCTCCAGTTACTCCCGTGAACTCTTCTCTTACTAACCCTAAGATTGTTACTCCACTGCCAGGATCATCTAAGCCTAGTAATGCTCATTCTAAACCTGCAGTTGGTTCTACCAGTGTGCCCACTTTCAAGCATTGTACACATTGTAAGAGAAGGGGTCATGTGATTACTTCATGTTTTAGTTTGCATCCTGAACTACGGCCAACTGGTCTTATTATGAGTAAAGGATTGCAACATATTAATTCTTCATGTACTACAGTCAATCCCAATTGGATGGCTGACTTTAAACCATATATTTCCACAGGTACATTATTATGTAATAATGGTAACCATAAGACTGTTCAATTACTCCGTGATACTGGAGCTTCACAGTCTCTTATTGCCCAAAATGTACTTGCTGATGTTGACACCCGAGATCTGGGTGAAGTTGTACTTCTCCAAGGTATTGCCGGTAGAGTACAACCTGTGTCTTTAATGCAAATTAATCTTGATTCTAAATATACTTCAGGATGGTGTAATGTTGGTGTAAGTAAGCAACTGCCCATTCCTGGGGTAGACATTATTTTAGGTAATGATTTTGGCAACCGACAGGTTGCAGGGCCCAAGTGTCCCATAATGTTAACCAATCCCCAGAATGTATTAGCTAAACCAGAGGCAGATGATATTATTTACCCTGCTTGTGTGGTAACTAGATCAATGGGAAAAACAGGTGAGAGTAATTCTGATTTCACTGAGGTTGCTGTTCCCAAGACCAGGACCCCTTCAGAAAAGGAGTGGGAGGTGGATCTTGAGGATTCTTTTATGACTCGACTGGATGATGAGAGTGAGGCAGTAGTAGAAGCCCCGCCGAACCTAAGTCACAAGGAAAGTGAAGGTGAGGAGGCTGAACTATCTGTACCTTGCCCGCTTGTCTCCAGTGAACCAGTTGTCGAGAGTGAGGCCGAAGTAGCTATGGCTCCATTTTATTCTGATCAATCAGGAAAAGAGATCAAGCTACTAGGTTCTTGCCCGCTCGCTGCTGAGTCTGAGTCATTGCCCTTAAGTGTTGAACAGACTACTGATCCTAGTTTAATTAAGTGTATTTCTGAGGCACCTGATAATGTTGATGCATTGGAGGAAGGGACGGGTTTCTTTTTCCAGGATCGACTTCTGATGAGAAGGTGGAGACCCAAGGGAACTCCCTCTTCAGATGATTGTGAGATTAGAACCCAACTCGTTGTCCCCAATGATTATCGTAGGCAGGTCTTGCAAGCTGCACATGATGACCCCATGGGAGGTCACCAAGGTATCTCAAATATGTACCATAAGATATGCAAATATTTTTTCTGGCCTAAGTTAAAGAAAGACGTGGTTAGATATTGTCATAACTGTGTACCTTGTCAACTTGTTGGAAAACCCAATCAATCTGTGCCTAGAGCACCATTGCAACCTATTGTAGTTCCTGATGAACCATTTACTCATGTTGTAATTGATTGTGTAGGTCCTTTACCTAAGACTAAGTCGGGTAACATGTTTTTATTCACTCTCATGTGTATGACTACTAGATTTCCAGAAGCTTATGCTCTAAGGAATACCCAAGCTCATAATCTCATCAAGTGTCTTGAACGCTTCTTTTCCTTGTTTGGAATGCCTAGGGTTATTCAGAGTGATAATGGGGGAAACTTTTGTTCTAAAGTTTTCAGAACTTTTTGCGAGTCCCGAGGGATTCAGCACAAATTGTCTAGTCCATATCATCCACAAAGCCAAGGTGGGCTTGAACGTTTCCACCAGACTTTAAAACAAATGTTGAGGACAACCGGAGAGACTTATCCACGTAATTGGGATGAGAATCTCCCCTTCGTGTTGTTTGCTGCGAGAGAAGGGTTACAAGAGTCTTTGGGATGTTCACCTTTTGAACTCGTGTTTGGTCACCAAGTGAGAGGTCCTCTTAAAATGCTCCACGAAAAGTTGTTGGGAGATGTCTCTGTTCATCAGAGTGGTTTGTACTTGAGTAAGGTCAAGGACAAGTTGTGTCGGGCTCGTGAGTTGGCGAAAGAACATCTGGGAAGAACTCAACAAGCCATGAAATTACGATATGACAAGAAGTTCAAGGCTAAACTCAGGTCGTTTGCTGTCGGAGATTTGGTGTTGGTGTTGAAACCTCGTTTGGGGACTTCCATGTCCCATAAGTTTGCAGGACCCTACCAAGTGGTAGAGAAGGTGGGAGACCTAACTTATAAAATAATTAACCCTAATCTTTCAGAACCACAAATGACTGTGCACATTAACAGATTAAAAGCTTATGTTGGACCAGGTGTAGTAACTTGTTTTAGTCGGAAAGAGTACACACCTGAGGATCATTGCAGTGAGGGAAATGATGTTAATATTCAACTTCTCAGTTCCAGTTCCAATGGCAGGGAGATGCTATGTCATTTACAGGAGGAGCAACGTGATGAGTTCCAGGTTCTGCTGGACAACCATACATCTCTGTTTGGGGAGGTTCCCACTCAGACCCACCTCATCACCCACGACATTCAGCTCCTGGACAACACACCCATTCGACAACATCCGTACCGAGTGAATCCCGAAAAGAGGAAGATTCTACAAGCAGAAGTGGACTATCTGCTCCAGCATAATTTCATTCGGCCAAGTCAAAGTACTTGGAGCTCTCCGTGTTTATTAGTGCCAAAACCAGGAGGAACCTGGAGATTGTGTGTTGATTATCGTAAACTGAACAAAAACACTACTGTGGACGTTTTTCCCTTACCTCTTTTAGAGGAATGTATTGAATCAATTGGACATGCTCAATATGTAAGTAAACTTGATTTGTCAAAAGGCTATTACCAAATACCATTGACTGATTACGCGAGGGAGGTTACTGCTTTTGTGACACCTGATGGTGCTTACGAATTCAATGTAATGCCATTCGGTCTGAGAAATGCACCTGCCACTTTTCAGAGACTCATGAATTTCTTACTCAAGGATGTGCCAGATTGTAGGGCCTACCTTGATGACATTGTTTTATACAGTAAGAATTGGGCAGATCATCTCTTAGGTCTTAAGAACTTGTTTACAGTGTTGCAAAGTGCAAAATTAACCATAAATATGAATAAGTGTAGTTGGGCAAGAGGTACTATAACCTATCTTGGACATGAAGTAGGACAAGGTAAGATTATTCCATTACAAGATAAGATTCAAGCCATTGTGGACTACCCAGTGTTAACTAGTAGAAAAGGAGTCCAACGGTTTATTGGTATGTGTGCATACTATAGGCGTTATTGTAGAAATTTTTCAACAGTGGCTGCTCCTTTGACAAATTTGTTACGCAAGCATGTAAAGTTTCAGTGGACACAAGATTGTCAGAATGCTTTTCAGAACCTAAAGGGCATATTGTCTACATCACCTGTTCTTGCTAGTCCCCAATTTGATAAACCTTTCATATTACACATTGATGCGTCAGATGTTGGTATAGGGGCTGTGTTGATTCAAGTTGGTTTAGATAATATTGAACATCCTGTGTATTATTATTCAAGAAAATTTAATACAGCTCAGAAAAATTATTCAGTGGTAGAAAAGGAGGCGTTGGGTCTTATATTGTCAATTAAGAAGTTTGAAATTTATCTGTCAGGAAACAAAGTGTTAGTATTTACAGACCACAACCCCTTATCTTTATAAATATGATGAAAGTTAAGAACCAACGTATTTTGCGCTGGTCCTTATTTTTGCAAGAATTCAATGTTGAGATCAAACATATTCCAGGCAGGCAGAATGTTATTGCTGATGCTTTGTCAAGAAGTTTTGATGTACCATAAATGTATTTTTTTGTGCTTAACATTTTTACTTCGGAAAAAATGCCATTGATCTTCAATCCATTGCATTTTTTTTCTTGGAGGTGGAAGTGTTACGTACTCATAGCTGGCTACGTAATAAAATTTATATAAACTTTCGTGATATTAACTGTATATGTGTATATGTATTATAATCATCGTGTGAGTTGGCAATGTCAGGGGGTACAGGAGCGGTGGCGTCTCCACACACGTATTTGACCTGTTAGATTCGGGAAAGAGAGTTTGCTGGACCTGTTCAGTTTTAAGTTCCAGATGTGACAATATTTTTATTCATTAATTACGTATATACAGTAATTACGCAGTTAGCATTGTACTTATTAATTTTGGGAAATACCTATTATGTTATTTTATATTCTACATGTATTTTGAGAACCAGTGGTGGTTGAATTAGTCTCATATATTAAAAAGTCATTGTTTTCCAACCCTCATCCTGTTGAGCGGAGGGGGGAGAGGAATTTTGGGTTGAGTAGCGTCGCTGGCTGGTACTCGGAGACGTAACATGGGAGCTAAGTCTGTGTCTTTTGTTTTCTAGCTTTTAGTAGTTATTTGTTCTGGGAGAGACATTTTTATTTGTTATTTGTAATAAGTGAATCAGTGATCATCTGTGAGTATATATGTTGCAATATAATATTTTTAAACTTATGCATATTTCTTCTTTCCTAAGAAATATTTTACTTGTTATTCTCTGTACTTGTCATGGAGTTATACTGGTGACCCGCTTATACAATCTTAGTGTTTACCCTAGACTAGTTGATTTCAGGTTGTAGGTTACGAGCCTTAACAAACGATAGGTAACAGAGTCCACATTTATAAGTGTAGTCTCAATATTAACCTATCAATTTCCCTGAAATTTTAAACAGCCATATTTCAGACGTAGTGAAATATATGAAGTCAGTAAGGAAGTCTAGCTCCTGTCTCCTGCCGTAGTTCCTTCTCACTCTTCGTTAAATAACCCATTAATTTTCATAAAATTTAAACCCCGCCATACTTGTAACTGAGTAAATAAAGATAACACATTTCCCGAGTTCTAACTCTTGTCCTCAGCCTTTGTTCCCTCTCGTATCTTCGGTAATACCTGATCAATTTCCCTGAAATTTTAACTCCCTGTATTTCAGACGCAGTAAATAGATCAAGTCAGTTACCGAGCTCCAGCTCTTGTCCTCCACCATAGTTCATTTGTACAAGTTCTTTATTATCAGATCAATTCCCCTGAAATTTAAACCCGCTGTATTTCAGACGCAGTAAATAAGATCATGTCAGTTACTGAGTTCCCAACACATGTTCTCCACCTTAGTTCAATGTTCATCAAATTAATTCAGATCAAGTCCCTCTCCAGTCTATCAAAGTAAACATCACGGCCTTTAATACCCTTGTTGTACTCAGCTATGTAATATTCACACGGTCATATACACATTACCTTCAATATGTTTGTTTACCCAAGTAAGCAATAATCACACGGTCAAAATCTCTCCTTACCCTTCCCCTCCCTTACCTTCTCATCAACATCTTACCCAAACCTTCAATAATCGTACTGTATTTGTATATTTTCTCTATATTCACTGTGTTCTTTGTATACTCATCCATGTTTTCTATATTCACTCCATGTTCAGCAAGTATTCACTCCATGCTCAGCAAGTATTCACTCCATGTTCAGCAAGTATTCACTCCATGTTCAGCAAGTATTCACTCCATGTTTCAGCAAGTATTCACTGCATGTTCAGTTCATATTTTTTTTCACCAGTTTTCTCCATGTTCTCTTACAACTTTTATACTCAATATTCATGTTGTCTTCCATATTTTTGTGTTCTTTGTCAATATTCATGTTCCTCACAAGATCACTTCATTTATCACCTTCACTTACATGTTTTCTACATTCTTTGTCATATTCTCTATGTTCTTCACAAGTTCATTCTTTGTATTCTCTATGTTCCTTATCATGTCTTCATGTTCTTTGTAAGTTCATATTCCCATTATGTTCACTGTGTTCATCAACTTTTCTTACATGTTTTCTGTGTTCCCCGGATGTTCACTGTGTTCATTCCCTTACTTAGTCTCAATTTTTTATGTTCTTTGTTTCTTTAAACCATTTGTTTCTTCACTCAGTAGCTAGTTCTTCGTCAAATATTATCAACCGCAATACAGTTCCCCCAACAAATTTAGTCATCCAGTTTTATTTGCAAAACTACATCAAAGTAATTCTCATAGTCAACCTAATATTTCTTACCAACACTGTTCATAACTAACTTTATCCATCGTCAAGTAACTGAAAATAGTCTTGTTCATCATTTCTTAACAGCCATTATGTTTCGTCAAGTAAGAAAAATAGCCAAAGATATCTTTCATCGTTGTTCTTAACTGACATTATACTTTGTGGAGCGCAAAAAATAGTCTCCGTCATCATATTTTCTTGTCTTTCCTCAACTAAAAATAGTCAAATGGAACATCGTTCTGCACTTTGTAAACTAACAATATACCTCAATGAGTAAGAAAAATATTCAAAGGGACATCAAGACATCGAGACATCAAGGACACACTCAGACACACCCCAAACTACTCTTCGAGAAATCAAAGACACTCTTCGAGACATCAAAGTTATTCTCTAAGTCATCAAACTTGTTCTCAAAGTCATCAAAGTTAATCTCCAAGTCATCAAAGTTAATCTCTAAGTCACCTTCGTTCATCAGAGAACTTCCAAAACAGCTTCGTTCATCAAAGTTATTCTCTGTCATCAAAGTTGTTCTCTGAGTTATCAAAAAATACTACTGATGTTTTCAAAAGTCATTCTCAAAGTCATCAAAGATATTCTCAGAGACATCAAAAGGTAATCTCTAACTCACTTTCGTTCATTAAAGTTATTCTCTAAGTCATCAAAGTTGTTCTCTAAGACATCAAAGTCATTCTCAGAGTCATCAAAGGTATTCCCAGAGTCATCAAAGGTATTTTCAGTCATCAAAGTTATTCTCTAAGACATCAAAAGTTATTCTCAGAGTGATCAAGGTTATTCTCTAAGTCACCTTCGTTCATCAAAGTTGTTCTCTAAGACATCAATGTGTTTTCTAAGACGTCATCAAAAGTTATTCTCTGAGCTATCAAAATACTACCCATGTTCTCAAAAGTCATTCTCAAAGTCATCAAAAATATTCTTAGAGTCATCAAAAGGTACTCTCATATCCTCAAAGTTAATCTCTAAGTCATCAAAGTTAATCTCAGAGCTAACAAAAGTTGTTCTCTAAGACATCAAAGTTATTCTCAGAGTCACCTTTCGTTCATCAGAGAAGCTTTCTAAGACATCTTCGTTCATCAAAGCTGTTCTCAAAGACATCAATGTTGTTCTCTAAGACATCTTCAGGCATAAAATTTTTCTCCAAATTATAACTAGCTCAGCTTTTCTTATCAAACTTGCATTTCTGTTAAAATATATATATATATATATATATATATATATATATATATATATATATATATATATATATATATATATATATATATATATATATATATATATATTCTTAGTCACTTTACCTTAAAACTGTTCTTTAAACAACACTGCATAATCCTACCTAATGTTACTTACCTAACGTAACGTTCCTAAACCTTCCCTAGAGTACATAACCTAACCTAACTAACCAAACCTAACTTACCTATCATAACTTAACTAACCTAACTTAACCTAACCTAACTTACCTATCCTAACTTACCTAACCTAACTTAACCTAACTTAACCTAACTTACCTAACCTAACTTACCTATCCTAACTTACCTAACCTAACCTAACTTAACCTCTTAACCTAACCTAACCTAACCTAACCTAACCTAACCTAACCTAACCTAACCTAACCTAACTTTACCTATCCTAACTTGCATAAGTTAACTTAACCTAACCTAATATAATTTACTTAACCTAACCTAACTTACCTAACCTAACTTACCTATCCCAACTTAACTAATCTAACCTAACTTGACTTACATAACCTAACTTACCTTACCTTACCTAACCTAACCTATCTTACCTTACCTTACCTAACTTACCTATCCTATCTTAATGTAATTTGCCTAACTTAACCAAACCTAACTTACCTATCCTAACTTAACTAACCTAATCTAACTTAACTTAACTAACCTAACCTAACTTGCATAACCTAACCTAACTTAACTTGCATAACCTAACCTAACCTAACCTAACTTAACCTAACCTAACCTAAACTAACTTTACCTATCCTAACTTAACTTGCATAACCTAACTTAACCTAACCTAATCTAACCTATCCTAACTTAACTAACCTAACCTAACTTAACTTACATAACCTAACTTACCTTACCTTACCTAACCTAGCCTATCTTACCTTACCATACCTAACTTACCTATCCTAACTTAACATAATTTACCTAACTTAACCAAACCTAACTTACCTATCCTAACTTAACTTTGTTTTCACATATAAGTTCATTCCTTATCTTAGTAATAATATAAGTACAGTAGTAAAGAGACCGATCTACTAAGACTTGAAATTGAGAAAACAAGAGAGCACGGGAGTGAGAGGATGGGAGCAACGAAGAGAGAGAATGAGAGAAGGGAAGAGAAGGAGGAAGATAGAGAGATAAAGGAGAAGAGAAGGAGTAGGAGAAACAAAGTAAAAGAAGGAAGGAAGGTTAAGTGGGATGGCGGGTTTGGGTAGAATATACAAAAAGGAGAAACAAAACTAAATATGATAGGTTAGGATAAGGATAATGTATTCAACAAATACGTCAAACACAATAAACAAATAAACTACATCTGAAAGGTTAGGTTAAAGGGTGGGGAATAAGAACATATGATAACCAACATAATGAATACACTAAGATTAAAGAGGTTAGGTTAAGGGGGTAAAAAAAGGAACAAATTATAACCAACATAATGAATACACTAAGATCAAAAGAGGTTAGGTTAAGAAGAAGAACAATTATAACAAACATAATAAATACAATTTATGGGCAACTTGAAGAACTTTAAGTAAAAAGGTTACAAAGTGCATAAACTAACATTTCCAACAAATATCTCTTTAAATGCTAAAATACCCTAACTTTAACAAATAACCCTTGAAATTCATAAACATCCATTTGAGAAATTAACCCTTGAAACGAGTAAATGCTCAAATACAACAAAAATCCTTTGAAAGGCTTAAACATCCAATCTTTAACAAATAGAGCTTGAAATGCATAAATGACCATTTGAGAAAAAATAACCATTGAAACGAACAAATGAATATGAGACAATGATTGACGAAGCACAAAAGGCAAGCAGGAATAATTATGTAAGTTAGGTCATGTCTGGTTGGGTGAGTTTGACTAGTTAAGTTAGGTTACATAAGTTTGGGTAAGTTAGGTTATGTAAGTGGTTAGGTTAGGTTAGGTTAGGTTAAGTTAGGTTAGGTTGGGATAGGTAAGTTAGGTTAGGTTAGGTACACTAGGTTAGGTAAGTTAGGTTAAGTTAGGTAAGTTAGCTTAGGTTAAGTTAGGTAAGGTTAGGTTATGCTGTAACAAGAGAGCAGTACATAGTAGTACTCTCTCTCTCTCTCTCTCTCTTTCCTTCCTTTGTTTACTGGTTTACGTCCTCGTATGACGGCCCGAGTGTTAACATCTTACATGATCGGTAGAGCATCCGTTATTACCATAGGAAGAGTGGAGATTGCGCGGTTATTTCAGTGGTAGTAGTGGGGTGCGCGGTCGAGATATTACAGTGTGAGTTATTACAATGGTGGCTTAGCGGTGGTGAACATTGTTTTACAGTGTTCAGTCTCACGCGTCTTGTGCTGTTCGGTGTAGCTATTAAGTAGTTTTAAGTGGTGGTTCTGTTCATATTATCGCGATTGACTGATTACTCCATTTGAACGCGATAATCTGAGTTGTACTGGTATTGTACAGCATGCTAGTGGTGACTAGTGTGTCAGCTTCACTCACGTCTAGGGACGCCTGGCGTTTGAAGTCTGGTCACAGGGTGTGGCAACAAGTTTTGAGCTGTGGACCCGCGAGAGTAGCGAGGGAAATAGTTCTGGGTCACGTGATGTGGCTGTAGGTTAAGGCGTAAGAGTAACCATTAATTAAGCTCTCACGAACAGTAATTACAGTTTACCCGATAGGAAGTACAAATAGTTTCTATCAGTGAATTATTTTAATGAATAGTGCGTGTGAAATTGTGTACTGGTATCGCGTATGAGTAATTGTCTCAACACGGTGAAAGTTATATAAATTATTATCTGTCATAAGAGCAAGCAGATTGAAAACTATTTACGTTTTTTTTTGGTTTAGAAGTGATATTGGAATTACCATCCTTGTTAAGTAAAAGGGGCTATTTATAAGGACGTTAAGAGTTTTTTGTCTTGTTCTCAGTGGATTATTGTCAGTTCCAAAGATTTTTATTTTTTTTTCCAACATTTTGGGTTGGCGCTAGTCCGGTGAACTAGTCGTTCGGACGTAGTTTATTGCATCATGAGTTCAGATAGGACATTAAGGAGTCAGGGAGGGCTTAGCCAACGAAACCTTCCAGCAGTACGGTTTTCAGAGGATCAGGCTGAGGCCGCACGTGAGGACTTAGCCATGACACTGTATAATCCCTCTGATGAAGTGGAAGTGGACAGCACGGTTCAGGAGTCAGGTGACGATCTACAAGGTGCAGGTGGTGGGGTCACATCAGGTCACATGCTGGGTAACCTTCCCGTGTCCACCCCTGATACTCAGCAGCCTAATGACATCACCCCTCCTCCACTTCCCCGCAGACCGTCCCCCAATCCCACCACCACCCCAGGGACGCGGCGGCCTGCAGCTTCCCCACATACCCCTTCCCATCCACCCCCCTCCCACCTTACCCATCCTCAGATATTAGGAAGCGCCTCTCTGAACCCCTGTATGTGAACCTTCGGGCAGGGCGTGTACATACGCCTACCCAGGGGTCCACCCAGGGGTCCACTCAGGGGTCCACCCAGGGGTCCACTCAGGGGTCCACTCAGAGGTCCACTCAGGTGACTGTCCCCACCAATACCACCCCACCTCTTCCCCCTCGCAACCCCAACCTTGGTCATACGACCAAACTCTCTTCTACCATCCTATGCCTTGCCCAGAACCAACCCCGAGTATCCCCTGCCTCACACCAACATCACCCTACCCAACCCTACCCCCACCTGACCATCACTATAACCCTACCTTACACCAGACCTTCCCTAACCATTGCCAACATCTACACTCCATGCCCCCTGCGTCTCATGGTATGCGTCAGCCCCCATTTTCACCATTCTCATTGCCTAGACCAGTGTTGCCCAAACTAATTTGCAAAGAGTTACCGACAAATATAGTGGAACGTAACCGGAAAATAGACGACCGGCTAGGGCAAGTAGGTTCATGTTTGTCAGCTGCCTAGGATGACTGGGTGAAAATTAACTTAGCAGCGGGAGCTTGTATAGACCCTAATGGTTCAATAATGCTGGACAAAGAATTTCAATACCTGCAAACATGGCCAGAGTTTGTGTTAGCAAATAACCATTGACTGGTCCAACATTTATTTATGTATATATATACATGCGCAGAGACAATATTAATAAAACAATTAAAATCGTGTAATGTACTCTATATATCAAAATATATTACTTTGAAACCCGTATCAGTCACTAAACAAAAAATTGGGCTACTCTTATTACATATTCGCTACTTTTAGACCGTCAGCTCGCTACTTTCAGCAATATGGATTTGGCAGCCGTGGGCTAAGGAGAGTGCGGCGTGGAGCAGCCTGGGGTCACCATCTCACCCCCAAGCAGCCACAACAACATCAGGTTGGGCTTAGATTCTAAGCCCAGCACGTTACCGTAATATTCTAAGCCTTAGAATATTACGGTAGTGTGCTTAAGAGTTTGGTACAGTTAATTCTCATTCATGGTCTATGAGTTAGGAATATATTGAGTTTAGGGAGTGTATCCTTTTATTTTCACTTGATAAACTTTGTTTTAATAAATCTTGTTTAGTATTTGTGGTGTTTTTTTGAGTTTTCCCATAAGTATATATGATTGTCTTTGCCGCGGAATCCACGAGCCGGGTTTATTGGACTGAGTCGGTATACATATTTCCAAGCAAGCCTATTGTAATTAATATCGCACATAATCCCTTTGTACTTTGATTTAATTCCACACTTAACGTAAATTCATATCACCTTTTTCCAATTAATTGGGGATTAACCCCTAAGGAATTAATGATTAATTGATTGGTCCAAACCACAATTAATTAATCGTCAAGATCGTGTAGGTTTGGTGGTGACAGCTGAGAAGATCCTTGAGTTTTGTTAGGGTCTTCGTGTTTGTAGTATCTAAGGCAATCAACCGTCTAAGATCACGAGGAGTGAACTGGAAGGCTGTGGTAGAACTCTAGGGGTCTCTAGTTTAGTTAACTGAGGGCTGGTTAGTGGACGAAGGAGAGACATTACCCCATCCCGTAAACACGGACACCCGTTAGCAGTGCTACAAATCAATTTATATATCCAAAAGAGAAAGGTATTATTGACGGAGACTGTACAAGCAGAAACTTTAGGGAAGTAGCCAAAGACTGGCAGCTGTAGGTGGAGAAGGAAGGTGATTGTAGCCTTACCACCGGCCTGATGAGTGTGGGGGCATGATGAGTACCACCACCACGCACCCACTGGGTGTGTTGGACGTGATGAGTACTGTCACTCGTGGGTGTGCTGTATCGTCATGTATTTTATTGTTGTCTAGGGGAATACGGCTTTAACTTGAGCCAAGGGCAATTCAAGAAGTAGGGAAAGCAGACGAGAAGATATGACAAATATTTATATGTATAAGACACACGATATATTACATGGCATAAATTCACTCCTTACAACTCTCGGTCATTCTGAAGGTAGCAACATTGAATAATAATCACCCCAAATAGGCACTGGTCTCTGTGTGGCTCTTAATCCAAAGCTGGAACTTGGCACACAGCCACTACACCCGTCAGCCGGTGACACATATAAATCCCTAGTTCAGTAGACTGCCAGAGTACTCTACCCTTTCTTGCAACCTTGATAATACCATACAATGGCTTATCTTAGGATACGGCAGGAGAAAACCCTCGGGAAAGCAAGGACTGATCCTCAACGTTCCTCCTCGCATCAGGTCAAGATGGCGTCCCTCCCTGTTGCGTCTTCGCCCCTTAATACTCTATTCTTTAACATTTCCAATCAAACTTATTATTGACTTTATTTATTATCTTCTCCACGCATGTTTTTTATTGAGGCCATTTTTCCTTCACATAGTTTTGCTATTCCAATACAGGTTATTCCTTAACAATCTCCAGCTCAGAAGGGACTACTTTGCTTGCGGGATGATACCGGGACCTCCCAGTTGCCAGCTGCAGATTTCCTTCAAAAAATTCTCTACTCCCCCATCACCTCTCTCTGTATTACTAAACAAGTTATTATGAAGAGGGGGGCCGTGGAGAGGGGGGACCTGCTGCCTGGGTAACAGCTTCTCCCCCGATTCAACCTACCCTGGCTTTGCGCCCTGGTGAGGCCACTCCAGACCGACACCCAGAGCGCAACTCCATAGTCTCCTGAGACTGCTGGATGCCTACTATGAAGACTAACCTTCACAGGAGGTAAAGTTCGCATCACCCGCTCTTGAACCACGGAGAACAAAAAATGTGAAATTCATAAATGAATTTCATATTTTGCTTTTCACATAGGTTCAACACCTCAAACAGATTTCATAATTTTAAAACAACAGTAAATGATATATAATAAACATTAGATACACAATAATATATACATCTCTGTGCAGTGGTACAACCCTAAGTCACCCCAGGTTTTGGCAATCTAGAAATTGTATCTGCTACTACATTTAATTTTTCCTGGAATATGTTTGATGACCAGATTGTACTCTTGCAACAGTAGAAACAACCTTAATATCCTCCAATTGGAATTCTTCATGCTAGCAATAAATGTTAAGGGGTTGTGGTCAGTAAACACTTCAACAGTATTGGCTAATATATAAATGTCAATTAATTTAACAGCTAGTAATAATGATATGGCTCTTTCTCTTCATCGGAGTAATTATGTTAACATTTGGTAAACATTTTAGAATAGCAATGTATTGGATGATTATACCCTCATCTTCCTCTTGCATTAGCACAGAACCAGCACCCCAATCCGAAACATTTATATATAGTGTGAATGGCTTAGAGTAGTCAGGAGTAGCTAACACTGGACCAGATGACAACATTCCTTTTAATTTAGTAATGCATCCTGACATTCCTGAGACCATCTGAAATTCACATTTTTACATAGCAAGTTTGTCAAAGTGCTGCAAAATGTTTCAGAACGTCCTATAAAATGCACACATTCCTAGATATCTTTGTACCTCCTTCTTGCTAGTCAACACTGGATACTCTAATGTATCATTCATTTTATTCATGAGTGGTCACACTTTCCCATTTCCCCACTTCATATCCTGAATAACAAATACTAGTTCTTGCAAAAGTACATTTGTGTAAGTTTACAGTTAAATTAGCCTCCTTTAAACATTTTAATAGTTTAGCTAAACCTTTTATATGGTCCTCCAATAATTGTGATAAATTTCAATATCATCCAAGTAAGCTCAGTGTCTTTTAACACTGAGTTCATAAGACGCTGGAAGTTACTGGGGCATTTTTCAGCCCAAAAGGCATTACAGTGAATTCATACAACCATCTGTAGTTATAAATGCACTCAGCTCTCGACCTCTTGGTGTTAATGGAATATGCCAGTAACCTTTTGACAAATCTAGTTTGGCCACAAACATGGCTTTACCAATAATATCTATGCAATCATCTAATCTAGGTATGGGAAATTATCATCTACAGTTATTACATTTACTATTCTGTAGTCAATGACCAGCCTGTGAGTTCCATCTTTGGAACTATTATACAAGGACTACTCCAACTGCTGCTGCTAGGTCTCACTAATCCACGTTGAAGCATGTAGTCAACTTCTTTCCGGATGAGATTCAACTTTGCAGGGTTGACTCTATATGGGTGTGACTTGACTGATTGGTTGTCTGTCACCTCGATGTCGTGGTGAATAACTGTAGTCTTGGTGGGAATATCGCCAAAGATATCTGCCCGAGAAGTCAGCAACTGCTCCATGTCCTGCTTCAGCTCTGATGACAAATGTTCCACCACTTCTGGATGTTAGACAACCACTCCCCATTGCTAAAATAAGGTACATGAACATTAGATACATTATCAACATCACATTCCTCACTAGTCTCGTCCGCATAGTTACACTAAGCACCTGGTTGGTATTGGTAGTTCCCGTCTCTGTTAGTTTCATTCTATTTATATGTCCTACAGTTCCTTTTTCTTGTCATCGGGTTCTGGATTACATAATTTATTTATTTATTTATTTATTCATATACAAGAAGGTACATTGGGAATGTGAGAATATATAATATGGTAATTACAATCTTGTAAAGCCACTAGTACGCGCAGCGTTTCGGGCAGGTCCTTAATCTAAGAAAATTTTAGTAGGTAATACTAGCAAAAATTATAAAAAGAAATGATAACAGTTACATGGCAAGAAAAGAAAAAAAAAAAAAAAAATGAGAGAAAGAAAAGGTACAGTATAATAAAGCACTTAGGTAGCTAGATTGATTGCATGAAAGCTTGAATAGTTGACAAAATTTGGTAGGCACAATACAGCAAATGGCTAGCACATAAAGGAAGACAGCAATGAACACAATGATAAGGTTGTTTGGTTAAATACATAAGAATTAGGAGATTGGGTAACACTAGATACAGAGCAAAAAATAAAGCTCAGTGTAGGAAACTAAGAGATGAAATTAAGTACTTTTTGGTTTTGTTTTAAATAAGGCAAAAGTTTTACAGTT
Organism: Procambarus virginalis; assembly: GCA_020271785.1. Lineage (NCBI taxonomy): Eukaryota > Metazoa > Arthropoda > Malacostraca > Decapoda > Cambaridae > Procambarus > Procambarus virginalis. The sequence continues at coordinate 22,387 of WNGS01159465.1, forward strand.
TTTTCAATTCACTAGGGAGTGAGTTCCATAGACTAGGTCCCTTAATTTGCATAGAGTGTTTACACAGATTAAGTTTGACCCTGGGGATATCAAGAGATATTTATTTCTGTGTGGTGATAATGGGTCCTATTACATCTGTCCAGAGAGAGTTTCAGAGCATGGTTTGCATTTAAGAACAGGGTTTTGTAGATGTAGTTGACACAAGAGAATGTGTGGAGGGAGTTAATATTTAGCAAGTTTAGGGATTTAAACAAGGGAGCTGAGTGTTGTCTGAAAGCAGAGTTAGTTATTATTCTGATAGCAGATTTTTGCTGGTGATGATGGGCTTAAGGTGGTTTGCAGTGGTAGACCCCCATGCACAGATCCATATTAGATAGGGGTAGATTAGAGCATAATAGAGAGAGAGGAGAGCAGANACACTATTACATAACCACTACCAAGTAGTAAGGAGTACAGTCCACAGACATATTTTGTTTTGGGCAAATATCGTCTGTGGACTGTAGGGGTTTTCAGGTGAATTGTGGCCAGTCAATGATTTGGAATTAAGGAATTCTTATGAGGAAAAATAATTTCTGAGATTTTAGAAGTTTGTTAAGAGTTCTTATGAGGAAAATAAGTAGGAAAATCTTATAGATTTTTTTTTAGAAATATCGTGTTTAAGTCACGCAGTTTTGGGGTGAACTCTACGGACATATTTTGCCAGTTTTCAAAACCGCGTATTTTTCAAATACCGTTTTCTGAGAATATGTTCATAAAAGTTTGTTAACAGTTCTATGAGGAAAATAATTTCATAGAAATTTGTTAACAGTTCTTATGGGGAAAATTCAAATTTTTCAGAGTTAAGTTTTAACAAAATATTTCAGAATTTCAAATAATCATAGAAGTTATTTATATGTTTATGACCAAATTTTGTAAAAGACCATTTTCAGAGAATATTGTCTTTGTCGGAAAATCCGACACCATTTAAAATAATACATGCAATTGCAGATAATATTGATGCGTTGTATACACAAGTTAACCCATAGAAAATGTAAACTTGTAGTGGAATTTTCCGTCTATAGAAAATGGGATATCATTGCCACATATTATTATAAATTCACCAGCTATTGTGTTGGAATTATTCTTAAATACATTAGTCATTGGACTTTACCATCATAAAACATCTCATTTGAATTAACTTATCATTATTAAAATAAAGTAAATGTGACCATTCTATCAGTTACTGATATCTGGACAAAGTAAGCCAGTAGCGTTAGTGGGAGTGGTCAGCCGTTGTTGTTAAGACCACAGAGTCGTGGGGCAAATTTGGCTCCTATCATTTCTCTTGGACGAAATGTTATGGAAGATCAGAGTAGTGATCTGCCATCATTAACACGCTGTCATCAATCTCGAGGGAAGTGTTTTTCCAAAACCCGTTTATCTAATCATTTTTGGCCATTGATGTTAGGTAGATATTGGGGAACCGGTTAGAACACAATGATCGACTCAAATAAGGTAATTAAGCCTTGGTCCTTATTATATATAATATACAATGTTTTCTCTGATATAGCTGTCATATATTAGGATTCTGGCTTTATAGCTAGCACCTTTGACAGGTACAAGAAGAGGAAACAAACTTTGTGAATCAGTTACTGGGTGATGGAAGCTGCCTCAAAGAGGATAATTTGGTGTCTACACCCTAGTTATACCTGGTGAACTAAGCCTGCTGTATAATAAGATAAGGAACCTCCTCAATGTATACTAATATATGTAGTTAATACTGTAGTTTGATTGGCTGCATATATATAAATTCAATATAAACCCCCCTAATGTGTATGGATTGATTTGTGAGATTATTGCAGAAATACAGTCCACTTAACATTATACCAATTGCTATCGAAATATATAAATTAACGTAAATATAAATTCTATATAAATTCATATAAATAAATATAAATCTCACAAGTCGGTTCCCACAGTCTTAGACGTTTTGTTAAGGAAACAGACATCATAGTCATAACTTTAAATTTTATAGCCATTTACTGCTGTTTCACCTGTAAAGACCCAAAAATAGTCAGAGTCCAGTTCATGATCGAAATTAATCAGAGTCCAATTGAAGACCAAAATTTAACAGTCCCCTAAAGACGGAAAATTAGTCAGAGTCCAATTTATGCCGAAAATATTCAGAGTCGAATTTATACCCAAAAATAATCAGTCCTACAATCTACGAAAATTCGTCAGAGTCCACTTTGTGCCCAAAAATATTCAGAGTCCAGTAATGACCGAAAATTAGGCAGAGTCCATCGAAGATCAGATTTTAACAGAGTTTTACTCACACCTGCATTCTTAAAGAGTTCTTATTTAGGGAATTCAAATATTGTCAGAGTCCACTAAAGACCTAAAAATTAACAGAGTCCAGTTTGAGCCCAGAAATATTCAGAGACCAATTTTCATCAGAGACCATTTTCAGACCAAAATTTGTTAGAGTCCACATTTATAAGTGTAGTCTCAATATTATCCTATCAATTTCCCTGAAATTTTAAACAGACATATTTCAGACGTAGTGAAATATATAAAGTCAGTAAGGAAGTTCTAGCTCCTGTATCCTGCCGTAGTTCCCTCTCACATCTTCGTTAATAACCCATTAATTTTCATAAAATTTAAACCCGCCATACTTCTAACTGAGTAAGTAAAGAGAACACAATTACCGAGTTCTAACTCTTGTCCTCAGCCTTTGTTCCCTCTCGTATCTTCGGTAATACCTAATCAATTTCCCTGAAATTTTAACTCCCTGTATTTCAGACGCAGTAAATAAGATCAAGTCAGTTACCGAGCTCCAGCTCTTGTCCTTCACCATAGTTCATTTGTACAAGTTCTTTATTATCAGATCAATTCCCCTGAAATTTAAACCCGCTGTATTTCAGACGCAGTAAATAAGATCATGTCAGTTACTGAGTTCCAACACATGTTCTCCACCTTAGTTCAATGTTCATCAAATTAATTCAGATCAAGTCCCTCTCCAGTCTATCAAAGTAAACATCACGGCCTTTAATACCCTTGTTGTACTCAGCTATGTAATATTCACACGGTCATATAACACATTACCTTCAATACCCTTTGTTTACCCAAGTAAGCAATAATCACACGGTCAAAAATCTCACCTTACCCTTCCCCTCCCTTACCTTCTCATCCCCATCTTACCCAAACCTTCAATAATCGTACTGTATTGTATATTTTCTCTATATTCACTGTGTTCTTCGTATACTCATCCATGTTTTCTATATTCACTCCATGTTCAGCAAGTATTCACTGCATGCTCAGCAAGTATTCACTCCATGTTCAGCAAGTATTCACTCCATGTTCAGCAAGTATTCACTCCATGTTCAGCAAGTATTCACTCCATGTTCAGCAAGTATTCACTCCATGTTCAGCAAGTATTCACTGCATGTTCAGTTCATATTTTTTTCACCAGTTTTCTCCATGTTCTCTTTACAACTTTATACTCAATATTCATGTTGTCTTCCATATTTTTGTGTTCTTGTCAATATTCATGTTCCTCACAAGATCACTTCATTTATCACCTTCACTTACATGTTTTCTACATTCTTTGTCATATTCTCTATGTTCTTCACAAGTTCATTCTTTGTATTCTCTATGTTCCTTATCATGTCTTCATGTTCTTTGTTAGTTCATATTCCCATTATGTTCACTGTGTTCATCAACTTTTCTTACATGTTTTCTGTGTTCCCTGTATGTTCACTGTGTTCATTCCCTTACTTAGTCTCAATTTTTTATGTTCTTTGTTTCTTTAAACCAATTGTTTCTTCCACTCAGTAGCTAGTTCTTTGTCAAATATTATCAACCGCAATACAGTTCCCCCAACAAATTTAGTCATCCAGTTTTATTTGCAAAACTACATCAAAGTAATTCTCGTAGTCAACCTAATATTTCTTACCAACTCTGTTCATAACTAACTTATCCATCGTCAAGTAACTGAAATAGTCTTGTTCATCATTTCTTAACAGCCATTATGTTTCGTCAAGTGAGAAAAATAGCCAAAGATATCTTTCATCGCTGTTCTTAACTGACATTATACTTTGTGGAGCGCAAAAAATAGTTTCCGTCATCATATTTTCTTGTCTTTCCTCAACTAAAAATAGTCAAATGGAACATCGTTCTGCACTTTTGTAACTAACAATATACCTCAATGAGTAAGAAAAATATTCAAAGGGACATATTTGGAATTCATGGAATTCATGAATTCATGGCACTCATGGAATTCAATATTTATAAAGAAATGCAAAGTGCCGGTAGCACAGGCACTCAGTATAGTGTGGAGGAAGAGCTTGGACACGGGGGAGATACCAGATGCACTTAAAGTAGCAGACATAGCCCCTCTACACAAGGGAGGGAGCAAAGCATTGGCAAAGAATTATAGACCAGTTGCACTAACATCGCACATAATAAAAGTATTTGAGAGAGTGATTAGGAGTCAGGTCACCAATTTCATGGAGACCAATGACCTTCACAACCCAGGCCAACATGGATTTCGAGCGGGAAGATCGTGCCTCTCACAGCTACTTGAGCACTACGATAAAGTCACTGAGGCATTAGAAGAAAAACAGAATGCTGATGTGATATACACGGACTTCGCAAAGGCATTCGATAAATGTGACCATGGCGTGATAGCACACAAAATGAAGTCAATGGGAATAACCGGTAAAGTAGGACGCTGGATACTCAGTTTTCTGTCAAACAGGACTCAGCGAGTAACGGTCAACCATACAAAATCTAGTCCAAGTGCAGTTAAAAGCTCTGTACCTCAGGGTACAGTCCTTGCACCGCTGCTTTTCCTTATTCTCATATCAGATATAGACAAAAATACAAGTCACAGCTTCGTATCATCCTTTGCAGACGACACAAAAATCAGTAAGAAAATTACCTCGGCTGAAGACATTGAAAAACTTCAAGCTGATATTAATAAAGTTTTCGACTGGGCATCAGAAAATAATATGATGTTTAACAGTGATAAATTCCAGGTACTCAGATACGGCAAAAATGAGGACCTTAAACATAATACAGGGTACAAAACACAATCAAATGTGCCCATAGTAGGAAAACAACATGTAAAGGATTTGGGAATAATGATGTCTGACGACCTAACGTTTAGGGAGCATAACCAAGCAAATATTGCGACAGCCAGAAAAATGATAGGATGGATTACGAGAACTTTCAAATCCAGGGATCACATCACAATGCTTGTACTCTTCAAGTCACTTGTGCTGTCCCGTCTTGAGTACTGTTCAGTACTCACTTCCCCCTTTAGAGCAGGAGAGATTGCTGAAATAGAGGGAATACAGAGAACATATACGGCACGCATAGACGCGATAAAGCACCTAAATTATTGGGATCGTCTCAAAGCTCTCCAAATGTACTCACTAGAAAGAAGACGAGAGAGATATCAAATAATATACACCTGGAAGATACTGGAGGGCCAGGTCCCAAATCTACACAGTAAAATAACAACGTACTGGAGTGAACGATATGGAAGAAAATGCAGAATAGAACCAGTGAAGAGCAGGGGTGCCATAGGCACAATCAGAGAACACTGTATAAACATCAGAGGTCCGCGGTTGTTCAACGTCCTCCCAGCAAGCATAAGAAATATTGTCGGAACAACCGTGGACATCTTCAAGAGGAAACTAGATTTATTCCTCCAAGGAGTTCCGGACCAGCCGGGCTGTGGTGGGTATGTGGGCCTGCGGGCCGCTCCAAGCAACAGCCTGGTGGACCAAACTCTCACAAGTCAAGCCTGGCCTCGGGCCGGGCTTGGGGAGTAGAAGAACTCCCAGAACCCCATCAACCAGGTATCAACCAGGACATCAAGACATCAAGGACACACTCAGACACCCCCAAACTACTCTTCGAGACATCAAAGTTATTCTCTAAGTCATCAAACTTGTTCTCAAAGTCATCAAAGTTAATCTCCAAGTCATCAAAGTTAATCTCCAAGTCATCAAAGTTAATCTCTAAGTCACCTTCGTTCATCAGAGAATCTTTCCAAAACAGCTTCGTTCATCAAAGTTATTCTCTGTCATCAAAAGTTGTTCTCTGAGTTATCAAAAAATACTACTGATGTTTTCAAAAGTCATTCTCAAAGTCATCAAAGATATTCTCAGAGACATCAAAAGGTAATCTCTAACTCACTTTCGTTCATTAAAGTTATTCTCAAAGTCATCAAAGTTGCTCTCTAAGACATCAAAGTCATTCTCAGAGTCATCAAAGGTATTTTCAGTCATCAAAGTTATTCTCTAAGACATCAAAAGTTATTCTCAGAGTGATCAAGGTTATTCTCTAAGTCACCTTCGTTCATCAAAGTTGTTCTCTAAGACATCAATGTTGTTCTCTAAGACATAAAAAGTTATTCTCTATGTCATCAAAAGTTATTCTCTGAGCTATCAAAATACTACCCATGTTCTCAAAAGTCATTCTCAAAGTCATCAAAAATATTCTTAGAGTCATCAAAAGGTACTCTCATATCCTCAAAGTTAATCTCTAAGTCATCAAAGTTAATCTCGGAGCTAATAAAAGTTGTTCTCTAAGACATCAAAGTTATTCTCAGAGTCACCTTTCGTTCATCAGAGAAGCTTTCTAAGACATCTTCGTTCATCAAAGCTGTTCTCAAAGACATCAATGTTGTTCTCTAAGACATCTTCAGGCATAAAATTTCTCTCCAAATTATAACTAGCTCAGCTTTTCTTATCAAACTTGCATTTCTGTTAAAATATATATATTCTTAGTCACTTTACCTTAAAACTGTTCTTTAAACAACACTGCATAATCCTACCTAATGTTACTTACCTAACGTAACGTTCCTAAACCTTCCCTAGCGTACATAACCTAACCTAACTAACCAAACCTAACCTAACCTAACTTACCTATCATAACATAACTAACCTAACTTAACCTAACCTAACTTACCTATCCTAACTTACCTAACCTAACTTAACCTAACTTACCTAACCTAACTTACCTATCCTCACTTACCTAACCTAACCTAACTTAACCTCTTAACCTAACCTACCTAACCTAACCTAACTTTACCTATCCTAACTTGCATAAGTTAACTTAACCTAACCTAATATAATTTACTTAACCTAACCTAACTTACCTAACCTAACTTACCTATCCCAACTTAACTAATCTAACCTAACTTGACTTACATGACCTAACTTACCTTACCTTACCTAACCTAACCTATCTTACCTTACCTTACCTAACTTACCTATCCTATCTTAATGTAATTTGCCTAACTTAACCAAACCTAACTTACCTATCCTAACTTAACTAACCTAATCTAACTTAACTTAACTAACCTAACCTAACTTGCATAACCTAACCTAACTTAACTTGCATAACCTAACCTAACCTAACCTAACTTAACCTAACCTAACCTAAACTAACTTTACCTATCCTAACTTAACTTGCATAACCTAACTTAACCTAACCTAATCTAACCTATCCTAACTTAACTAACCTAACCTAACTTAACTTACATAACCTAACTTACCTTACCTTACCTAACCTAGCCTATCTTACCTTACCATACCTAACTTACCTATCCTAACTTAACATAATTTACCTAACTTAACCAAACCTAACTTACCTATCCTAACTTAACTTTGTTTTCACATATAAGTTCATTCCTTATCTTAGTAATAATATAAGTACAGTAGTAAAGAGACAGATCTACTAAGACTTGAAATTGAGAAAACAAGAGAGCAAGGGAGTGAGAGCATGGGAGCAACGAAGAGAGAGAATGAGAGAAGGGAAGGAGGAAGATAGAGAGATAAAGGAGAAGAGAAGGAGTAGGAGAAACAAAGTAAAAGAAGGAAGCAAGGTTAAGTGGGATGGCGGGTTTGGGTAAAATATACAAAAAAGGAGAAACAAAACTAAATATGATAGGTTAGGATAAGGATAATGTATTCAACAAATACGTCAAACACAATAAACAAATAAACTACATCTGAAAGGTTAGGTTAAAGGGTGGGGAATAAGAACATATGATAACCAACATAATGAATACACTAAGATTAAAGAGGTTAGCTTAAGAAGAAGAACAATTATAACAAACATAATAAATACAATTTATGGGCAACTTGAAGAACTTTAAGTAAAAAGGTACAAAGTGCATAAACTAACATTCCAACAAATATCTCTTTAAATGCTAAAATACCCTAACTTTAACAAATAACCCTTGAAATTCATAAACATCCATTTGAGAAATTAACCCTTGAAACGAGTAAATGCTCAAATACAACAAAAATCCTTTGAAAGGCTTAAACATCCAATCTTTAACAAATAGAGCTTGAAATGCATAAATGACCATTTGAGAAAAATAACCATTGAAACGAACAAATGAATATGAGACAATGATTGACGAAGCACAAAAGGCAAGCAGGAATAATTATGTAAGTTAGGTCATGTCTGGTTGGGTGAGTTTGACTAGTTAAGTTAGGTTACATAAGTTTGGGTAAGTTAGGTTATGTAAGTGGTTAGGTAGGTTAGGTTAGGTTAAGTTAGGTTAGGTTGGGATAGGTAAGTTAGGTTAGGTTAGGTACACTAGGTTAGGTAAGTTAGTTAAGTTAGGTAAGTTAGCTTAGGTTAAGTTAGGTAAGGTTAGGTTATGCTGTAACAGAGAGCAGTACATAGTAGTACTCTCTCTCTCTCTCTCTCTCTCTTTCCTTCCTTTGTTTACTGGTTTACGTCCTCGTATGACGGCCCGAGTGTTAACATCTTACATGATCGGTAGAGCATCCGTTATTACCATAGGAAGAGTGGAGATTGCGCGGTTATTTCAGTGGTAGTAGTGGGGTGCGCGGTCGAGATATTACAGTGTGAGTTATTACAATGGTGGCTTAGCGGTGGTGAACATTGTTTTACAGTGTTCAGTCTCACGCGTCTTGTGCTGTTCGGTGTAGCTATTAAGTAGTTTTAAGTGGTGGTTCTGTTCATATTATCGCGATTGACTGATTACTCCATTTGAACGCGATAATCTGAGTTGTACTGGTATTGTACAGCATGCTAGTGGTGACTAGTGTGTCAGCTTCACTCACGTCTAGGGACGCCTGGCGTTTGAAGTCTGGTCACAGGGTGTGGCAACAAGTTTTGAGCTGTGGACCCGGAGAGTAGCGAGGAAATAGTTCTGGGTCACGTGATGTGGCTGTAGGTTAAGCGTAAGAGTTAT
>WNGS01159468.1:0-7500 GCA_020271785.1 Procambarus virginalis
GATCACGAGTCTTTGCATTAGAAACCCGCTGCTGGTAGGCGAAGACCAAGAGCCGAAGTTCGCACCCACACACACACACACACACACACACACACACACCACACATACATACACACACACCCCATACATTTGACAGAGGTCTGGGAAACGGGACACCACGAGCGTAGCTCTCATCCTGTAACTACACTTAGGAATTACATTTAGCTAATTACACACACACACACACGCACACACACACACACACCCACACACACACCCACAACCCACACACACACACACACACACACACACACACACACACACACACACACACACACACACACACACACACACACACACACACACACGTGCTTGAACGTCAAAAAACACACACAAACGTATTCATAAATCTCCCCACTTTTTCTCGCACTGAAAAGGAATGATTTACACAGGCAATTAGACTCCAAGAGACTCAAGAAGGCTCTAGCAGAGGCAATTAACTATAATTCCAGTAATTTATAGCAAGCAGACAATGGTGGTCCAGCGGTGTACTTTAATTACTCAATGAAAGCCAAATGAAGCTATTTGGGTGCTTATGCAAACTGTAGCATATATCTTGTCACTCATGATTGGTAGTGGAAGGATTGGGGGGGGGGGGGGGTAAGGAGGACAAGTATGCCAACATGAATATGAATACAAGCAAGAATACGAGCAGCAGCAAGAATACGGCTGAGGATATCCATAGAAAGGAAATCCTGTTTTCTTGTAAAATAATTCAGGGTAAAGATGGCCCCCTTCATGAGTTGTTAAAGGTGGCACTATTGGTGGTGCCAGAGGCTTATCAGAGGCACCTAGTAGGATGCCATGAGGTAAGGTGAGGAGCTGGATGAGGGAGAGAGTAGACAGAGGAAGAGAGAAGCAGCTGGATGAGGGAGAGAGTGAGACAGAGGGAAGAGAGAAACAGCTGGAGACTAAGAGACAGAACCAACAAGGCACAAGAGAATGAGTGACAGCGATATGCAAGACGGGGAATGAGCGGTAGTGAGAGAAGAGTGACAGAAACATGGCAGTGGATAGAGGATTGTATACTATTGCGAAAAGGGTGGAATGGGAGCGATGGGATGAAATGGAATGTAGAGTAGGATAGACAGGAGGAACAGTAGCGTGGTGTGTGAGAGAGAGAGAGATGGGAGAGGAAGAGGAGAAGTGTAGGAGACGTAGCAGGTCAGGTTGAAGAGAAAGAGAGAGGGGACGGAGGGGGGGGGATAGAACACCGATATTTACCCCTGATCCGTTCATTGCAAATTTTACATTCAATTTTTGGCACATTATGCAACAATTAAGCGGCTACTACCATTTTAAGCCCCCTAAAACATGCTTACCATCAGGAATTTTGGGCAGCGGGCGGCACTAGTTTTGCATGGAAACCGCTGCAAAAACCGTGAGATTAGGAATGTTGAGGAAGGTCTTGTCTGCATATTCAATAGTCAGGGTGAAGATGTGTGGGGTTAACGGAGCCCGTGGGAGGCTCTCCCACGCTCGTCAGCCATGCCTCCGCCACATCCACGAGCCTCGACCTCCACGCCATATACAGACGTCACCCATCGCACACCTCCATCGCCCCTCCGATCACGCCCACAGCCTCCAACGCCACGACCTCCACGCCAGCCATTCTCCACGCCTGCCTCCACAAGCCCTCAACCTCCACAGCCCGACTCACACGCCACTGACCTCCACGCTGCTCCAGCACCTCCACGCCACATCCTCACGACACACGCCTCCACGCTCACCACGCCAGACTCCACGCCACCCTACGACAATCCACGCCACACTCATCACTCACGCCTCGACATCCACGCTCTCACGGACCTCCACGCCATCGGCTAGTCTCCACGCTCGACTCCACTGCCACACCTCTAGCACACCACCCTCGCCTCACGCGCCTCCACGCCTCGCACTCCACGCCACCCTCCACGGCCCTGCCCCACGACAGTCACTGTCCTCCCACGCCACGACCTCCACGCCTGACATCCATCGCCTCCACTCCACGCCACACCCATCCACGCCACGACCTCCACGGCCACGCCCTCCACGCCTCAGCCTCCCACGCCACACCTCCACCCCTCCCGATCCCTCCACCCGCCACACCCCTCACCCCCCACGCCATCACCTCCAGGCCCCACTTGCCTCACACGCCATGCCCTCCACCGCCCATCCCTCACGCCACCTCTCCACGCCACACCTCCACGCCGCACCTCACACGCCACGGCTACCTACCCCGCCACGCACTCCACCGCCACACCTCCACCGCGCACACCTCCATCGGCCTACATCCTCCCCCTCGCTCGATTAATAATTTAGTACATTACTTGAGAAAAATTGTAAATTAACATAAATCACGATACGGCAAGATCTGAGAGGACATTTGTTGAAGTATATATATATATATATATCCCCCCCCCTCACATGCACCAACGGAACCATCTTACCCCAAAACAACAATTGTATGGTAATTTTTATGATGATTTTTCCGAATCAATAATTTAGCCCGTAATCTATAACTACGTAATCTATCCCTGATCTATTTATCTCATAATCGTGGATCATAATGCATTTAATATGAGGGGTGTTGGAGAGTGAGTGGTGACGTGTTGGAGAGGTGTGGTTGAAGAGTGTAGGGGAGTGTTGGGGAGTGTTGCGGGAGTGTTGAGGGTGGGAGTGGTTGGAGAGTGTTGGAGTGTGGAGACCCATCTGATTGCCGTCCAGAGACACAAGCGCGGTAGTACCATACCCCTGTACACGTCGTGGTACAGTGGGGTGTGTGTGTGTCTCTGACAGTCCACACTTCCCCATTCATAGAACCTTCAGCAACACAACACACCAACTTAGCAAACCTTTGGCCTTGAAACCAAGAAATAACAACCAAAGATAAGTGCAAAGACTACCTTGCCCAGGCATATGCCTAGGCACCATATCTCAATCATGACTCTGAAGACAAGTTCACAATTGCTGAGGGTGAACTTGAACACAACACACACTTTCATCAACCGTCTAGTCTTCCAAAAGACTAACAGAACATGCCGAAAACTTGACAACCCTCACCATCACTTTCCAGTGATTAAACGTCTGATGACAAACAATCAACCAAGGAGGTTTAAGGGTCTTAACATCTTGAAGATGCACAGCAGATTACCTGGGAAACACCCAAGGACAATCTGTAACCCTTCACGATTATTAACTAGGTAGGATAACCTTATCCCCCAACTTGAAATACACACCTGGGGCCTCAAACACCTGCTCCCAAGTATGATTAAATCCTTCCACACCAATATGACTCTGCAAGTCAACACCAAGATGACTCTGAAAAGCCAACACCACACTTGAGTGAACATACACTTTGTTCCGCACTCCTCTTGCATCAAAATAAACTGGATCTGAATCTAGAGACACTGCTCTAGTATAACTCACCACTTCCTCAGAACAACCGGATGCACAACCTACTTGAGTAAACTCTCTCTGCTCAACCACAAGGCTGGACAAAGATGTCCCACAGTCCATTACTTCACAAGAGAAATGGCTCCTGCAGAATAAAAGAGATTTCAACATTCTACACACACTCTGACTCAATTTACACAATGAGAAATACTTACTCCACATGGAATAAGAATCACAACCCACAACTCTCTGCAACTTAGATCCGAATGAACTTTACTACTCTCAATGGTTTTAACCAAAATTTCCTCCCATGACATCTGGAGCTGCTTGGAGTACTGTCTGTTCACAATCAATAACACTACCAAGCGGGGTCACAGCCTCACAGACAACTGAAGAGGGAGGCTCAATGGGTCTCCATCTACTCGACAGAAGCTGATCCTCGGTTGATTTCCCACACTCTCGAACTGATCTACAGTACAGACTGTCTCCTTGCTTCTCTCTGAAATCTTAGGGTCAGTTCTACTCAATGCACATAAATTAAACGAATCTGAAGCGAGCGGGCAAGTAACAGGTAATTTGACCTCCTCCCCTATACTATCAACTTGACTAGGGTGAGGCGGGGCCTCTACAACAGACTTACTCTCGACAACTGATTCTAAACTTGGAGTGAGCGGGAATACTTCTGCCAACCCGACATCTTGTCCTAAACCATTCACTTGGCTAGAATACAACAGAGTCGTGGCTTTTAAGTTTCTCTCAACTCCTGGCACAACGTTCGTAGTGAGCGGGCAAGACACTGGTACATGGACATCCTTTCCCAATTTATTGGAATAAAGCAGAGTCATAGCATCAGGCTTACTCTCAACAACTAAATCGGCCACACAGGAATCTGGAACAACCACATCCCACTTCTCCACTGAAGGGGTACTGGTTACTGGAACAAATGCTTGAGTAACAACAGTAGAACTGACAACTGGATTTATAATAGTACTGACATCAGCACAGGTAGGATGGACAACACCATCTACTACAACAGGTTCGTTCATAGAACTAACTTCAGCACAGGCAGAATAAACAACATGATCTGCAACTGGCTGTTTATACAAACTGGGATTAATCTCACCCACAACATGATTTATGGCCACATCATTACCCAATATAACATCCACACCTGGGATGGGCAACTGTGTACAAACACCCACAGTGCATAAACTAGGAGCAATGGTGGATCTTAAAGTAACATCTATCAGAGGTACAGTTTGACATCCTGCAACACTCTGAAGAACAACATCATTTCCAGTATCTCTCTTTTCAACATTAGAAAGTATACTAGCAGAAATTAAGGTTTGGGAAGCACCAGTATCACGAAGAATATTCACCAGCTTCCACTTCCCATCAACACACAAAACTTCACCTGAAGACATATATGGTGAATACTGTTTCACCCAATTGGGGTTTACAGTTACATGTTTATTAGTAAATTTATTTTGCACACCTCTACAATAAATGAGACCAGTTGGTCGTAACTCAGGGTGCAAGATAAAACAGGAATTAATTCCATGGCCTTTTTTCTTACAATGGGAACAGGACCTTACAGTGGACACACCTGTAGAACCAACTGTAGGTTTAGAATTAACCTTATTATTATTTGACATTCCTGACAATGAAGTAGCAGGATTAGGTTTTGTAAGAAAAGAGCTCATGGGAGTAACTGGAGCACTAGGACTGCAGGGATTCTGATAAGGAGTTCTGTGAGCATTATGATTTACTTTACGATTAAACTTAGGTGAAGTGGCCGTAAATTGGGCCTTAGTCAACAACTCATGCTCATCAGCGAGCTTTGACAGCTCATAAATGTCTGTTACATTCTTTTGTTCTGCCATATAAGTAGATAATTTGTCTGGGAGACAAGACAATACTTCTTCCATGATAAGAAGATTCTTTAAAGCATCAAAATCAGTTACTGAAAGTGACTTTAACCATCTGTTGCAATAGTTCGTCTTTTGACGAGTAAAATCAGCTATTGTCTGATCACTTAACCTCCTTAAGTTTCTAAATTTTTGCCTGTGTGCCTCTGGATTTAATTGATAAGCATTTAAGATGCTTTTCTTTACAAATTCATAATCAAAACTATGAGCGTCAGGTAGGGATGTAAAAACCTCCTGACTACGCCCCTTAAATTGAGACTGCATAATTGCTACCCATTGATCCCTTGGCCAGTTCATACTGATGGCAATCTTATTAAAATGTGCAAAGAAAACCTCAGGATCCTCCTCATTAAACTTGGGTAATTCTATATATTTACTCATCCTTATGGGATTATTATCATTATTAATTGAAACATTACTAGAATTTCCATGCCCAGCTGCCATACGCTGTGTTTCAAGCCTATAGTTAGTGTCAGCCATTTGTTGTTGAATCTCTAATTGCTTAGTGTGTTCTTCGGCTTGTTGCTTCCGGGTTGCTTCCAGTTGCAACTCAATTAAAACTCTCTGTTTTTGTGCCTCAAGTTCTAAACGCCTAGTCTCAAGCTCCCTCTGCTGAGCTTCAGCCTCTAATAATTTTTGTTGTTTTTGAGCCTCAATTTTAGCATATGTTACTTGTGCATCTAACTCAAGACGCCTTAAAGCAATTTGATCACTTGACTCTTCTCTAACTTCCTCCAGACATTCTTCTCCTAATTCTTGGTTCTCAACAAAATGTGTCACTATGACTCTCAGAATTTGTGCCTTAGTCATGCTATTTCTGGCGTTTAATTCTAGCTTATTGGCCATATTTACTAACGCCGACTTTGTTAGGTTTTTAATTCCCTCAAAGTTTGGGTTAGTCAACAGCGACAACACTTGATCCTCCATCGTGACTAACACTTGGCACTTGATTCACAACAATAATAATAAACACACTGGCACTGCACTTCACTTCACTGTAAAATTTTCACCACACTGAAAATTCGCTTGGCCTCACTGCACAAACAAAAGTTATAGGATGACTTACCTCAAAATCGTGAAACGTTGTTACTTGACACACAGGAAGGCTTGCATGGCACATGGAATAGTTAATAGCAGAAAACACACAAGACACTGGTACCTAGGAAGGCAAGGTTAGATTAGCACAGTTAAGTTTAAGTGGGAAAAATATCTCCCGGACAGGCCCCCATAACTATGTAACCAGATCGTTCATCACGGCTCATAACCCTGTACAGCATTAAAGAACTGTTTGCCTAGGGCCATAGAATTGCTGTAATATATAGTGGGTCACCAGTGTGATCACATGATTGGCACAAGCAATAATAAAGTATTTCTCCCTTAGGACTGAAGAAATATACATATAATTTATAATATATATTCAAGATAAATCTAAATAATATGTACTTACAGATGATCACAATATTTCACTTATTACAATAAACAATATATACTGTCTCTCCCAGAACAAAATACTACTAACAGCTAGACAACAAAAGATACAGACTTAGCCTCCATGTTACGTCCCCGAGTAGCAGCCAGCAACTAACTGCTGTGTGGCATCCCAACCCATAAGTCTTCTTCCTCCTCCGCTCAAAGGATGAGGGTTAGAAAACAATAACTTTTTAATAAATGAGACTAAATCAACCACCACTGGTTCTCAAATTACATGTAGAATAAACATTAACATAATAGGTATTTCCCAAAATTAATAAGTACAATGCTAACTGCGTAATTACTGTATACACGTAATTTATGAATATAAATATTGTGACACCTGAAACACTAAACTGAACAGGTCCAACAAACTCTCGTTCCCGAATCGAACAGGTCAAATACATGTGAGGAGACGCCACCGCTCCTATACCCCTTGACATTGCCAACACACACGATGAATATAATACATATACACATATACAGTTAATATCACGAAAGTTTATATAAATGTATTACGTAGCCAGCTATGGGTACGTAACACGTGGCCTGCTTTAGTTTGTTGCTTGGGTGCGTGGCCTGCTTTTGTTAGTTGCTTGGGTGCGTGGCCTGCTTTTGTCTGTTGCTTGGGTGCGTGGCCTGCTTTTGTCTGTTGCTTGAGTGCGTGCCCTGCTTTTGTCTGTTGCTT
>WNGS01159468.1:12500-29055 GCA_020271785.1 Procambarus virginalis
GAACCCCTCATCTTAGAGACCCCTCATCTTAGAGACCCCTTTGATAGGCCTTAAACCCAACACCTTAACAACCCTCTAGAGGTTGATAGGCTCCTAACTCCATCACCTGACTCCGTCCTAATGTTTTGTGGGTCTCAGACAGCAGTTCAATGTTTCGATGACGATGGAATTGTGACAAAAATGAATGTCTGGGATCTCCCCCCCCCTCCTCCTATTTCTATTAAGACTTGGCATGATTTGTATGACCCATCAGGCATGTAATCCATTAATCCATCGGGTAGTTGACCCATCGGGAATAGAACAATTATGGCTTTATACACGTGGGAGTTGATCGCGTCGTATCACAGATAAATCTCCCTCAAAATCAGAGGTGAATCCCCCCATAACGCTTACGGGGATTTAAATCCCCTTCTATACATTTAAATACACTCTACATAGAAGTTTTATTGACGCAGTGTAAACAGTCAATCGACTCCATATTAATATTAAGTTCAAGGGCTGTTGGAAATCAGTGAAGATGTTCAATTGACCGTGTTTGTTGCTAAGCATAGGAGCTAATTTGCAAGAGTGGAAACTTGAATTACATTCAAGTTTAGCGAGGTGTTGATGAGCTCCAAGGAGGAGCCTCGTGTGGTTATCTGCAGTGTGGGTGTGAAGATAGATTTTGTGCAGTTATTTATTATGCAACCTCCCCCACTCCTCCAATACCCGTCCCGTGGACAGTGATGGACCGCGTACCCGTCCCGTGGGCTGTGGTGGACCCCATACCCGTCCCGTGGGCTGTGGTGGACCCCATACCTGTCCCGTGGACAGTGATGGACTCCACACCCGTCCCGTGGGCTGTGGTGGACCCCATACCCGTCCCGTGGACAGTGATGGACCCCATACCCGTCCCGTGGGCTGTGGTGGACCCCATACCCGTCCCGTGGGCTGTGGTGGACCCCATACCTGTCCCGTGGACAGTGATGGACTCCATACCCGTCCCGTGGGCTGTGGTGGACCCCATACCCGTCCCGTGGGCGGTGGTGGACTCCATACCCGTCCCGTGGGTTGTGGTGGACCCCATACCCGTCCCGTGGGCGGTGATGGACCCCATACCCGTCCCGTGGGCTGTGGTGGACCCCATACCTGTCCCGTGGGCGGTGGTGGACCCCATACCCGTCCCGTGGGCTGTGGTGGACCCCATACCCGTCCCGTGGGCGGTGGTGGACCCCATACCTGTCCCGTGGGCGGTGGTGGACCCCATACCCGTCCCGTGGGCGGTGGTGGACCCCATACCCGTAACGTGGGTGGTGGTGGACCCCATACCCATCCCGTGGGTTGTGGTGGACCCCATACCCATCCCGTGGGTGGTGGTGGACCCCATACAGGTCCCGTGGGTGTTGGTGGACCCCATACCCGTCCCGTGGGTGGTGTTGGACCCCATACCCGTCCCGTGGGTGGTGGTGGACCCCATACCCGTCTTGTGGGCGGTGGTGGACCCATACCTGTCCCGAGGGTGGTGGTGGACCCCATACCCGTCCCGTGGGTGGTGTTGGACCCCATACCCGCCCCGTGGGTGGTGTTGGACCCCATACCCGTCCCGTGGGTGGTGTTGGACCCCATACCCGTCCCGTGGGTGGTGGTGGACCCATGCCCGTCCCGTGGCCGGTGGTGAAAAAAGAATTACAAAGGCAGATAATGGGGGTCAAGAAATGATCCCCGTAGTCCATTTAGTTAAGTAAGTTACAACCTTGTGAAGCTAGTTAAAAAAAATTTAACACACACACACACACACACACACACGCACACACACGCACACACACACACACACACACACACACACACACACACACACACACACACACACACACACACACACACATATTTAATCAGAGATGTAGGCTAGCTAAGCAGCAAAGTTAAAGGGCATATAGAAACTATAGTAATAACAGGACACTGGAGAGCAGAGAAAGATACCAGAATGCCAGGAATGAATATGTCAGAATGAGAAGAGAGGCGGAAAGACAATACGAAAATGACATCGCAAGCAAGGCAAAGACTCAACCTAAATTGCTGCATAGCCACATCAGGAGAAAAACAACAATAAAGGAACAGGTTATGAAATTAAGGATAGGGGCAGAAGGATTCACTACAAACGACAAGGAAATGTGTGAGGAACTGAATAAGAAAATCCAAGAGGTCTTCACCTTAGAGCAAGGAGAAATTCCAGAGATAAGAGAGGGAATAGTTACCAGGAACCACTGGATGAGTTTGAGATTACCAGAGGGGAAGTATGGAAGTGTTTACTAGAGTTGGATGTGACAAAGGCCCAGATGGAATCTCCCCTTGGATACTAAAGGAATTAGCAGAAGAACTGTGCCTCCCACTCTCCATAGTGTATAACAAATCACTGGCAACAGGGAAACTGCCAGAAATTTGGAAAGCAGCTAACGTAGTCCCAATATATAAGACAGGAGATAGACATTAGGCACTGAACGATAGGCCAGTGTCCCTATCCTGCATACCATGCATGCTGATGGGGAAGATTGTGCGAAGAAAGCTAGTGGAACATCTGGAGCGAAAGAACTTTGTAACACAGCATCAACATGGGTTCAGGGATGGCAGGTCCTGCCTCAGAGATTTATTTGAATTCTATGACCAGGCAACAAAAATCAAGCAAGAAAGAGAAGGATGGGCAGACTGCATATTTTTGGATTGTCAGAAAGCCTTTGATACAGTACCACACAAGAGGCTAGTGAAAAAGCTGAAGATGCAGGCTGGAGTGAAAGGGAAGGTACTCCATTGGATAAAGGAGTACCTAAGCAACAGGAGACAACGAGTCAGTGTGAAAGGTGAGGTCTCAGATTGCCGAGACGTTTTAAGTGGAGTTCCGCAGGGGTCTGTCCTTGGACCTGTACTGTTTCTGATATATGTAAATGATCTCCCAGAGGGTATAGACTCGTTTCTCTCAATGTTTGCTGATGATGCAAAAATTATGAAGAGGATTGAAACAGAGGATGATAGTAGGAGGGTACAAGATGACCTAGACAGACTGAGTGAATGGTCCAACAAATGGCTGCTGAAGTTCAACCCGAGTAAATGTAAAGTAATGAAACTAGGCAGTGGAAACAGGAGGCCAGACACACGATGCAGAATAGGAGATGAAGTACTTAATGAAACGGTCAGAGAGAAAGATCTAGGAGTTGAAATCACACCAAACCTGTCTCCTGAAGCCCACATAAAAAGAATAACGTCTGCGGCATATGTGATGCTGGCTAACATCAGAACAGTGTTCAGGAACCTGTGTAAGGAATCATTCATAATCTTGCACATCACATATGTAAGACCAATCCTGGAGTATGCGGGCCCAGCATGGAGCCCGTACCTTGTCAAGCACAAGACGAAGCTGGAAAAAGTCCAAAGGTATGCCACTAGACTAGTCCCAGAACTAGGAGGCATGAGTTACGAGGAAAGGCTTCGGGAAATGTACCTTACGACACTGGAAGACAGAAAAGTAAGTGGAGACATGATCACAGTGTACTGATTTTTGGGTACTTGGTGGAGGTAGGGATAACCTATCCAAGAATGGGATTGGAGGGAAAAAGACTAAATTACCAAAGATGAAAATATGACGAGATGAGTAACGTCCTCAGGAGAATACCATGGGAAACTGAACTTAGACACAAGAATGTGCAGGACATGATGGATTTTGTCACCCAGAAGTGCCAGGAAGCTGCAAACAGGTTTATCCCCGTCCAAAAGGAGAAAAACGAAAAACAACAGAAAAATCAATGGTTCATCCACAAATGCAAGTTAGCGAAGCAACTGAGTAAAAGAACATGTAGAAACTACAGAAATAACAGAACACCGGAGAGTAGGGAGAGATACCAGAGGGCCAGAAATGAGTACCTCAGAGTGAGGAGGGAAGTAGAGAGACAGTTTGAAAATGACATTGCGAGTAAAGCCAAGACCCAACCAATGCTGCTCCACAGCCACATCAGGAGGAAAACAGCAGTGAAGGAACAAGTGATGAAGCTGCAAAAAGGGGAGAACAGATACACAGAGAATGACAAGGAGGTGTGTGAAGAACTCAACAAGAGATTCCAGGAGGTCTTCACAATAGAATAAAGAGAAGCCTTTGCACTAAATGAGGAGGAGGCAATCCAAGCAACCTTGGAGGAATTTGACCTTATCAGTGATAAGGTCAAAAGGTGTCTGCTGGAGCTGGGTGTGACAAAGGCTGTTGGGCCTGACAGAATCTCACCATGGATACTAAAGGAAGGTGCAGAAGCACTAAGTGTGCCACTCTCTATGGTGTATAACAGGTCACTGGAAACAGGAGACTTACCAGAAAGTTGGAAGACACCTAATGTAGTCCCAATATACAAGAAGGGTGACAGGCAAGAGGCACGGAACTACACGTCAGTTTCCCTAACTTGTATACTATGCAAGGTGATGGAGAAGATCGTGTACGTGGAAAAGGCTCGTAGAGCATCTGGAGAGAAATAACCTTGTAACGCACCACCATCATGGGTTCAAGGATGTTAAATCGTGCCTCACAGGTTTAATAGAATTCTATGATCACGCAACAAAAATTAGGCAGGAAAGAGAAAGGTGGCCCGACTGCATTTTCCTAGACTGCCAGAAAGCCTATGACACAGTACCCCATAAAAGGCTGTTAAAAAAGTTGAAGCAACAGGCAGGAGTAAAAGGGAAGGTACTCCAGTGGATAAGGGAGTACTTAAGCATCAGGAAACAGCGAGTAACGGTGAGAGGTGAGACATCAGAGTGGCGAGATGTCACCAGCTGAGTCCCACATGGCTCAGTACTTGGACCCATCCTGTTTCTAATATATGTAAACGATCTTCCAGTGGTTATAGACTCGTTCCTCTCAATGTCTGCTGATGATGCAAAAATTATGAAGAGGATTGAAACAGAGGATGATAGTAGGAGGCTACAAGATGACCTAGACAGACTGTAGGAATGGTCTAGAAAATGGCTGCTAAAGTTCAACTCAGAAAAGTGTAAGGTAGTGAAATTAGGCGCAGGGAGCAGGAGGCTGAAAACAAGGTATCATCTGGGAGGTGAAATCCTGCAAGAGTCAAATAGAGAGAAAGATCAGGAGGTTGATATCACGCGAACCTGTCCCCAGAGGCCCACACCAAAAGAATATCATCAGCGGCATATGCTAGGCAGGCCAACATAAGAACTGCCTTTAGAAACTTGTGTAAGAATCGTTCAGGACCCTGTATACCACTTATGTAAGACCAATCCTGGAATATGCAGCTCCTGCCTGGAGTCCATACTTAGTTAAATACAAGAAAAAGTTAGAGAAGATTCAGCGGTATTCCACCAGGCTCGTCCCGGAACTGAGAGGAATGAGCTACGGAGAAAGGCTAAAGGAGCTGAACCTCACATCCCTGGAAAACAGAAGAGTAAGGGGAGACATGATAACCACCTACAAAATTCTCAGGGAATTGTCCACCCTGTCAATTCAGGGGAATTGATAGGGTGGACAAAGACAAACTCTTCAGCACGGGTGGGACACGAATAAGGAGACACAGATAGAAACTTAGTATCCAGATGAGCCACAGAGACGTTAGAAAGACTTTTTTCAGTGTCAGAGTAGTTAATAAATGGAATGCACTAGGCAGTGATGTGGTGGAGGCTGACTCCATACACAGTTTCAAATATAAATATGATAGAGCCCAGTAGGCTCAGGAATCTGTATACCAGTTGATTGACCGTTGAGAGGCGGAACCAAAGAGCAAAGCTCAACCCCTGCAAGCACAACTAGGTGAATATACACACGCTCTCTCTCTCTCTCTCTCTCTCTCTCTCTCTCTCTCTCTCTCTCTTCTCACACACACACACACACACACACACACACACACACACACACACACACACACACACACACACACACTCACACACACACACACACACACACGTTTTCAGGCTAGAGAAGCCTCTTCAGGATAGAGGAACGGCTTGTGGATTCGATATTGTTGTTAGGTCGAAGGTCGAGGGACCTGGGAACCACCACAGCTGCCTGGCACAGGTTAAGAGTTGGGACCCAGGAACAGGAGCTCGACCCCACACCTGCTTGAACACACGTGTTGCCCTTGTCAGTTTAGGTGTTGAGGGACGAGGACCTTCGTTTCTCTGTCCTTCTCTGTCTGTCTGTCACTCTTCTTCTTATCTAATCTAAGACTTGGCTTCATTAGGAATGTCACCGAGTTTCCTACTGAAATTACCAGCCAAGAGCTGCTATATATACTATATCAGGTCATCGTAAGCCTGCCATAGAAATTCCTTTATTCGATGTATTATTTGTATCCTTAAGGAGGAAACTAAGTTAAGTGCAGACTCTCATGGGAGGAAGAGAGTTAACTAGGAGCCAGCGGCGTGCCAGAGTCTTCACAAGTTTGTTTGACGTGATTTTGGCCGCATCTTGGTGTTAAGTGAACATGTACCATAGGGAGTCGTCCTGGGAGTGTGTTCACTGATCTTGCATCTCTTGAGGAAGGTATTGCCAGCTGGAGGCTGCTGAGAAAGCTTGTGTTGCGGGTGTCAACTGCTGGTTGTCCTCGGTGCTGGGCCCAGTGGAGAAGTGTGAGAATATTGTCCTTATAAGTATCATTAAGTGCATCAATAATTCGACCTGATATTCTGACCAGAACGGGTCAAGACTATGTAGCTGAGCCGTGTAGCCGCGTTCTCCACCTTGTCTAAAATTCTGATGATGAAGGGTAGGCATTCCAGGAGAGGGGTACATACTCGGGTTAGGATTGAACTAGTGCTTGAGGTAAGGTTTCGCAACCTTTGCTGTCAAGAAGATACGAGATGTCATATGTAGGGCTGTGAGTGTTCTGGCTGCCTTCCTTGGCAGGAATAGCACATGGGTTCTTCGTGGTCTTTGAAGAGTTGAAGAGTTCATTCCCAGTATGTCAGCTTCATTACTGAATAGGTTTTTTCCTCTCCTTTGTATACCTGTCCAATATGCTGTCTTTTTATGATCATCATCTATGTTTTCTCAACTATAAATGTGATCTGCCGTCACCTTCCGCTTGTTGAAAATTATGAAAGTTAGTGATTAATGGTCTTTGTAGCAGTTGGCATTTTTTTTCTATATTCAAAGTTTAGTTTCACTCTCCCCCCCTCACCATGTCCACCACGCCCACGCCCCTCCACCACTTCCCCTGACCCTCATCGCCCCCTCCCGCCCACCACGCCCCCTCCCCCACCCCACCTACACTTGCAGCAATACCTCACCCCACAAGCAAGAACCACGCGCCGATATCAGTGAATACCGTGCCCATATTTGTCTCTCAGCCACATGCCAATACCCACGTAACAACTGACCCTTTCATCATCTTGCTTCGCCTCCCACAGCTGACCCACTCCTCTCCCTCCCTCCCACCCCACCCACAGCTGACCCACTCCTCTCCCTCCCTCCACCCCACCCACAGCTGACCCACTCCTCTCCCTCCCTCCCACCCCACCCACAGCTGACCCTCTTTATGTGCTCTCTCAGAATACTGTGCCTTTCTCTAATTGGGTCCCCATTCTCTAGTGATATTTTCTCTGTCCTCCTCATATTTCCTCTCCTCTTCTCCCTATGATTTGTGCTTTTCCCTCTAGTTCCCTCCTATTCTCTCCCTCTGCCCCTTTCCTTCCTGCCACATTTAATATTATTGCCTATTAATTACTGTTTATAGAGTTATGAAGATGGAATTATATATAGAGGGTCTATATATCTATATATATATATATATCTATATATATATATCTATATATATATATATATATATATATATATATATATATATATATATATATATATATATATGCAGGAAAATGTAACTGATTTAATTATTATTAAATATGTTGATGTACTTTCTTAATTACATAATGATTTTACTTTAGGTAATTTGTATATAATTAGAAGTGTAATTCCAAACATAACAAAATAATTTTGAGGAACTGATAATCAGACTTTTAAATTAACTTAAAAGACAAAACTAAGAACTACCCGACATATTTAGTTTTGGTTCAAAATATAACATTTATGTATCATGTTTTGAATTGAATTTGTATATATCCATACAGAATTAATATTTTTTATGTGGAATTCATTTTATTTGTGATTTCGGCCCAAAAGACACGTTACACACACACACGCTGATACAAACGTGTATATATATATATATATATATATATATATATATATATATATATATATATATATATATATATATATATATATATATATATATATGCAATTGACGATCACTAAACACTGATCATTTGTATGCGGAAAAACCACAAAGAAATGCAGAAAGGGGGGTGAACGTTTCGGCTTTTCGAGGCCTTTGTCAACACCAGACTTTGTCAACACCCCCTTTCTGCATTTCTTTGTGGTTTTTCCGCATATATATATATATATATATATATATATATATATATATATATATATATATATATATATATATATATATATATATCGTGACGGTAACGTGTTGGAAATGGTGGTCGGCAGTCTTCCAAATAGCAGGTGTCAATGCTGGGCCACATACAGTTAATTTATATAAAAAAGGAAAAAAAGAGTGACTGCTTGTCTGATAATCTGTGGTAAGGCTAGATACACGAAAACACAAAATATAAAAAATACTTTAATGAATCTAGAAAACAAAATAAAATAAAGTCAATTCCTTGGCATTAAAATAATGTAAAGAAAAATACATAAAAAGATATAATAAATTGAAAAGGGGGGAACTGGTTACGTTAACAAAGTAAATGGTGCTGGGAATATATGCGCAAGCTATAAACCTCTTATTTGATCACACGAGGTGGTTCAAATTAGGTGTTCACAGCAGGAGCACGAGATATATTCTGGCTGAGAGAACTGCAAGGGACTCCAACAATGACTGGCGATGAAATGTGATTGGCGTGGAGCGGAGGTGGTGTGTTGGTTAGCGGCCAATGAGAACTCAGGACTGCCGCAAGTCGCTAGTTTGCTGGGAGTAGTAGTTGACAGGTCGACCAGGTGTGCAGCAGGTGCTGGAGAGGGGGGGAGGAGGGAGTTGCAGTTGCGTGTAGCTGTCTTGATATATACGTTAGGCCACTACAAAACGTATCTTGCATATTGTTGAGAACGTGATGAAGTAAGGAGATAGCAGGCTCAATCTCTGGGAGGAGATTATTGTCACAACTCTCCCCCGAAGCCTGCGGTTCTGGTTGAGTCACGTTCACGGGAGGTAGAGTGTGAGGTGGAGCTGCCTCTACCTCAGTGACGCTGGAGAGGGTGTCTGATATGATGTAGTCAGACTTCTGGGTGTAGCAATCTCCAGGCCGAAATGATGTTGTTGGCCAGCCCATTATAGAAGTAGTCGATGGTTGAGTTGGGCTGTCTGTAGGAAATGAAGATGGTTGTGGTCCATGTAGATGGTGGTGGACTGAGTACTTTGCTGGTATGGAGCAAAGTGTTGCCCGTTCAGGACGACGAGTAGCTCCTTGTTGCTCGTGGTGTCGCCTATGGTAGTTGGTATGTAGAGTCTCTTCGCCTTGTTGTACTAGGTCACCCATGTTGCCGGTACCACTGGCGTCGCTATGGAGGATGGGAGACTTGATGATATCTGGCGAGGCGAGAGAAGTATTAGAATATGATAAAGGAGCACACTTATGGTGTTGAAAATGATGGTGAAGGTCAGTAAGGATTTCTGAATTAGAAAGCGCTGTTTCAGTGTCAGTGCTTTCGGAAGGAGAAGCAGGGAAAGTCTCACTGTGGCTATATGGACCTGTAAATGAGGTGAAATTGGTTAACACAGTGGGAGGAACCCCATGGTAGGGCTTGAGTAAATTGATGTGGCACAGCTGGGTCTTCCGCCGCCTATCGGGGGTCTCGAGAACGTAGTTGAAGTTGTTTCGGCACTCCTTAACACGGTAGGGTCCTGAGAACCTGTTCTGTAAAGGAGAACCTGGGATAGGGAAATAGGCAAGCACTAAGTCTCCTGGTTTAAACTTCCTTACTTTACAGTGCTGGTCGTAACGAGTCTTCATCCTCTCCTGGGCTTTCTGTAGGTTGTTGCTGGCAAAGGAATGGACCCTCTCTAGAATGTGTCGGAGATTTTGAAGATACTGGGGCACATTCTGATGCTCACTGAAGGTGGCATCACGTAGAGAATCCTTGAAAGCCTTGAGAGGTGTACGGCACTTACGTCCGTAGAGCATCTCATAAGGAGATACTCCTAGTGACTCGTTGGGAAGACTTCTGAAAATACACATGATGAGATCAATTTGCCTATCCCAATCCTTTGAGGTCTCATTACAAAACTTTTTTAAGAGTGCCTTGATGGTTTGATGACTACGCTCGAGAGAACCCTGTGAAGCAGGATGATAGGGGCTGGACAGTACCTGTTTGATGTTGAACTCCTCCAGAGTCCGTTTGAAGAGATCACTGGTGAAGTTGGTGCCACAGTCGCTCTGTATCTCCCTCGGAAATCCATACTGGGTGAAGATTTTCAGTAGATTCTTCACCACTGTAGCAGCCGTAATATTTTTCACTGGAACTGCTATCGGAAATCTGGTGGTAGGACACAGGATGGTTAAGATATATGCATTGCCTGCACTGGTCCGAGGCAAAGGACAACACAGTCAATGAAAGTTTGTGGAACGGTTCCTCAGGCACCTGAATGGGTATCAGTGGTGCTCTGGGAATGGAAACGTTCGGTTTCCCGGCTAACTGACACACGTGGCATAATTTGACATGATTCTTGACGTCGTTAACCATACCTGGCCAGTAGTAGTCTTGTCGAATTCCATGGTAAGTCTTGTTGAACCCGTAGTGTGACAAAGCGCCGTGGGCCAGGTGTAGAATCGTGGGCCGCAGGCTGGTAGGAATCACTAGTTGTTCAACGTCTGCCCAATCGTCCTCGTCCTTCAGTTTACTGGGTCTATACCTGCGATAGAGTAATTCGTTCTCCATAAAGAACCCAGGAACACTGTCGGATTGGGTTTCAGCCTGAAAGAATAATGGTGTCAAGGTAAGATCATCTCTCTGTAACTTACGGAACTCCACAGCGGTCAGGTTAGGGGGTAGTTTCGAAGGGTCCTGAGGGACAGCGGTAGCAGTAGAGTCAGCTGGCTGTGGTCGTGCAGCTTGAGCACGGGTGGTCACCATAACAGGAGGAGAACCTTCATCACTCTCTTGAACCTTTGCTGGAACATGCTCAAAAATCGGGTTATCCAACACAGAGTGCTTACCTCGGATATGTCCTTGACGATCAGGTTGTTGGTTGTTGGTCTTCTGCCAAGTCGTTGCCCAGGAGAAGTTGCACTCCAGGCATGGGGAAAAGGCTTTCCCTGACGGCGACTTGGACTTCACCGGTCACGAAGGGACAATCAGGGTAAACTCTGGCAAGGGCGATTAAGGAGTTGTAGCAGTAGGTCAGTGANAGTAGTGCTCTGTCACCCTCTACAGTAGTGCTCTGTCACTCTTTACAGTAGTGCTCTGTCACCAATACAGTAGTGCTCTGCCCCTCTACAGTAGTGCTCTGTCACCTTCTACAGTAGTGCTCTGTCACCTCTACAGTAGTGTCTGCCACCCTCTACAGTAGTGCTCTACCACCCTCTACAGTAAGGCACTGTCACCCTCTACAGTGGTTGCTCTGCCACCTCTACAATAGTGCTCTGACAGTCTACAGTAGTGCTCTGTCACTCTCTGCAGTAGTGTCTGCCACCCTCTACAGTAGTGCTCTCTGCTAACCTCTACAGTAGTGCTCTATCACCCTCTGACAGTACTCACAACTATTACCAGTGCACTAATTTCTCCTCAGTAGTTTACAGTCCTCTATAGTGCGTATAGCTCTCTGCATCTAAACTGGTCTTCAATGCTCTTTAGTGCTCTACAGTGTTCTCTTTGTAGCGCTCTATAGTGTCAGTTGGTATAGTCAGTCACTACTTCATGATAGTTACTACTTGATAATGGCCAGTTACTACTTGATAATGGTCAGTTACTACTTGATAATGATCAGTTAGTACTTGATAATGGCCAGTTACTACTGATAATGGCCAGTACTATTGATAATGGTCAGTTACTACTTGATAATGGTCAGGTTACTACTTGATAATGGTCAGTTACTACTTGATAATGGTCAGTTACTACTTGATAATGGTCAGTTACTACTTGAATGGTCTGGGTGATGAACAGCCAACTCACCTCAGAGGAGGAAGATTGGACTATGCTCTCCTGCTGAATGCACAGGACACGGATGCCAGTACACACATTGTGCACAGTTTATGTAGTGACCACTGGGCACTAATTATCACCGTCGACATGAGCAAGAGAGGAAAGAGACAAATAAAAGGAAAAGGTTATCACTCGGACAGATATGAGGCCATACTTCATAAACAGGATGAGTGACTGGTTCACGGAATACCAAATCCCGAAGACATTGACACATGTTGATGACCTTAATCACCAAATTGAGAGCTGTCTAAGAGTTCCGCGCCGTACGCCTGGGCGAAGTAACCCTTAGAGGAAGAAAATAAAATGATATGAGAACGATTACATAAAGATGCTTAACGCAAATGTGCGAGACAGAGCAGAGAGTACCGGAGACATCCTACTGAAAGTAACCAAGAGTTGTTTAAAACTGTGTGTCAAGTAGCCAGGGAAAAGAAGATTAAAGAGCGGGAAAGACAATGGCTTGAGTTCACTAGCTCTATTGGACGGGAAACATCTGCAAGACAGGTGTGGGCAAAAATTCAGATAGCTAAGGGTGGCAGAGCCCGGCCTGCGGCTCACAAAGACCCCCAGGGTAAGGCTGAAGAACTAATTCACAAGTGGAGTGATGCAGCATCCTCCTCCTCCCTCCCTGCAGAAATCAGCAGGGAACAGCTCCTGCGACATGATGACAGAAGAATTAGGATAACAAGAGCACTGTCTAGTGATGACGAATATGGGGAACCAATCACAGCCCAAGAAGTAAGGGGCGCTATGAAAAAGGGTAAAAGTACAGCACCTGGTGAAGATGGCGTCACCTACGACATACTCAATGCACTGTGTGAAGTGTCTGGGAATCCACTACTCCACCTGTTTAACAAGTCATTCCTAAGTGGAGTGTTGCCCACACAATGGAAACACGCAATAATTGTTCCCATACCGAAGACCCTGGTAATTACAGACCTATCAGTCTCGTGTCATGCACTTGCAAGATGCTTGAAAGGATCATCCTAAACCGACTGTTGCACAAAATAGGCAGGTTAGGGGAGGGGGTCAATGGATTTGTTAAAGGACGGAGCACAGCAAATTGTATAGTTAATTACTTGGCTAATGACACGGCTAGGTACTCTGTATTTGTTGACATCAAAGGAGCCTTCGACAAAGCACAGGGGATTGCGATCCTGGACGAGCTTGCATGCATGGGTGTCAAGGGGAGACTCATGAAATGGGTTGAAGACTACCTCACAGGAAGAAAGCCAAGGTTTGCTTCAATGGAGCAGTCTCCAGAACAATGAATATGGAACTCGGGACCCCCCAAGGCGGAGTCTTAAGCCCTACACTATTCAATGTACTTATGAACGCCATTGCAAATATTGATTTTCCGGAAGGAACACAACAAGTGGGATATGCAGATGATGTCCTAATACAAGCTCCCACCTTGGGAAAAATTGAACAGTCCATTGAACTCCTTGGAAGGAAATGTATTGAGCTCGGTTTCACTCTCTCCACAAACAAGACGAAGGCATACTCTCATCACAAGCGGAGAGCAAATGAAGAACTGCAAATTAATGGTGTAACACTTGAATGGGTTGACCACTATCGGTACCTTGGCGTCACTGTCGGCTCTAACAAGGGGAAGAAAGAGGAGCTCAATCAACTCATAGGAACATGCAAAAGTCGACTCAGGGCACTGAAAGCTATGACCTGGAATGGACATGGAGCCTCTATTGCCGTGCTTAAAATGATGTACACAGCCTATGTGCGCTCCGTCATAGACTATGCCGCACCAGTTCTGTGCACCTACTCCCAAAGCGATATGAAAAGGCTTGAAAGCATTCAAAATGAAGCCATGACAATCATTCTTGGAGTTCCAGGAACTGCCAAAACGTCTAATCTACGAGAGGAGTTGTCCCTTCCCAGTGTTAAAAGCAGAATTAAGGAGCTGAATGCTAAGCTTGCAATTAGGATAGCCAGAGATCCCCATTACAATGATATTGCTAAGAAAAAACTGAGCTCTGTGCTACTTTCAGGGGGAAACAGGAGAAGCAAAAAATGGCATCACAGATCAGTCTGCTACCTCGAAGAGCTTCACCTGCTTGAGCAAGCCCGTGAGCTCCTGCCTGTAGAGAGGTTACCTCCCTGGGAGGATGACTCATGCAAGATCATCATCAATGAAATGGCAATGAAAAAATCCAACATGATACCACAAGAAATGAGGCACAAGTATCTCGAGGAAATTTATAAAGAAGCCGGAGATGAACTAGATCAAATCTACACTGACGGGTCATCTAATCCTGTCAATGGCAGGGCTGGTGCAGCATACACGGTAATCAAGGATAATACTTTCCAACGCAGAAATGAAGAAAAAGCACGTATTGAGAACTATGCCTCTTCAACGCAAGCAGAGCTAACTGCCATTGTTATGGCGTTAAGGTTTCTTGAACGGAACACTAATGGTGCAGTGATTTGCACCGATTCAAAAGCAGCACTGCAAAGCCTAAGTAAAAATCGGGCAGAAAATCTTGCAATAGTCGCTGAAATTAAGAGAGCTGTGAGAGTACTTACCAATCAGGGAAGAGTCATCAAGTTTCTGTGGATCCCCTCCCATGTTGGAATATGTGGGAATGAACGAGCAGATGTGCTGGCTGCTGAAGGCGCTGAAGGAGACCATATTGAATACTTCATACCCAAGACTCTACTACAAATTAGAGGTATTGTCAGGCAACATCACCGTGACAAGGTAACTGAGGAAAGGAGGATAGAAGCACAAACCAGTGAATCTGTACGATGGTACAACATGGTTGCAGCTGGCAGTCCCAATCATTATGGCCGAAGAGGAGGAGGACGAGGGAGAGAATCAGTAATAGCGAGAATTCGTCTTGGATACAAATATCCATGGAGATATGGAATGGAAACAACAGTTGATCAGCGATGTTGCAGAATCTGTGGTGAGAGTGATGGACACCGCCTTGACCACTATCTACGTGAATGTGAACACCTGAGAGACATCAGAAGTATGTGTAGAATAATAAACCCCACATTGTTTGAGTTAGGAAAACACTATTTGTCAAATATTGATACTGTTCTTAAAAGATTTCCCCATTTTGCACCCGCAAAATAACGTAAGCTTTTAAGGATTGATAGATGTTAATGTTCTTGTTTGAGGAGCTGTTCACTTGAGACAGTTAAGCAAGTCCCAGCTGTGTCTGGGTACAAGAGACAGAATGAACAACCGAGCGGGTTTTCTTCCTATTGGGGAGTGTTGTATATGCTGCTATGGCGGTATGTCCACTCACAAGATGAGTGGCGCTGCCCAATAAACTCGCCCCTCGGGCAAAATTTAAATTTGTTAATGGTCAGTTACTACTTGATAATGGCAAGTTACTATTTGATAATGGCCAGTTACTACTTGATAATGGCCAGTTACTAATTGATAATGGCCAGTTACTCCTTGATAATGGTCAGTTACTACTTGAAAATGGTCAGTTACTACTTGATAATGGCCAGTACACTACTTGATAATGGTCAGTTACTACTTGATAATGGTCAGTTACTACTTGATAATGGCCAGTTACTAATTGATAATGGCCAGTTACTCCTTGATAATGGTCAGTTGCTCTATGTTAATGGTCAGTCACTACTTCATGTTAGTTACTACTTGATAATGGCCAGTTACTACTTGATAATGGTCAGTTACTACTTGATAATGGTCAGTTACTACATGATAATGGCCAGTTACTACATGATAATGGTCAGTTACTACATGATAATGGTCAGTTCCTACATGATAATGGCCAGTTACTACATGATAATGGTCAGTTACTACATGATAATGGTCAGTTACTACTTGATAATGGTCAGTTACTACATGATAATGGTCAGTTACTACATGATAATGGTCAGTTACTACATGATAATGGTCAGTTACTACATGATAATGGCCAGTTACTACTTGATAATGGTCAGTTACTACATGATAATGGTCAGTTACTACTTGATAGTGGTCAGTTACTACATGATAATGGTCAGTTACTACATGATAGTGGCCAGTTACTACATGATAATGGTCAGTTACTACTTGATAATGGTCAGTTACTACATGATAATGGTCAGTTACTACTTGATAATGGTCAGTTACTACATGATAATGGTCAGTTACTACATGATAATGGTCAGTTACTACTTGATAATGGTCAGTTACTACATGATAATGGTCAGTTACTACTTGATAATGGTCAGTTACTACATGATAATGGCCAGCTACTACTTGATAATGGTCAGTTACTACATGATAATGGTCAGTTACTACATGATAATGGCCAGTTAATACTTGATAATGGTCAGTTA
>WNGS01159468.1:30718-42745 GCA_020271785.1 Procambarus virginalis
GTATATATACAGATCATAATCCATTGACTTCATCAACTCTATGAAGTGTAAAAACCAGAGAATACTAAGATGGTCGTTAATTTTGCAAGAATTCAATATTGTAATTAGTCATATTCCTGGGAGGCAAAATGTAATTGCTGACGCCTATCCAAGTTTTCCTGTTGCAGTGCCATAATCTGTAGTGTTCTTTATTCATAAGATGTATGTAATTTTGTATATTTTTTTTTCTGTATGAAATTTCATTGCTTTGTACTTGATTAGTTTCAGTATTTTCATGTGGTGAAAATTTTCCATGTGTTATTCATGCAGTCAAAAATGAAATCAACCTTCAGTTAATTTCATTTTTTCTTAGGGACGAGGGATGTTACGATCTTGTTAAGATCCTCTCATTACTCTTAATTATTGTATTACTGTATTGTCTTATTCTTTAATATTATAGCATCCAGTTGTATATGTGAGATTTTGTATGTTATATGATATATTTATAGCATGTATTAGTGTGCTTGAGTTGCCTATTATTTGTATGAGGCTTTCGTGTTACAATTCTCATGTGTTTCTCTGTGGGGGTTGATCAGGTTGGATATGAGTAGCGTGGGAAAGTATTGTCAACGAGTGTTTATGATTTAACCTTGATTTATAACTCCTATTTATTTGTCTGTAATGCTATTGTATAAACTAATGTAATGGTGTATCTTGAGATTAATAATATCTTGTTATTTAGTATTATCATTTATTATTAGTAATTCCACAATGTTATGTGGATAGTTTTTGTTTTGTTAGTAGACGCTTGGCCTGTGGTCAGACCGTGGGTCGTAGCGTGGTGGCTGTGGTCGAGTGAATACATGTATTAAGTTAAGTCCTTGATTTGTATATTTAGTCATTCAAAGTTTTTATTTCCTGGTCAGATGATATTGTATTCTCGTAATTAAATTTTTTAAGTGCTATTATATTGCTCATTGCTCGAGAAGATTTTATTTTAATTTGCATGCTGATAAATATTTCTGGCTTTATTACGTACCATTTAATTGTTATGTTTGTCCCCCTTAGCATAAATATATTGTTCCCCATTTTATGCAGTGCTTTATCTTATTCCCCTAGACTATTATTAGAAAGGCCTATATTAAATATTTTATGTACACTGCTGGGAGAAGAACCTTATTTAGTCTCGAGGGTGGTAACAGAGGACAGGTTGAAGACATTGTGAGGGGTCGGCCAGTTATGCCCCTATGTGTAGTGGAAGCGTGTTGAACAGTCTCGGGCCTCTGATGTTGATAGTTCTCTCTTGAACACTGTGAGGAGTCGGCCAGTTATGCCACTTATGTGTAGCGGAAGCGTGTTGAACAGTCTCGGGCCTCTGATGTTGATAGAGTCCTCTCTCAAAGTACCTGTTGCACCTCTGCTCTTCAACGGGGGTATTCTGCACATCCTGCCATGCCTTCTGGTCTCATGTAATGTTATTTCTGTGTGCAGGTTTGGACCAGCCCTCTAATATTTTCTACGTGTAAATTATTATGTATCCCTCCCGCCTGCGCTCAAGAGAATACAGATTTAATAATTTTAGTCGGTCCCAATAGGATAGATGTTTTACTGAGTGGATTCTAGCAGTGAAGGATCTCTGTACGCTCTCCAGGTCAGCAATTTGTCCAGTTTTGAAAGGGGCTGTCATTGTGCAGCAGTACTCCACTCTAGAGAGCACTATATAGCCACAGAGAGATTAGACAGGTTTTTTTTCTGTGTCAGAATATTTAACAAATGGAATGCATTAGGCAGTTTCAAATATAGACATGATAGAGCCCAATAGGCTCAGGGACCTGAACGCCAGTTTATTGACGGTTAAGAGGCGGGAGCAAAGAGCTGAAGCACTCTGAAGCCCCGCAAACACAACTAGGTGAATGCATCACGGTTGAGTTGACGGCGCTCGGGGGTCGTAGTCATAATATTCCCAGCCGAGGTAGAAGTAAATTGGCAGAGTTTTTTCAGCAAATGCTCCTGTTCACCTAGCAGTAAACACGTACCTGGAAGTTACACAGCTGCTACAGCCTGCTTGTGAGGTGTGAACTCACCTAGTTGTGCTTGCGGGGGTTGAACTCTGCTCTGTCGGCCCTCCTCTCAACTGTCAATCACTCAACTGTTACTAACTACTAACTATTTTTTTTACTCACACACACCACACACACACACACACACACACACACACACACACACACACACACACACACACACACACACACACACACACACACACAAAGCAGAACTCCTTAAAGGAGACCAACGTCGTCTATGCCTTCAAATGCCCACTTGGGACTGTAAGCCCCAAAGAACTCAGTATATAGGCAAGACAACAACATCTCTTTCCAGGCGATTAACAATGCATAAGCCACAGGGCTCCATTAAGGAACATATAATCTCTTCCCACAATCAAACCATCACCAGAGAAGTCTTATCAAACAACACAGAAATCATCGATAGATACAGCGATAGCAGGCGGCTTGACATCTGCGAGGCACTACACATCAAGAAGTCAACACCAGCAATCAACAGCCAATTAATGCACAACTATATTCTACCCTTCAAGACTCCGCACCAATATAGAAGCATCAAGAGGAAATATGGGCCAATAGGCCCTTGCAGTTACTTCCATTTTTCCTTTTCATCTATACCCATTGAACCATGTTCTGTCTTGTGTTGAAAGTTTGTTCACCTCATCCAAACCATTGTAACATATCACCTCACCCAAATGTGAGTATTTAAGACAAAAGCTGTTTAAATCATAGCATAGTAAAACTCTGTTTAGTGTTTGCAGGTTATAGTTGTGTGTGTGTAAACTAAAGTCTTTGAAAATGTAATAAGTTATTACAAAACGCGTTCAAGTGTCGCGTCAGAGTAGAAATTAAAATTAATTTTGGAGAATTGATTTTTCAATTACCATCAACAGTAAAAAGAAACATAAGAAATATTGAGAAAATTCGTGTTAGAATTATTAATCTTACTTTTTTCGGTCATATTTAACACACATATATATATATATATATATATATATATATATATATATATATATATATATATATATATATATATAATATATATATATATATATACTTAAATACTTAGATATAGAGAACATCATGCTCATATAACATGAAGACATGAATGTATTTCGTGAAACATGGTTGGATAGATTAATATGTCATACAATAATACAGTAGGGTGGCCTCCTGCCCAACATATGTGGTAGTACAATGTGAAGGGCACCTGTCCAGCATGGTGGACACCGCTCCCTCCACCCACCACAAACTCAATCTGCAGATCTCACATAAATCGCGAACCTTAGGTGAATAATGCATGAGACTGGCACTGAAAGTCCGGCGGACAGCGAGCAATGACTGACGGACGGTCTTGTGAGCGGTCTGACGGACGGTCCTGTGAGCGGACTGACGGACGGTCCTGTGAGCGGACTGACGGACGGTCTTGTGAGCGGACTGACGGACGTCCTGTGAGCGGACTGACGGACAGTCCTGTGAGCGGACTGACAGACAGTCCTGTGAGCGGACTGACAGACAGTCCTGTGAGCGGACTGACGGACAGTCTTGTGAGCGGACTGACGGACAGTCCTGTGAGCGGACTGATGGACGGTCTTGTGAGCGGACTGACGGACGGTCTTGTGAGCGGACTGACGGACGGTCTTTTGAGCGGACTGACGGACAGTCCTGTGAGCGGTCTGACGGACGGTCCTGTGAGCGGACTGACGGACGGTCTTGTGAGCGGACTGACGGACGGTCTTGTGAGCGGACTGACGGACGGTCTTGTGAGCGGACTGACGGACAGTCCTGTGAGCGGACTGACAGACAGTCCTGTGAGCGGACAGACAGACAGTTCTGTGAGCGACTGACGGTCTTGTGAGCGGACTGACGGTCTGTGAGCGACTGGACGTCTGTGAGCGGACTGACAGACGTCCTGTGAGCGGACTGACGGACGGTCCTGTGAGCGGACTGACGGACAGTCGTGAGCGGACTGACGACAGTCTGTGAGCGGACTGACGGACAGTCCTGTGAGCGGACTGACGGACGGTCCTGTGAGCGGACTGACGGACAGTCCTGTGAGCGGACTGACGGACGTCTTGTGAGCGGACTGACGGACAGTCCTGTGAGCGGACTGACAGACAGTCCTGTGAGCGGACAGACAGACAGTTCTGTGAGCGGACTGAGTGACGGTCCTGTGAGCGGACTGACGGACGGTCCTGTGAGCGGACTGACGGACAGTCCTGTGAGCGGACTGACAGACCGTCCTGTGAGCGGACTGACGGACAGTCCTGTGAGCGGACTGACGGACAGTCCTGTGAGCGGACTGACAGACGGTCCTGTGAGCGGACTGACGGACAGTCCTGTGAGCGGACTGACAGACAGTCCTGTGAGCGGACTGACGGACAGTCTGTGAGCGGACTGACGGACGGTCTTGTGAGCGGACTGACGGACAGTCCTGTGAGCGGACTGACAGACAGTCCTGTGAGCGGACAGACAGACAGTTCTGTGAGCGGACTGATGGACGGTCCTGTGAGCGGACTGACGGACGGTCCTGTGAGCGGACTGACAGACAGTCCTGTGAGCGGACTGACAGACAGTCCTGTGAGCGGACTGACGGACAGTCCTGTGAGCGGACTGACGGACAGTCCTGTGAGCGGACTGACAGACAGTCCTGTGAGCTGACGGACAGTCCTGTGAGCGGACTGACAGACAGTCCTGTGAGCGGACTGACGGACAGTCCTGTGAGCGGACTGACGGACGGTCTTGTGAGCGGACTGACGGACAGTCCTGTGAGCGGACTGACGGACAGTCCTGTGAGCAGACTGATGGACGGTCCTGTGAGCGGACTGACGGACGGTCTTGTGAGCGGACTGACGGACAGTCCTGTGAGCGGACTGACGGACAGTCCTGTGAGCAGACTGATGGACGGTCCTGTGACCGACTGACGGACAGTCCTGTGAGCGGACTGACGGACAGTCCTGTGAGCAGACTGATGGACGGTCCTGTGAGCGGACTGACGGACAGTCCTGTGAGCAGACTGATGGACGTCCTGTGAGCGGACTGACGGACAGTCCTGTGAACGGGGTGACGGACGGTCCTGTGAGCGGACTGACGGACAGTCCTGTGAACGGACTGACCACCTCAGTGGACTGGGAAACAAGCTTTAGACGGTTCCATGGGTTCCCCGACCTCAGGGAACACAGATGAGATCAACTCTGTGGGACACACAGCATGCTCACCACAGTGGTGGTCTGTGGAACACACAGCACGCTCACCACAGCGCTGGTTTCCAGTTCTCTTTGATTGGGAATTTGATGATTGTTGCCGCCGGAGGCTGCTAGTTTATTATGCACCCCATACTCATCCTGTGAGGGGTAGCGCAAAAATCATGAAAGAGGGCACAAAATTTCTTTATCAGACCTCAACGGAGATTATTACATTAACAATTTCATCTATCCTTCACACTTTATAATTATAATGTCTACTGGTTACAGAGATTGTTCCATTTCAGTTGCTATGTATTTACAGCTAGTCATTATACGTCAATGGTTGATCTTTTCGCTAATAAATAATTATTTGAGCTATAAATGTATTACAGAGTCATACAGGAGCTGCTGTTTGCTATTATTAGTCTTCACAATAGACCGTTTGTTCAATATTCTCATATATCATTTGTCTGATCAATCACATTGTTACTATTAGCATGTTCATCTCAGCTTAGAAGTTGCGTATGCAAATGAACCATGGGAATACGGTTTGGTAGTGCTCTGCCACCTCTACAGTAGTGCTCTGTCACCTCTATAGTAGTGCTCTGTCACCTCTACAGTAGTGCTCTGCCACCTCTAAAGTAGTGCTCTGTCACCTCTATAGTAGTGGTCTGTCACCTCTACAGTAGTGCTCTGCCATCCTCTACAGTAGTGCTCTCGCAACCTCTACAGTAGTACTCTGTCACCTCTTCAATAGTGCTCTGCCACCCTCTACAGTAGTGCTCTGTCACACACTACAGTAGTACTCTGCCACCTCTACAATAGTGCTCTGTCACCCTCTACAGTAGTGCCCTGCCACCCTCTTCAGTAGTGCTCTCCCAACCTCTACAGTAGTACTCTGCCACCTCTACAATAGTGCTCTGTCACCCTCTACAGTAGTGCTTGTCACCTGTACAGTAGTACTCTGCCACCTCTACAATAGTGCTCTGTCACCTATACAGTAGTGCTCTGTCACCTCTACAGTAAAGCTCTGTCACCCTCTACAGTAGTGCTTTGCCACCTCTAGAGTAGTGCTCTGTCACCTCTACAGTAGTGCTCTGCTACCCTCTACATTAGTTCTCTGTCACCCTTTAGAGTAGTGCTCTCTCACCCTGTACAGTAGTGCTCTGTCACCTCTACAGTAGTGCTCTGTCACCTCTACAGTAGTACTCTGCCACCTCTTCAATAGTGCTCTGCCACCTTCTACAGTTGTGCTCTGTCACCCTCTACAGTAGTGTTCTGCCACCTCTAAAATAGTGCTTTACCACACTCTACAGTAGGGCTCTGTCACTCTCAACAGTAGTACTCTGCCACCCTCTACAAAAGTGCTTTGTCACACTCTCCAGTAGTACTCTGCCACCTCTACAATAGTGCTCTGCCACCCCTCTACAAAAGTGCTCTGTCACCCTCTACAGTAGTACTCTGCCACCTCTACAGTTGTGCTCTGTCACCTTCTATAGTAGTGTTCTGTCACCTCTACAGTAGTGCTCTGCCACCATCTACAGTAGTGCTCTGTCACCCTCTACAGTAATGCTATGTCACCCTCTACAATAATGCTCTGCTACCCCCTACAGTAGTGCTTTGTCACCCCTCTACAGTAGTGCTCTGCCACCTGTACAGTAGTACTCTGTCACACTCTACAGTAGTGCTCTGTCATCCTCTACAGTATTGCTCTGTCACCCCTCTAGAGTAGTGCTTTGTTACCCTCAACAGTATTGATCTGGAACCTCTACAATAGTGCTCTGCCACCTCTACAATAGTTCTCTGTCACCCTCTACAGTAGTGCTCTGCCACCCTCTACAAAAGTGCTCTGCCACCCTCTACAGTAGTGCTCTGCCACCCTCTACAGTAGTGCTCTGTCACCACTATAGTAGTGCTCTGTCACCCTCTAAAATAGTGCTCTTCCAACTCTACAGTAGTACTCTGTCGGTCTCTAGAGTAGTGCTCTGTTACCCTCTAGAGTAATGTTCTGTCAACTCTACAGCAGTACTCTGTCACCCACTACAGTAGTGCTCTCTTACCTCTACAGTAGTGCTCTGCCACCCTCTACAGTAGTGCTCTTTCACCGTCTACAGTAGTGCTCTGTCACCCTCTACAGTAGTGCTCTTTCACCGTCTACAGTAGTGCTCTGTCACCCTCTACAGTAGTGCTCTGTCACCCCCTACAGTAGTGTTCTGCCACCCTCTACAGTAGTGTTCTGCCACCCTCTACAGTAGTGCTCTGCCACCCGCTACAGTAGTGCTCTGTCACCTCTAAATTAGTATTCTGTCACCCTCTAAAGTAGTACCATGTCATCCTCTACAGTAGTGCTCTGTCACCCAGTACAGTAGTTCTTTGTAACCTCTACAGTAGTGCTCTGCCACCCTCCACAGTAGTGCTCTGCCACCCTCTACAGTAGTACTCTGTCACCCTCTACAGTAGTGCTCTGCCATCCTCTACAGTAGTGCTCTGTTACCCTCTACAGTATTGCTCTGCCATCTCTACAATAGTGCTCTGCCACCCTCTACAGTAGTGCTCTGCCATCCTCTACAGTAGTACTCTGTCACCCTCTACAGTAGTGCTCTGTCACCCTCTAGAGTAGTGCCCTTCCACCCTCTACAGTAGTTCTCTGTCACCCTCTAGAGTAGTGCTTTGTCACCATGCACAGTAGTGCTCTTTCACCTCTACAGTAGTGCTCTGTCACCTCTACAGTAGTGCTCTGTCACCCTCTACAGTAGTGCTCCGCCACCCTCACAATACTACTCTGCCACCCTCTACAGTAGTGCCCTGCCACCCTCTTCAGTAGTTCTCTCCCAACCTCTACAGTAGTACTCTGTCACCTCTACAATAGTGCTCTGCAACCCTCTACAGTAGTGTTCTGTAACCCTTTACAGTAGTGCTCTGCCACCCTCTACAGTAGTGCTCTAACACCACTATAATAGTGCTCAGCCACCATCTACAGTAGTGCTCTGCCACCCCTCTACAGTAGTGCTCTGTCACACTTTACACTAGTGCTCTGTCACCCTCTACAATAGTGCTATTCCAACTCTACAGTAGTACTCTGTCACCCTCTAGAGTAGTGCTCTGTCACCTCTACAGTAGTGCTCTGCCACCCTCTACAGTAGCGCTCTGTCACTTTCTACAGTAGTGCTCTGTCACTTTCTACAGTAGTGCTCTGTCACCCTCTACAGTAGTGCTCTGTCACTCTTTACAGTAGTGCTCTGTCACCACTACAGTAGTGCTCTGCCACCCTCTACAGTAGTGCTCTGTCACCTTCTACAGTAGTGCTCTGTCACCCTCTACAGTAGTGTTCTGCCACCCTCTACAGTAGTGCTCTACCACCCTCTACAGTAAGGCACTGTCACCCTCTACAGTGGTGCTCTGCCACCTCTACAATAGTGCTCTGACAGTCTACAGTAGTGCTCTGTCACTCTCTGCAGTAGTGTCCTGCCACCCTCTACAGTAGTGCTCTGCTAACCTCTACAGTAGTGCTCTATCACCCTCTACAGTACTCTACAACTATTACCAGTGCACTAAATTTCTCCTCAGTAGTTTACAGTCCTCTATAGTGCTGTATAGCTCTCTGCATTCTAAACTGGTCTTCAATGCTCTTTAGTGCTCTACAGTGTTCTCTTTGTAGCGCTCTATAGTGTCAGTTGGTATAGTCAGTCACTACTTCATGATAGTTACTACTTGATAATGGCCAGTTACTACTTGATAATGGTCAGTTACTACTTGATAATGATCAGTTAGTACTTGATAATGGCCAGTTACTACTTGATAATGGCCAGTTACTACTTGATAATGGTCAGTTACTACTTGATAATGGTCAGTTACTACTTGATAATGGTCAGTTACTACTTGATAATGGTCAGTTACTACTTGATAATGGTCAGTTACTACTTGATAATGGTCAGTTACTACTTGATAATGGTCAGTTACTACTTGATAATGGTCTGGGTGATGAACAGCCAACTCACCTCATAAGAGGAAGATTGGACTATGCTCTCCTGCTGAATGCACAGGACACGGATGCCAGTACACACATTGTGCACAGTTTATGTAGTGACCACTGGGCACTAATTATCACCGTCGACATGAGCAAGAGAAGGAAAGAGACAAATAAAAGGAAAAGGTTATCACTCGGACCAGATATGAGGCCATACTTCATAAACAGGATGAGTGACTGGTTCACGGAATACCAAATCCCAGAAGACATTGACACATTTGTTGATGACCTTAATCACCAAATTGAGAGCTGTCTAAGAGTTCCGCGCCGTACGCCTGGGCGAAGTAACCCTTAGAGGAAGAAAATAAAATGATATGAGAACGATTACATAAAGATGCTTAACGCAAATGTGCGAGACATGAGCAGAGAGTACCGGAGACATCCTACTGAAAGTAACCAAGAGTTGTTTAAAACTGTGTGTCAAGTAGCCAGGGAAAAGAAGATTAAAGAGCGGGAAAGACAATGGCTTGAGTTCACTAGCTCTATTGGACGGGAAACATCTGCAAGACAGGTGTGGGCAAAAATTCAGATAGCTAAGGGTGGCAGAGCCCGGCCTGCGGCTCACAAAGACCCCCAGGGTAAGGCTGAAGAACTAATTCACAAGTGGAGTGATGCAGCATCCTCCTCCTCCCTCCCTGCAGAAATCAGCAGGGAACAGCTCCTGCGACATGATGACAGAAGGATTAGGATAACAAGAGCACAGTCTAGTGATGACGAATATGGGGAACCAATCACAGCCCAAGAAGTAAGGGGTGCTATGAAAAAGGGTAAAAGTACAGCACCTGGTGAAGATGGCGTCACCTACGACATACTCAATGCACTGTGTGAAGTGTCTGGGAATCCACTACTCCACCTGTTTAACAAGTCATTCCTAAGTGGAGTGTTGCCCACACAATGGAAACACGCAATAATTGTTCCCATACCGAAGACCCTGGTAATTACAGACCAATCAGTCTCGTGTCATGCACTTGCAAGATGCTTGAAAGGATCATCCTAAACCGACTGTTGCACAAAATAGGCAGGTTAGGGGAGGGGGTCAATGGATTTGTTAAAGGACGGAGCACAGCAAATTGTATAGTTAATTACTTGGCTAATGACACGGCTAGGTACTCTGTATTTGTTGACATCAAAGGAGCCTTCGACAAAGCACAGGGGATTGCGATCCTGGACGATCTTGCATGCATGGGTGTCAAGGGGAGACTCATGAAATGGGTTGAAGACTACCTCACAGGAAAGAAAGCCAAGGTTTGCTTCAATGGAGCAGTCTCCAGAACAATGAATATGGAACTCGGGACCCCCCAAGGCGGAGTCTTAAGCCCTACACTATTCAATGTACTTATGAACGCCATTGCAAATATTGATTTTCCGGAAGGAACACAACAAGTGGGATATGCAGATGATGTCCTAATACAAGCTCCCACCTTGGGAAAAATTGAACAGTCCATTGAACTCCTTGGAAGGAAATGTATTGAGCTCGGTTTCACTCTCTCCACAAACAAGACGAAGGCATACTCCCATCACAAGCGGAGAGCAAATGAAGAACTGCAAATTAATGGTGTAACACTTGAATGGGTTGACCACTATCGGTACCTTGGCGTCACTGTCGGCTCTAACAAGGGAAGAAAGAGGAGCTCAATCAACTCATAGGAACATGCAAAAGTCGACTCAGGGCACTGAAAGCTATGACCTGGAATGGACATGGAGCCTCTATTGCCGTGCTTAAAATGATGTACACAGCCTATGTGCGCTCCGTCATAGACTATGCCGCACCAGTTCTGTGCACCTACTCCCAAAGCGATATGAAAAGGCTTGAAAGCATTCAAAATGAAGCCATGACAATCATTCTTGGAGTTCCAAGAACTGCCAAAACGTCTAATCTACGAGAGGAGTTGTCCCTTCCCAGTGTTAAAAGCAGAATTAAGGAGCTGAATGCTAAGCTTGCAATTAGGATAGCCAGAGATCCCCATTACAATGATATTGCTAAGAAAAAACTGAGCTCTGTGCTACTTTCAGGGGGAAACAGGAGAAGCAAAAAATGGCATCACAGATCAGTCTGCTACCTCGAAGAGCTTCACCTGCTTGAGCAAGCCCGTGAGCTCCTGCCTGTAGAGAGGTTACCTCCCTGGGAGGATGACTCATGCAAGATCATCAT
The DNA here is from genome assembly GCA_020271785.1 of Procambarus virginalis. NCBI lineage: Eukaryota > Metazoa > Arthropoda > Malacostraca > Decapoda > Cambaridae > Procambarus > Procambarus virginalis. The sequence goes on from WNGS01159468.1 coordinate 42,125, forward strand.
CAATGAAATGGCAATGAAAAAATCCAACATGTTACCACAAGAAATGAGGCACAAGTATCTCGAGGAAATTTATAAAGAAGCCGGAGATGAACTAGATCAAATCTACACTGACGGGTCATCTAATCCTGTCAATGGCAGGGCTGGTGCAGCATACACGGTAATCAAGGATAATACTTTCCAACGCAGAAATGAAGAAAAAGCACGTATTGAGAACTATGCCTCTTCAACGCAAGCAGAGCTAACTGCCATTGTTATGGCGTTAAGGTTTCTTGAACGGAACACTAATGGTGCAGTGATTTGCACCGATTCAAAAGCAGCACTGCAAAGCCTAAGTAAAAATCGGGCAGAAAATCTTGCAATAGTCGCTGAAATTAAGAGAGCTGTGAGAGTACTTACCAATCAGGGAAGAGTCATCAAGTTTCTGTGGATCCCCTCCCATGTTGGAATATGTGGGAATGAACGAGCAGATGTGCTGGCTGCTGAAGGCGCTGAAGGAGACCATATTGAATACTTCATACCCAAGACTCTACTACAAATTAGAGGTTGTCAGGCAACATCACCGTGACAAGGTAAGTGAGGAAAGGAGGATAGAAGCACAAACCAGTGAATCTGTACGATGGG
>WNGS01159469.1:0-23529 GCA_020271785.1 Procambarus virginalis
AACAGGTGGTTTGGCGCTGGGTTAACGAGCAATTGGACTCTGTTGATGAGGACGGCCTGGGATTAGAATACTTACTAATTCGAATCCTCGAATCACAACAGGTGCTGGGTGTAACCAATCGTGTCTCCCCAACCCCGACTAATCGTGATCCATTTACAATGTAATTTTTTTGTATTGATATGTAGAAAACCAAAGGGCAAAAAACAGGAAACAAGTACAAAACAACATATGAATACAAACACTCGTGCTTATACATAAAACAAAGCAAACACCATGAAAACGACATAAAGCACATACAAGAGGTCATAGGCAAACACACAGGACAGGACACAAGCTGAGAAACCCACAAACAGCATGAGACAGAGAATACATACAATACACAACAAATAAATGACATAAGTGCAAGAACAAAAACGAACAAGAAAAAATACACAAAAATTACAACAAATGTACAGAAAGCCAACCACTCCTACAACATCAAAGGGGAGTAAATTAGAACACCAGCTTGGGCAGTCCGACGCCGCACGCACACGAGCAGAACCAGACACTAACGAGGTCACCAGCTACAAATAAACAGTAAAGCCAAAAACTACACATAAGAACATTAATAACATAAAATATGTACAAAGAATAAATCAATTACAAGGACAAAGAAATAACCACACACACACACAAACCCATGTGACAAACACACGGACCAGCAACACTCACCAATACACCCGCCACCCAACACACAGGGCGCGCGCAAAGACAAGGAAAGAAAGAACACCAAACACCCAAAACCGCACACAACCACAGCACAAATAGCCATACAGAACAAAGGCAAAGCACAAATCAAATCACAAATACATCAAAACAAGCCAGGCAGGAGCCAGGAACAAACACACACAGAGACAAGGACACCCACCCGTGCACGCCGCCACTGGGGAAACACTGCGCCCGCGGGACCCAGATGGTAGAAGCGCACCAGGGAACACGACGCACCAGGTCATCAGACTTAAAACAGAGACGTTTTAGATCTGTCTATCACCTCTCCGGACGGGAGGACGACAGGTAAGGGTTCCCCTCCTAGGAGGCCGGTCACAGGGCCGCACATCGGGCCCCCACTAGGGCGCACAGCGGCCGCTACGGGACCCTCAGCACCACACCGGCCCCCAGGGACCCGGGATCCCCACAGTCACAGCCCAAGCAGGGGGGTAGAAATAGCCTAAACTACTCTATGCCTTTGAGATGTATTTCTTGCTTATCTCAATAAACATACTTGAACTTAAACTTGAACCAAGCAGGGAGAGGAAGCGAGCGCGCATCCCACCGTGCCACAACTCCCGGTAAATAAGTGACGTGGCAAATGACACCGCCACACCGGTAGGCGAGATCTTTCTAGCGCCAGGAGATCGGAGACGTCGGCACGGAGGTCGTCCAGGAGACCAACCTCCACAATGGGCCAGTCCACTGCACCATAAAAATCCAGCCGTACAGTATCCACTCGTGGACCACGGCCGCCACCGGCCACCTCCATACCGCTAGCGGCCGCTCTACACCTCCAACCACCACTCAGCAACGGCTGACGACTGGCTGCTCTAGCCTGCCGTCCACACCTCTCACACATAACTCGTCCAACCACTTGGGCTGGACGGTAGAGCGACGGTCTCGCTTCATGCAGGTCGGCGTTCAATCCCGACCGTCCAAGTGGTTGGGCACCATTCCTTCCCCCCCCCCCGTCCCATCCCAAATCCTTATCCTGACCCCTACCAAGTGCTATATAGTCGTAATGGCTTGGCACTTTCCCCCTGATAGTTCCCTTCCCTTCACACATAACTCACGAGGTTTGGCGTCTGGGTTAACGAGCAATTGGACTCTGTTGATGAGGACGGCCTGGGATTAGAATACTATACTAATTCGAATCCTCGAATCACAACAGGTGCTGGGTGTAACCAATCGTGTCTCCCCAACCCCGACTAATCGTGATCCATTTACAATGTAATCGACCAATCAGGTGGCCGGAGAGAGGGTTGTAACTGCCAATTAGCCGTTAAGGTAATGACCAGTCAAGCCTCCCTCCTCATTCTCAAGCTCGCCAGATAAACGCTCTAATTGCATTAGGGATGCAATGTTGCACACCACATGGCTTCTTTCTTCCTGTTCTGTTACTTCTTGTTGTTGTTGTTGCAGGCTATTGTTGTTCCTTGTTGTTGCTGTTGTTGCAGGCTATTGTTGTTACTTCTTGTTGTTGTTGTTGCAGGCTATTGTTGTTCCTTGTTGTTGTTGTTGCAGGCTTTTGTTCCTTGTTGCAGGCTCTTGTTGTTGTTGCAGGCTCTTGTTGTTCCTTGTTGTTGTTGTTGCAGGCTCTTGTTGTTCCTTGTTGTTGTTGTTGCAGGTTCTTGTTGTTCCTTGTTGTTGTTGTTGCAGGCTATTGTTGTTCCTTGTTGTTGTTGTTGCAGGCTATTGTTGTTCCTTGTTGTTGTTGTTGTTGCAGGCTCTTGTTGTTCCTTGTTGTTGTTGTTGCAGGCTATTGTTGTTCCTTGTTGTTGTTGTTGCAGGCTATTGTTGTTCCTTGTTGTTGTTGTTGCAGGCTATTGTTGTTCCTTGTTGTTGTTGTTGCAGGCTATTGTTGTTCCTTGTTGTTGTTGTTGTTGCAGGCTATTGTTGTTCCTTGTTGTTGTTGTTGTTGCAGGCTATTGTTGTTCTTTGTTGTTGTTGTTGCAGGCTATTGTTGCTGTGTTGTTGCAGGCTATTGTTGCTGTTGTTGCAGGCTGTTGTTGCTGTTGTTGTTGCAGGCTATTGTTGTTGCTGTTGTTGTTGCTGTTGTTGCAGGCTGTTGTTGTTGTTGCAGGCTATTGTTGCTGTTGTTGCAGGCTGTTGTTGTTGTTGTTGCAGGCTATTGTTGCTGTTGTTGCAGGCTGTTGTTGCTGTTGTTGCAGGCTATTGTTGCTGTTGTTGCTGTTGTTGTTGCTGTTGTTGCAGGCTATTGTTGCTGTTGTTGCAGGCTATTGTTGCTGTTGTTGCAGGCTATTGTTGCTGTTGTTGCAGGCTGTTGTTGTTGCAGGCTATTGTTGCTGTTGTTGCGGCTGTTGTTGTTGTTGCAGGCTATTGTTGCTGTTGTTGCAGGCTGTTGTTGCTGTTGTTGCAGGCTATTGTTGCTGTTGTTGCAGGCTATTGTTGCTGTTGTTGCAGGCTATTGTTGCTGTTGTTGTTGCAGGCTATTGTTGCTGTTGTTGCAGGCTATTGTTGCAGGCTGTTGTTGCTGTTGTTGCAGGCTATTGTTGCTGTTGTTGCAGGCTATTGTTGCTGTTGTTGTTGCAGGCTATTGTTGCTGTTGTTGCAGGCTATTGTTGCAGGCTGTTGTTGCTGTTGTTGCAGGCTATTGTTGCTGTTGTTGCAGGCTATTGTTGCTGTTGTTGTTGCAGGCTATTGTTGCTGTTGTTGTTGCAGGCTATTGTTGCTGTTGTTGCAGGCTATTGTTGCTGTTGTTGTTGCAGGCTATTGTTGCTGTTGTTGCAGGCTATTGTTGCAGGCTGTTGTTGCTGTTGTTGCAGGCTATTGTTGTTCCTTGTTGTTGTTGTTGCAGGCTATTGTTGTTCCTTGTTGTTGTTGTTGCAGGCTATTGTTGTTCCTTGTTGTTTGTGTTGTTGCAGGCTATTGTTGTTCCTTGTTGTTGTTGTTGTTGCAGGCTATTGTTGTTCTTTGTTGTTGTTGTTGCAGGCTATTGTTGCTGTTGTTGTTGCAGGCTATTGTTGCTGGTGTTGCAGGCTGTTGTTGTGCTGTTGTTGTTGCAGGCTATTGTTTTGCTGTTGTTGTTGCTGTTGTTGCAGGCTGTTGTTGTTGTTGCAGGCTATTGTTGCTGTTGTTGCAGGCTGTTGTTGTTGTTGCAGGCTATGTTGCTGTTGTTGCAGGCTATTGTTGCTGTTGTTGCAGGCTGTTGTTGCTGTTGTTGCTGTTGTTGCAGGCTATTGTTGCTGTTGTTGCAGGCTGTTGTTGCTGTTGTTGCAGGCTATTGTTGCTGTGTTGCAGGCTATTGTTGTTGTTGTTGCAGGCTATTGTTGCTGTTGTTGCAGGCTGTTGTGTTGCAGGCTATTGTGCTGTTGTTGCAGGCTGTTGTTGTTGTTGCAGGCTATTGTTGCTGTTGTGCAGGCTGTTGTTGCTGTTGTTGCAGGCTATTGTTGCTGTTGTGCAGGCTATTGTTGCTGTTGTTGCAGGCTATTGTTGCTGTTTGTTGTTGCAGGCTATTGTTGCTGTTGTTGCAGGCTATTGTTGCAGGCTGTTGTTGCTGTTGTTGCAGGCTATTGTTGCTTTGTTGCAGGCTATTGTTGCTGTTGTTGTTGCAGGCTATTGTTGCTGTTGTTGCAGGCTATTGTTGCAGGCTGTTGTTGCTGTTGTTGCAGGCTATTGTTGCTGTTGTTGCAGGCTATTGTTGCTGTTGTTGCAGGCTATTGTGTTTCTGTTGTTTGTTGCAGGCTATTGTTGCTGTTGTTGCAGGCTATTGTTGCTGTTGTTGNCACTCCTGTTGATACCTGGTTGATGGGGTTCTGGGAGTTCTTCTACTCCCCAAGCCCGGCCCGAGGCCAGGCTTGACTTGTGAGAGTTTGGTCCACTAGGCTGTTGCTTGGAGCGGCCCGCAGGCCCACATACCCACCACAGCCCGGCTGGTCCGGAACTCCTTGGAGGAATAAATCTAGTTTCCTCTTGAAGATGTCCACGGTTGTTCCGGCAATATTTCTTATGCTTGCTGGAGGACGTTGAACAACCGCGGACCTCTGATGTTTATACAGTGTTCTCTGATTGTGCCTATGGCACCCCTGCTCTTCACTGGTTCTATTCTGCATTTTCTTCCATATCGTTCACTCCAGTACGTTGTTATTTTACTGTGTAGATTTGGGACCTGGCCCTCCAGTATCTTCCAGGTGTATATTATTTGATATCTCTCTCGTCTTCTTTCTAGTGAGTACATTTGGAGAGCTTTGAGACGATCCCAATAATTTAGGTGCTTTATCGCGTCTATGCGTGCCGTATATGTTCTCTGTATTCCCTCTATTTCAGCAATCTCTCCTGCTCTGAAGGGGGAAGTGAGTACTGAACAGTACTCAAGACGGGACAGCACAAGTGACTTGAAGAGTACAACCATTGTGATGGGATCCCTGGATTTGAAAGTTCTCGTAATCCATCCTATCATTTTTCTGGCTGTCGCAATATTTGCTTGGTTATGCTCCCTAAACGTTAGGTCGTCAGACATCATTATTCCCAAATCCTTTACATGTTGTTTTCCTACTATGGGCACATTTGATTGTGTTTTGTACCCTGTATTATGTTAAGGTCCTCATTTTTACCGTACCTGAGTACCTGGAATTTATCACTGTTAAACATCATATTATTTCTGATGCCCAGTCGAAAACTTTATTAATATCAGCTTGAAGTTTTTCAATGTCTTCAGCCGAGGTAATTTTCATACTGATTTTTGTGTCATCTGCAAAGGATGATACGAAGCTGTGACTTGTATTTTTGTCTATATCTGATATGAGAATAAGGAAAAGCAGCGGTGCAAGGACTGTACCCTGAGGTACAGAGCTTTTAACTGCACTTGGACTAGATTTTATATGGTTGACCGTTACTCGCTGAGTCCTGTTTGACAGAAAACTGAGTATCCAGCGTCCTACTTTACCGGTTATTCCCATTGACTTCATTTTGTGTGCTATCACGCCATGGTCACATTTATCGAAAGCCTTTGCGAAGTCCGTGTATATCACATCAGCATTCTGTTTTTCTTCTAATGCCTCAGTGACTTTATCGTAGTGCTCAAGTAGCTGTGAGAGGCACGATCTTCCCGCTCGAAATCCATGTTGGCCTGGGTTGTGAAGGTCATTGGTCTCCATGAAATTGGTGACCTGACTCCTAATCACTCTCTCAATACTTTATTATGTGCGATGTTAGTGCAACTGGTCTATAATTCTTTGCCAATGCTTTGCTCCCTCCCTTGTGTAGAGGGGCTATGTCTGCTACTTTAAGTGCATCTGGTATCTCCCCCGTGTCCAAGCTCTTCCTCCACACTATACTGAGTGCCTGTGCTACCGGCACTTTGCATTTCTTTATAAATATTGAATTCCATGAGTCTGGACCTGGGGCCGAGTGCATGGGCATGTTTTCAATTTCTCTTTCAAAATTTAGTGCGCTCGTGTTGATATCAGTTATATTTACAGGGGTTTGGATATCCCGCATAAAGAAATTGTCTGGATCTTCTACTTTCATGTTGTTTATTGGAGTGCTAAACATGTCCTCATACTGCTTTTTTAGGATTTCACTAATTTCTTTGTCATCCTCCGTGTATGAACCTTCACTTGTACGAATAGGTCCAATACTGGCAGTAGTTTTTGCTTTTGATTTCGCATATGTGAAGAAGTATTTTGGATTTTTCTTTATTTCCTGAATTGCTTTCTGTTCTAACTGCCTTTCTTCAGTTTCATATGAGTGTTTCAATTTCCGCTCGATTTCTTCAATCTCCCTATTTAATTATTCCTTCTTTGACGGGAAATTCGTGTCTGCATAAGCAGTTCCGTTATTCTTTTCCTGCGTTTATAGTGTCTTCTGCGTTCTCTTTCTACGTTGGATCTCTTTCTGGCTTTCCTCAAAGGAACATGTTTCAGACAGACTTGATACGCTTCCGAAGTCAGTTTTTCTATTCCTTCTGTAGGACTTTTATTACTTAAAACAGTTTCCCATGGAATGTTTTTAAGTTCCCTGTTTATTATCTCCCAGTCTATCCTTTTATTATTAAAATTGAATTTACTGAATAGCCCCTCTCGCTTTATCAACGTTTTAGGTCTATTCTGAGTATTGATGGTAGTTTGCACTTCAATGAGTGTGATCATATGTGGTATCTGATATCGTAATGTCTCTGATAATGTCTTCATTGTTCGTAAAGACCAGATCTAGAATATTTTCATTTCTCGTTGGCTCCGATATCTGCTGATTGAGTGAAAATTTGTCACAGAATCTAAGTAGTTCTCTAATCTGTGGTTGGTTAGGTCCCCGATAGATTCCCTGTATAATATTATTGTTTGCTATTCTCCACCTGAGACTAGGCAAGTTGAAGTCACCTAGGAAGATAATATCAGGTATTGGGTTCTCCAAATTATCAAGGCTCTTCTCTATTTTGTTTATCTGTTCTGTGAATTCCTCAGCCGTTGCATCTGGCGGTTTGTATATTAGAATAATCACTAAATTTATTTTCTCTATTTTTAATCCCAGTACCTCTACCACCTCATTTGTAACGTTAAGGAGCTCCGAGCACACAAGGTCTTCCCTAATATACAGACCCACTCCTCCATGTGACCTAATTTTCCTATCACACCTGTATAGGTTATATCCTGGAATCCAGATCTCACTGTCCAACAATTCCCCTGCGTGGGTTTCTGTGAAAGCTCCAAATACTGCATTTGACTCCGTGAGGAGGCCATTTATGAACTGTACTTTGTTGTTTGTTCTTGTTTTCAGTCCTTGTATGTTGGCAAAGATGAATGAGGTTACTCTATTAGGGATGGTTGGACTGGGAGAGTTTATTCAGCAAGCCCATTATGCGTGGACATATTGAGTTTGTTCTGACCAGATTGTTCAGACCGAGGTTTGGCACATGTCAGGATGGAAAAACCTACATATTGATCCAAATCGACACTGACCTTTCCTAAGCATATTTAAAAAAAATTGGGATGTTGCTAACTGCATTCTAATCTTTTCTTATTACGAGCATATCTGTCTACATATGTCCTTTGCATAAAATTTGCATAAGTCTGTCCTTGTGGTCTGACTCGCTCTATCGGGAACCGTCGTAGTGTCTGTACCTATCGAGCTGTCAGTGCTGTCTGGTACACTTTCTAGTTTACTGTCATCTACATCCGGGCCTACTGAGTCAGAGTTTACAACTTCCTGAGTTTCAGCCTCAGTTTCATCCCTGACTATAGCCTCCGCCCCTGGTATATTAGAATTGTTGTTGTTCCTTTCCCACTCCTTCTGGACGGCTGGTAGGCTTCCAATGAACGATGTTTTCCGATCATGCGTCATGTTATCTAGAAGATTTTTAAAATATTCCTAGCTGGCTGGTCATGTTTACACACCCAGAGCAAGTGGCCAGCTCTCAGTGCCGTGGTGTTACTCACTCCTGTACAAGCCGAATGAAATCTATTCTTACAGATATAACATTCAATTCCCGTCGCCTTCGACTTTAAGGAGTTGTTACAGTGGCCACAAATGTGTTTATTTACTCCCATTTTTGCCTCCAGGAGTCAGGAGGCAACTTTTGCCTCCGGCCCCCTGGCACCACGAGGCATACAACCAGGCACTGGACTTGCTGATTATACTCGCAATTCACTTGTTATTTCCTTAAAACACAAAAGTCAGATGGCAATCACTATGGTACATTGTTAACTATGTTGAGACGCATTTTATGAGATATCTGACTGTGTGTAGTTCCTGTGTCACTGATATATCCCGAGATATGTGTCCGCGGGGCTGGTGCTCACGGCGCCCTTACTCTCTCACACACCCTACACACACCTTAGAAAAACAGAAACATATCTCTCTTCTCTCTCTCTCTCTCTCTCTCTCTCTCTCTCTCTCTCTCTCTCTCTCTCTCTCTCTCTCTCTCTCTCTCTCTCTCTCTCCTCTCTCCCTCTCTCTCTCTCTCCACCTGGCGGTCAATTTAACTTGGGCAGTATCAAGACCATATCTTCTTCTTTACTACATATCGGACCCTCCTTCACCCCCCCCCCCACCCACCCACACACACCCACACACACACACCACCCACAACACACCCACACACACCACCACACACACACACACACACCACCCACACCACCACACACACACCCCCACACACACCACCCACACACCACCCACACCACCACCCACACACACCCCCCACACCCCCACACACCCCACCCACACACACCAACCACACACACCACCCACACACACCACCCACACACACCACCCATATATAATGAAAAGTTGACCATACGAGCATATCTGCGGCCTTTCAGGCTCCGTGTAATCTAACCCCTGATGACCTCTGGGGTTATTGTGGCCCTTCAACCTCTGGGGGTTATTGTGGCCCATCAACCTCTAGGGGTTATTGTGGCCCATCAACCTCTGGGGGTTATTGTGGCCCATCAACCTCTGGGGGTTATTGTGGCCCATCAACCTCTGGGGGTTATTGTGGCCCATCAACCTCTGGGGGTTATTGTGGCCCATCAACCTCTGGGGGTTATTGTGGCCCATCAACCTCTGGGGGTTATTGTGGCCCATCAACCTCTGGGGTTATTGTGGCCCATCAACCTCTGGGGGTTATTGTGGCCCATCAACCTCTGGGGGTTATTGTGGCCCATCAACCTCTTCGGGTTATTGTGGCCCATCAACCTCTGGGGGTTATTGTGGCCCATCAACCTCTGGGGGTTATTGTGGCCCATCAACCTCTGGGGGTTATTGTGGCCCATCAACCTCTGGGGGTTATTGTGGCCCATCAAACTCTGGGGGTTATTGTGACCCATCAACCTCTGGGGGTTATTGTGGCCCATCAACCTCTGGGGGTTATTGTGACCCATCAACCTCTGGGGGTTATTGTGGCCCATCAACCTCTGGGGGTTATTGTGGCCCATCAACCTCTGGGGGTTATTGTGGCCCATCAACCTCTGGGGGTTATTGTGGCCCATCAACCTCTGGGGTTATTGTGGCCCATCAACCTCTGGGGTTATTGTGGCCCATCAACCTCTGGGGGTTATTGTGGCCCATCAACCTCTGGGGGTTATTGTGGCCCATCAACCTCTGGGGGTTATTGTGGCCCATCAACCCATGGGGGTTACTGTGGCCCATCAACCTCTGGGGGTTATTGTGGCCCATCAACCTCTGGGGGTTATTGTGGCCCATCAACCTCTGGGGGTTATTGTGGCCCATCAACCTCTGGGGTTATTGTGGCCCATCAACCTCTGGGGGTTATTGTGGCCCATCAACCTCTGGGGGTTATTGTGGCCCATCAACCTCTGGGGGTTATTGTGGCCCATCAACCTCTGGGGGTTATTGTGACCCATCAACCTCTGGGGGTTATTGTGACCCATCAACCTCTGGGGGTTATTGTGACCCATCAACCTCTGGGGGTTATTGTGACCCATCAACCTCTGGGGGTTATTGTGGTCCATCAACCTCTGGGGGTTATTGTGACCCATCAACCTCTGGGGGTTATTGTGGCCCATCAACCTCTGGGGGTTATTGTGGCCCATCAACCTCTGGGGGTTATTGTGGCCCATCAACCTCTGGGGGTTATTGTGGTCCATCAACCTCTGGGGGTTATTGTGGCCCATCAACCACTGGGGGTTATTGTGGTCCATCAACCTCTGGGGGTTATTGTGGCCCATCAACCACTGGGGGTTATTGTGGTCCATCAACCTCTGGGGGTTATTGTGACCCATCAACCTCTGGGGGTTATTGTGACCCATCAACCTCTGGGGGTTATTGTGACCCATCAACCTCTGGGGGTTATTGTGACCCATCAACCACTGGGGGTTATTGTGGTCCATCAACCTCTGGGGGTTATTGTGACCCATCAACCACTGGGGGTTATTGTGACCCATCAACCTCTGGGGGTTATTGTGACCCATCAACCTCTGGGGGTTATTGTGGCCCATCAACCTCTGGGGGTTAGGTTAGGTGTTTAAGTTCTGTTGACTATACTAGGCATAAGGAGCACGGGGGGGGGGGCGGGGGTGAAGCATTTACAGAGTTGGGGTTCGAACAGTGGTCGTCAGCGAAGGACTGCTCGATAAGTGTTCGAACGTCATCAGTTGTGAGTCGTGTGTTAATTGCTTTCCAGTCATTAACAGGTGGTTTGGCGGCTGGGTTAACGAGCAATTGGCTTCTGTTGATGAGGACGGCCTGGGATTAGAATACTTACTAATTCGAATCCTCGAATCACAGCAGGTGCTGGGTGTAACCAATCGTGTCTCCCCAACCCCGACTAATCGTGATCCATTTACAATGTAATTTTTTGTATTGATATGTAGAAAACCAAAGGGCAAAAAACAGGAAACAAGTACAAAACAACATATGAATACAAACACTCGTGCTTATACATAAAACAAAGCAAACACCATGAAAACGACATAAAGCACATACAAGAGGTCACAGGAAAACACACAGGACACAAGCTGAGAAACCCACAAACAGCATGAGACAGAGAATACATACAACACACAACAAATAAATGACATAAGTACGAGAACAAAAACGAACAAGAAAAAATACACAAAAATTACAACAAATGTACAGAAAGCCAACCACTCCTAGAACATCAAAGGGGAGTAAATTAGAACACCAGCTTGGGCAGTCCGACCCCGCACGCACACGAGCAGAACCAGACACTAACGAGGTCACCAGCTACAAATAAACAGTAAAGCCAAAAACTATACATAAGAACATTAATAACATAAAATATGTACAAAGAATAAAGCAATTACAAGGACAAAGAAATAATCACACACACACACAACCCGTGTGACAAACACACGGACCAGCAACATATACAACCACACCACTCCACACAAATACACCCGCCACCCCAACACACAGGACGCGCGCAAAGACAGGAAAGAAAGAACACCAAACACCACAACCGCACACAACCACAGCACAAACAGCCATACAGAACAAAGGCAAAGCACAAATCAAATCACAAATACATCAAAACAAGCCAGGCAGGAGCCAGGAACAAACGTCCACACCACCCACAGACAAGGACACCCACCCGTGCACGCCGCCACTGGGGAAACACTGCGCCCGCGGGACCCAGGTGGTACAAGCGCACCAGGGAACACGACGCACCAGGTCATCAGACTTAAAACAGAGACGTTTTAGATCTGTCTATCACCTCTCCGGACGGGAGGACGACAGGTAAGGGTTCCCCTCCTAGGAGGCCGGTCACAGGGCCGCACATCGGGCCGCCCACTAGGGCGCACAGCGGGCCGCCCACTAGGGCGCACAGCGGGCCGCCCACTAGGGCGCACAGCGGGCCGCCCACTAGGGCGCACACTTCGTTCAACGCCGGGCCTCGCACCATGCCCCGCGGAGGGTGGCACCACAGGCGCCGCCACCAATCGGAACAGGAGAGTCCCTCCGCCGCACATCCTTCGACAACAGCACTACGAGGTCGCGGTCACCAGGGGCCACCGCCCACTGAGGGGAGCCACCAGCAGGGCCACAGTGTCCAGCACAGAAGGCACCACAGGAGGCAGCACCACGTCACCCACAGCATCATCATCCACAGCGTCACGCTCCTCTGCCCACGTCCGGCGAGACGACGCATCCCGAGCCGTACGATGGCGCTTAGAAATAGGCCGTTGATTGTCGGAACTGTCACTCCCTGCAAGCGGTGCTCAAGAACAACCGTCGGCAGGCGGCCCCAGAGCCGGGACAGCACGACCACGCAGGCCGGCAGCCTCAGCGACACGAGGCAGCACGACCACGCAGGCCGGCAGCCTCAGCGACACGAGGCAGCACGACCACGCAGGCCGGCAGCCTCAGCGACACGAGGCAGCACGACCACGCAGGCCGGCAGCCTCAGCGACACGGGGCAGCACGACCACGCAGGCCGGCAGCCTCAGCGACACGGGGCAGCACGACCACGCAGGCCGGCAGCCTCAGCGACACGGGGCAGCACGACCACGCAGGCCGGCAGCCTCAGCGACACGGGGCAGCACGACCACGCAGGACGGTAGCCTCAGCGACACGGGGCAGCACGACCACGCAGGCCGGCAGCCTCAGCGACACGGGGCAGCACGACCACGCAGGCCGGCAGCCTCAGCGACACGGGGCAGCACGACCACGCAGGACGGCAGCCTCAGCGACACGGGGCAGCACGACCACGCAGGACGGCAGCCTCAGCGACACGGGGCAGCACGACCACGCAGGACGGCAGCCTCAGCGACACGGGGCAGCAAGCCACCACCAACCAAGGAGACCAGATCCGGAGAAGGAAGAGACACAGGAGGCGGACGGGTAGACACCAGCACACGTGAAGGATCCGGCAGAGGAGAAGAGGCGCGTGTTAACGAGGAAACTACCAGAGGCGACGAGGCAGAGGGCGGGGCCACACACCACCACCCCGACAGCCCCGGGAAGCACACGTCCTTCAGCAGGAGACGCAGGCACCACCCTACAGCACCACCCAACGCCACCACGGAACCAACGGATGCGGATGCACCTCCGCACCCGCCGAACGTCGCAGGCACGAATCAGGGGCCGCTAGGTCCTCAGAGCTTACCGGACGGGCAGACAGACCAGGGCCAGACGGAGCGACCGCCGGTACCGCCGCAGGCACCACACCAGGCACCTCCGCAGTGCGAGGATCCGCCGGGGAGTCCCCACACGCAGACAAGCGGGAAAGTCATCCTCCGGGAAAACTAAAGGGACACGAGGAGCGTCACAGCCGGCCGCCACGGGGCCCTCAGCACCACACCGGCCCCCAGGGACCCGGGATCCCCACAGTCACAGCCCAAGCAGGGGGTAGAAATAGCCTAAACTACTCTATGCCTTTGAGATGTATTTCTTGCTTATCTCAATAAACATACTTGAACTTAAACTTGAACCAAGCAGGGAGAGGAAGCGAGCGCGCATCCCACCGTGCCACAACTCCCGGTAAATAAGTGACGTGGCAAATGACACCGCCACACCGGTAGGCGAGATCTTTTCTAGCGCCAGGAGATCGGAGACGTCGGCACGGAGGTCGTCCAGGAGAGCAACCTCCACAATGGTCCACTGCACCATAAAAATCCAGCCGTACAGTATCCACTCGTAGACCACGGCCGCCACCGGCCACCTCCATACCGCTAGCGGCCGCTCTACACCTCCACACCTCCACTCAGCAACGGCTGACGACTGGCTGCTCTAGCCTGCCGTCCACACCTCTCACACATAACTCGTCCAACCACTTGGGCTGGACGGTAGAGCGACGGTCTCGCTTCATGCAGGTCGGCGTTTAATCCCCGACCGTCCAAGTGGTTGGGCACCATTCCTTCCCCCGTCCCATCCCAAATCCTTATCCTGACCCCTACCAAGTGCTATATAGTCGTAATGGCTTGGCACTTTCCCCCTGATAGTTCCCTTCCCTTCACACATAACTCAGGTGGTTTGGCGACTGGGTTAATGAGCAATTGGCCTCTGTTGATGAGGACGGCCTGGGATTAGAATACTTACTAATCCGAATCCTCGAATCACAACAGGTGCTGGGTGTAACCAATCGTGTCTCCCCAACCCCGACTAATCGTGATCCATTTACAATGTAATCGACCAATCAGGTGGCCGGAGAGAGGGGTTGTAACTGCCAATTAGCCGTTAAGGTAATGACCAGTCAAGCCTCCCTCCTCATTCTCAAGCTCGCCAGATAAACGCTCTAATTGCATTAGGGATGCAATGTTGCAGACCACATGGCTTCTTTCTTCCTGTTCTGTTGCTTCTTGTTGTTGTTGTTGCAGGCTCTTGTTGTTCCTTGTTGTTGTTGTTGCAGGCTCTTGTTGTTCCTTGTTGTTGTTGCAGGCTTTTGTTGTTCCTTGTTGTTGTTGTTGTTGTTGCAGGCTATTGTTGTTCCTTGTTGTTGTTGCAGGCTCTTGTTGTTCCTTGTTGTTGTTGTTGCAGGCTATTGTTGTTCCTTGTTGTTGTTGTTGCAGGCTATTGTTGTTCCTTGTTGTTGTTGTTGCAGGCTATTGTTGTTCCTTGTTGCTGGCTCTTGTTGCTGTTGTTGCAGGCTATTGTTGTTCCTTGTTGTAGTTGTTGCAGGCTATTGTTGTTCCTTGTTGCTGGCTCTTGTTGCTGTTGTTGCAGGCTATTGTTGTTCCTTGTTGTTGTTGCAGGCTATTGTTGTTCCTTGTTGTTGTTGTTGCAGGCTATTGTTGTTCCTTGTTGTTGTTGCAGGCTCTTGTTGTTCCTTGTTGTTGTTGTTGCAGGCTATTGTTGTTCCTTGTTGTTGTTGTTGCAGGCTATTGTTGTTCCTTGTTGTTGCAGGCTCTTGTTGTTCCTTGTTGTTGTTGTTGCAGGCTATTGTTGTTCCTAGTTGTTGTTATTGCAGGCTAGTGTTGTTCCTTGTTGTTGTTGTTGCAGGCTATTGTTGTTCCTTGTTGTTGTTGTTGCAGGCTAGTGTTGTTCCTTGTTGTTGTTGTTGTTGTTGCAGGCTCTTGTTGTTCCTTGTTGTTGTTGTTGCAGGCTCTTGTTGTTCCTTGTTGTTGTTGTTGCAGGCTCTTGTTGTTGTTGCAGGCTCTTGTTGTTGTTGTTGCAGGCTCTTGTTGTTCCTTGTTGTTGTTGTTGCAGGCTTTTGTTGTTCCTTGTTGTTGTTGTTGTTGCAGGCTTTTGTTGTTCCTTGTTGCTGTTGTTGTTGTTGCAGGCTATTGTTGTTCCTTGTTGCTGTTGTTGTTGTTGCAGGCTATTGTTGTTCCTTGTTGTTGTTGTTGCAGGCTATTGTTGTTCCTTGTTGTTGTTGTTGCAGGCTATTGTTGTTCCTTGTTGTTGTTGTTGCAGGCTATTGTTGTTCCTTGTTGCTGTTGTTGCAGGCTATTGTTGTTCCTTGTTGTTGTTGTTGCAGGCTATTGTTGTTCCTTGTTGTTGTTGTTGCAGGCTCTTGTTGTTGTTGCAGGCTCTTGTTGTTGTTGTTGCAGGCTCTTGTTGTTCCTTGTTGTTGTTGTTGCAGGCTTTTGTTGTTCCTTGTTGCTGTTGTTGCAGGCTATTGTTGTTCCTTGTTGTTGTTGTTGCAGGCTATTGTTGTTCCTTGTTGTTGTTGTTGCAGGCTATTGTTGTTCCTTGTTGCTGTTGTTGTTGTTGCAGGCTATTGTTGTTCCTTGTTGTTGTTGTTGCAGGCTATTGTTGTTCCTTGTTGTTGTTGTTGCAGGCTATTGTTGTTCCTTGTTGTTGTTGTTGCAGGCTATTGTTGTTCCTTGTTGCTGTTGTTGCAGGCTATTGTTGTTCCTTGTTGTTGTTGTTACAGGCTATTGTTGTTCCTTGTTGTTGTTGTTGCAGGCTCTTGTTGTTCCTTGTTGTTGCAGGCTCTTGTTGTTCCTTGTTGTTGTTGTTGCAGGCTATTGTTGTTCCTTGTTGTTGTTGTTGCAGGCTATTGTTGTTCCTTGTTGTTGCAGGCTCTTGTTGTTCCTTGTTGTTGTTGTTGCAGGCTCTTGTTGTTCCTTGTTGTTGTTGTTGCAGGCTATTGTTGTTCCTTGTTGTTGTTGCAGGCTATTGTTGTTCCTTGTTGTTGCAGGCTCTTGTTGTTCCTTGTTGTTGTTGTTGCAGGCTCTTGTTGTTCCTTGTTGTTGTTGTTGCAGGCTATTGTTGTTCCTTGTTGTTGTTGTTGCAGGCTATTGTTGTTCCTTGTTGTTGTTGCAGGCTCTTGTTGTTCCTTGTTGTTGTTGTTGCAGGCTATTGTTGTTCCTAGTTGTTGTTGTTGCAGGCTAGTGTTGTTCCTTGTTGTTGCAGGCTATTGTTGTTCCTAGTTGTTGTTGTTGCAGGCTAGTGTTGTTCCTTGTTGTTGTTGTTGCAGGCTATTGTTGTTCCTTGTTGTTGTTGTTGCAGGCTAGTGTTGTTCCTTGTTGTTGTTGTTGCAGGCTCTTGTTGTTCCTTGTTGTTGTTGCAGGCTCTTGTTGTTCCTTGTTGTTGTTGTTGCAGGCTCTTGTTGTTGTTGCAGGCTCTTGTTGTTGTTGCAGGCTCTGTTGTTCCTTGTTGTTGTTGTTGCAGGCTCTTGTTGTTGTTGCAGGCTCTTGTNTCACCACACATGACCCTGGTGATGGGCACCATGGTTCACCACACATGACCCTGGTGATGGTCACCATGTTTCACCACACATGACCCTGGTGATGGGCACCATGGTTCATGACCCTGGTGATGGTCACCATGGTTCACCACACATGACCTGGTGATGGGCACCATGGTTCACCACACATGACCCTGGTGATGGGCACCATGGTTCAACCACACATGACCTGGTGATGGGCACCATGGTTCACACAAAGACCCTGGTGATGGGGACCATGGTTACCACACATGACCCTGGTGATGGGCACCATGGTTCATGACCCTGGTGATGGGCACCATGGTTCACCACACACATGACCCTGGTGATGGGCACCATGGTTCATGGCCCTGGTGATGGGCACCATGGTTCACCACACATGACCCTGGTGATGGGCACCATGGTTCATGACCCTGGTGATGGGCACCATGGTTCACCACACATGACCCTGGTGATGGTCACCATGGTTCATGACCCTGGTGATGGGCACCATGGTTCACCACACATGACCCTGGTGATGGGCACCATGGTTCACCACACATGAACCTGGTGATGGTCACCATGGTTCACCACACATGACCCTGGTGATGGTCACCATGGTTCACCACACATGACCCTGATGGTCACCATGGTTCACCACACATGACTCTGGTGATGGGCACCATGGTTCATGACCCTGGTGATGGGCACCATGGTTCACCACACATGACCCTGGTGATGGGCACCATGATTCACCACACATGACCCTGGTGATGGGCACCATGGTTCACCACACATGACCCTGGTGATGGTCACCATGGTTCACCACACATGACCCTGGTGATGGGCACCATGGTTCACCACACATGACCCTGGTGATGGTGACCATGGTTCACCACACATGACCCTGGTGATGGGCACCATGGTTCACCACACATGACCCTGGTGATGGTGACCATGGTTCACCACACATGACCCTGGTGATGGGCACCATGGTTCACCACACATGACCCTGGTGATGGGCACCATGGTTCATGACCCTGGTGATGGGCACCATGGTTCATGACCCTGGTGATGGGCACCATGGTTCACCACACATGACCCTGGTGATGGGCACCATGGTTCACCACACATGACCCTGTTGATGGGCACCATGGTTCACCACACATGACCCTGGTGATGGGCACCATGGTTCACCACACATGACCCAGGTGATGGGGACCATGGTTCACCACACATGACCCTGGTGATGGGGACCATGGTTCACCACACATGACCCTGGTGATGGGGACCATGGTTCACCACACATGACCCTGGTGATGGGCACCATGGTTCACCACACATGACCCTGGTGATGGGGACCATAGTTCACCACACAAGACCCTGGTGATGGTCACCATGGTTCACCACACATGACCCTGGTGATGGGCACCATGGTTCACCACACATGACCCTGGTGATGGGGACCATGGTTCACCACACATGACCCTGGTGATGGTGACCATGGTTCACCACATATGACCCTGGTGATGGGCACCATGGTTCACCACACATGACCCTGGTGATGGGCACCATGGTTCACCACACATGACCCTGGTGATGGGCACCATGGTTCACCACACATGGCCCTGGTGATGGTGACCATGGTTCACCACACATGACCCTGGTGATGGGCACCATGGTTCACCACACATGACCCTGGTGATGGGCACCATGGTTCACCACACATGACCCAGGTGATGGGGACCATGGTTCACCACACATGACCCTGGTGATGGGGACCATGGTTCACCACACATGACCCTGGTGATGGGGACCATGGTTCACCACACATGACCCTGGTGATGGGCACCATGGTTCACCACACATGACCCTGGTGATGGGCACCATGGTTCACCACACATGACCCTGGTGATGGGCACCATGGTTCATGACCCTGGTGATGGGCACCATGGTTCACCACACATGACCCTGGTGATGGGCACCATGGTTCACCACACATGACCCTGGTGATGGGCACCATGGTTCACCAAACATGACCCTGGTGATGGGCACCATGGTTCACCACACATGACCCTGGTGATGGGCACCATGGTTCACCACACATGACCCTGGTGATGGGCACCATGGTTCAACACACATGACCCTGGTGATGGGCACCATGGTTCACCACACATGACCCTGGTGATGGGGACCATGGTTCACCACACATGACCCTGGTGATGGGGACCATGGTTCATGACCCTGGTGATGGGGACCATGGTTCATGGCCCTGGTGATGGGCACCATGGTTCATGACCCTGGTGATGGGGACCATGGTTCACCACACATGACCCTGGTTATGGTGACCATGGTTCACCACACATGACCCTGGTGATGGTGACCATGGTTCACCACACATGACCCTGGTGATGGGCACCATGGTTCACCACACATGACCCTGGTGATGGTGACCATGGTTCACCACACATGACCCTGGTGATGGGCACCATGGTTCACCACACATGACCCTGGTGATGGGCACCATGGTTCACCACACATGACCCGGGTGATGGGCACCATGGTTCACCACACATGAACCTGGTGATGGTCACCATGGTTCACCACACATGACCCTGGTGATGGTCACCATGGTTCACCACACATGACCCTGGTGATGGGCACCATGGTTCACCACACATGACCCTGGTGATGGGCACCATGGTTCACCACACATGACCCTGGTGATGGGCACCATGGTTCACCACACATGACCCTGGTGATGGGCACCATGGTTCATGACCCTGGTGATGGGCACCATGGTTCATGACCCTGGTGATGGGCACCATGGTTCACCACACATGACCCTGGTGATGGGCACCATAGTTCACCACACATGACCCTGGTGATGGGCACCATGGTTCACCACACATGACCCTGGTGATGGGCACCATGGTTCACCACACATGACCCTGGTGATGGGCACCATGGTTCACCACACATGACCCTGGTGATGGTCACCATGGTTCACCACACATGACCCTGGTGATGGTCACCATGGTTCACCACACATGACCCTGGTGATGGGCACCATGGTTCACCACACATGACCCTGGTGATGGGCACCATGGTTCACCACACATGACCCTGGTGATGGGCACCATGGTTCATGACCCTGGTGATGGGCACCATGGTTCATGACCCTGGTGATGGGCACCATGGTTCACCACACATGACCCTGGTGATGGACACCATGGTTCATGACCCTGGTGATGGGCACCATGGTTCACCACACATGACCCTGGTGATGGGCACCATGGTTCATGACCCTGGTGATGGGCACCATGGTTCACCACACATGACCCTGGTGATGGCACCATGGTTCACCACACATGACCCTGGTGATGGGCACCATGGTTCATGACCCTGGTGATGGGCACCATGGTTCATGACCCTGGTGATGGGCACCATGGTTCATGACCCTGGTGATGGGCACCATGGTTCATGACCCTGGTGATGGGCACCATGGTTCATGACCCTGGTGATGGGCACCATGGTTCATGACCCTGGTGATGGGCACCATGGTTCATGACCCTGGTGATGGGCACCATGGTTCATGACCCTGGTGATGGGCACCATGGTTCATGACCCTGGTGATGGGCACCATGGTTCACCACACATGACCCTGGTGATGGGCACCATGGTTCATGACCCTGGTGATGGGACACCATGGTTCACCACACATGACCCTGGTGATGGGCGCCATGGTTCACCACACATGACCCTGGTGATGGGCACCATGGTTCACCACACATGACCCTGGTGATGGGCACCATGGTTCATGACCCTGGTGATGGGCACCATGGTTCATGACCCTGGTGATGGGCACCATGGTTCATGACCCTGGTGATGGGCACCATGGTTCATGACCCTGGTGATGGGCACCATGGTTCATGACCCTGGTGATGGGCACCATGGTTCATGACCCTGGTGATGGGCACCATGGTTCATGACCCTGGTGATGGGCACCATGGTTCATGACCCTGGTGATGGGCACCATGGTTCATGACCCTGGTGATGGGCACCATGGTTCATGACCCTGGTGATGGGCACCATGGTTCATGACCCTGGTGATGGGCACCATGGTTCATGACCCTGGTGATGGGCACCATGGTTCATGACCCTGGTGATGGGCACCATGGTTCACACATGACCCTGGTGATGGGCACCATGGTTCACCACACATGACCCTGGTGATGGGCACCATGGTTCACCACACATGACCCTGGTGATGGGCACCATGGTTCACCACACATGACCCTGGTGATGGGCACCATAGTTCATGACCCTGGTGATGGGCACCATGGTTCATGACCCTGGTGATGGGCACCATGGTTCACCACACATGACCCTGGTGATGGGCACCATGGTTCACCACACATGACCCTGGTGATGGGCACCATGGTTCACCACACATGACCCTGGTGATGGGCACCATGGTTCACCACACATGACCCTGGTGATGGGGACCATGGTTCACCACACATGACCCTGGTGATGGGCACCATGGTTCACCACACATGACCCTGGTGATGGGCACCATGGTTCATGACCCTGGTGATGGGCACCATGGTTCACCACACATGACCCTGGTGATGGGCACCATGGTTCACCACACATGACCCTGGTGATGGGCACCATGGTTCACCACACATGACCCTGGTGATGGGCACCATGGTTCACCACACATGACCCTGGTGATGGGCACCATGGTTCACCACACATGACCCTGGTGATGGGCACCATGGTTCATGACCCTGGTGATGGGCACCATGGTTCATGACCCTGGTGATGGGCACCATGGTTCACCACACATGACCCTGGTGATGGGCACCATGGTTCACCACACATGACCCTGGTGATGGACACCATGGTTCATGACCCTGGTGATGGGCACCATGGTTCACCACACATGACCCTGGTGATGGGCACCATGGTTCATGACCCTGGTGATGGGCACCATGATTCATGACCCTGGTGATGGGCACCATGGTTCATGACCCTGGTGATGGGCACCATGGTTCATGACCCTGGTGATGGGCACCATGGTTCACCACACATGACCCTGGTGATGGTCACCATGGTTCATGACCCTGGTGATGGGCACCATGGTTCATGACCCTGGTGATGGGCACCATGGTTCATGACCCTGGTGATGGGCACCATGGTTCACCACACATGACCCTGGTGATGGTCACCATGGTTCATGACCCTGGTGATGGGCACCATGGTTCATGACCCTGGTGATGGGCACCATGGTTCATGACCCTGGTGATGGGCACCATGGTTCACCACACATGACCCTGGTGATGGGCACCATGGTTCATGACCCTGGTGATGGGCACCATGGTTCACCACACATGACCCTGGTGATGGGCACCATGGTTCATGACCCTGGTGATGGGCACCATGGTTCATGACCCTGGTGATGGGCACCATGGTTCATGACCCTGGTGATGGGCACCATGGTTCACCACACATGACCCTGGTGATGGTCACCATGGTTCACCACCATGACCCTGGTGATGGGCACCATGGTTCACCACACATGACCCTGGTGATGGTCACCATGGTTCACCACACATGACCCTGGTGATGGGCACCATGGTTCACCAACATGACCTGGTGATGGCACCATGGTTCACCACACATGACCCTGGTGATGGGCACCATGGTTCACCACACATGACCCTGGTGATGGGCACCATGGTTCACCACACATGACCCGGTGATGGCACCATGGTTCCCACACATGACCCTGGTGATGGGCACCATGGTTCACCACACATGACCCTGGTGATGGGCACCATGGTTCACCACACATGACCCTGGTGATGGTCACCATGGTTCACCACACATGACCCTGGTGATGGGCACCATGGTTCACAACACATGACCCTGGTGTGGGCACCATGGTTCACCACACATGACCCTGGTGATGGTCACCATGGTTCACCACACATGACCCTGGTGATGGGCACCATGGTTCACCAACATGACCCTGGTGATGGGCACCATGTTCACCCACACATGACCCTGGTGATGGGCACCATGGTTCACCACACATGACCCTGGTGATGGGCACCATGGTTCACCACACATGACCCTGGTGATGGTCACCATGGTTCACCACACATGACCTGGTGATGGGCACCATGGTCACCACACATGACCCTGGTGATGGTACCATGGTCCCCACACATGACCCTGGGATGGGGCACCATGGTTCACCACACATGACCCTGGTGATGGTCACCATGGTTCACAACACATGACCCTGGTGAGGGCACCATGGTTCACCACACATGACCCTGGTGATGGGCACCATGGTTCACCACACATGACCCTGGTGATGGGCACCATGGTTCACCACACATGACCCTGTGATGGGCACCTGGTTCATGACCCTGGTGATGGGCACCATGGTTCATGACCCTGGTGATGGGCACATGGTTCACACATGACCCTGGTGATGGGCACCATGGTTCACCACACATGACCCTGGTGATGGTCACCATGGTCACCACACATGACCCTGGTGATGGGCACCATGGTTCACCACACATGACCTGGTGATGGGCACCATGATTCATGACCCTGGGGATGGGCACCATGGTCATGACCCTGGTGATGGGCACCATGGTTCATGACCCTGGTGATGGGCACCATGGTTCACCACACATGACCCTGGTGATGGGCACCATGGTTCA
>WNGS01159470.1:16131-34881 GCA_020271785.1 Procambarus virginalis
GATCACTCTAAATAAGACGGCCCACCCCACAGCTGGGGGCCCAAGAGCTTGGATCTACTCAACAGAAACCAGGCGCCACAATACATAAACACAAGATGAAAATAAAGCCAAGCAACACCCCCCCCCCACAAAACAAAATAAAAAAAACATGGACACAAGTATCCGGGTGGTTTATGTGAATGCTACAGACTTAGCTACCAAACACACACACACACACACACACACACACACACCACACACACACACCACACACACACACACACACACACACACACACACACACACACACATCGTGCCCGCCTGCTATCGTGTCAGCAAGGGGGACAGCCCGCCTGCTATCGTGTCAGCAAGGCGGACAGCCCGCCTGCTATCGTGTCAACCCGCCTGCTATCATAACTCAAACTATATTCCACACTTCCAAAACTTTTCCCTTCATCTGTACGTCTCCATCTACTTTACTTCAAACCCCCTTCCCACCCCACCCGTAAAAAGGTGAGGACGTAAGGGAAGGGGGAGGGGAGGGGGGGTGGAGAGGGCAGGGATGAAGGGATAGGGGGCAAGAGGGGTGGTTAGAGGAGGAGGCAAGAGGGCGGGCGGGGGGGGGGGGGCCACTTGGCACTCGGCTCAGGGACCGCCCCGACAACGGCCTTCCTTGTGCGTATTTTTACAGCGGGCGAAGATTTTCCTTTACGTGGCCAGACCTGCGTTATCCCCCCCCCCCCCCCGGGCACCCGGGGGCACCCCGGGCACCCTGGGGCACGGCCGCCCTCTGCAGCAACAACAACAACATGTGCTGTCTCGCACAGATTAACACACAGGTCTATAGAAGAAACTGCAACTGCAAAACAGAAACTGCAATCAGAATGGGTCTGACGACGAGGGTACCCCAGCCATCCAGGTCGTCGACCGAACGTCCTAAACCACTCTAGACGTCGACCAGGCAGCCTAAATTACCCGTGACGTCGCTCAGACTTCCTCGACCACCCAATTCGTCGATCAGCCAGAGGCAGAGCAACCCATTTACACAAGAAATCAGGGAACATTGCAATATATTTGGCTCTTGGCGGATTTGAGTAGCTGCCACACACGAACTCTCCACTGCCACAGGGGCGGCCAGTAATAATCCAGCTGCCACAGGGGCGGCCAGTAATAATCCCAGCTGCCACAGGGGCGGCCAGTAATAATCCCAGCAGCCACAGGGGCGGCCAGTAATAATCCCAGCTGCCCCAGGGGCGGCCAGTAATAATCCCAGCTGCCCCAGGGGCGGCCAGTAATAATCCCAGCTGCCACAGGGGCGGCCAGTAATAATCCCAGCTGCCACAAGGACGGTCCATGGGTACTCTAACCCTCAACCTTCCCTCTGAATCGGACACTGTGCAACACGTTATGTTAAAGTCTATACGTATAATTCATCATAACTATACCACTGTCTATTGCTTTAAATATGTCTTGAGCAAGACATATTTAGAGAAGGAGATACAGTTTATCAAACATGACCATCCTTTTTGTAATGTTATGTTGAGTTATATATTAATGTGTGTTTTAAGAAGAGTGCGAATGACGCTGTATCGTTTAAAGGGTGACCAAGCTCTTCCTTACAGTCTTTCAACACCTTGGAAGCTATCTTGTCAGGCCTGGGGATTTGTTAAGACTTTAGCTTTTCTTCTGTAATATGTTGTTATTAATTAGACTGTTCTCTTCACTCTCTCTATAGCCTTATCAAAGTACAGGTAAACTGTCAAGTTTCTTTGGCAAAACCGCGGTGAAAAATTTATGTTTCAGACTTTACCAGCTTGCTCTTCTTCATTGCCTGTCAAACGACCTAATCTAAGACCTTATACATCTTAAAGAAATCTATGGGTTTATCTTCGCTTCTTGGATATCTCTCGCTTATAATTCTTGTTTGGTGTCATCTCAATTTTTTTTATATTTTGTTTGTAATATTTGGCATCCGCGTTAAATGCCAGGAACATACACATATCACCTGTGATGTTTACGTGAAGTGACCGGCGCTGACCTTGTGTGCCCATACAGAGGAGGAGTGCCCGAGGCGCCTGGTGGCCTGTCAGCACTGTGAGCTGGAGGTGACGGCGGCAGAGCTGCAGCGCCCCTGGAGTACTGCGAGGCACGCACCGAGCGCTGCAAGGGCTGCACCAAGTACGTCCAGTTCAAGCACCTTCAGTTCCACTACGAGAACGACCACAAGTACCTCAAGCCCGAGGATAAAGGTGGGTACTGTCGCAAGTCTGGCCTCACCTGTCTATATATAAGCCTCTCGGCTCTTAACGAGAAGAGACAACAGGTCTCACCTGTCTATATAAGACTCTCGGCTCTTAACAAGAGACGGCTCTTAACTCCCCCCTCTCTCTCTCTCTCTCTCACTTTTCTTCTACAAAGATAAACGGTAGAAAACACCTTCTACCTCTTATTCTTCACATAGTTTCTTTTTTATCTGCTAATATAAACACATTTACACAAGGGGCGGGAAGTTCAACCCTTCTTATATCACCACTTTTTTTCTACACCGTCTGTACCTTTCTGTGTCTTGCAGGCAATCAGAATGGGTCTGATGACGAAGGTTCCGAGGAATGCCCGATCTGTCTGGGCCCCGTCACCCTTCCGCTGCCCCTGGAGTGCGGGCACATCTTCTGCATGGTGTGCGTCAAGGGCATCGCCAACACCACCAAAAACTGTGCCATATGCAGGAGAGACATACCCAGAGATATGCTCATGGATATAAGGTGAGAGGGAGAAGTCTATACCCATGGGTATGCTCATGGATATAAGGTGAGAGGGAGAAGTCTATACCCATGGGTATGCTCATGGATATAAGGTGAGGGGGAGAAGTCTATACCCATGGGTATGCTCATGGATATAAGGCGAGGGGGAGCGTCTATACCCAGAGGTATGCTCACGGACATAAGGTGAAGAGAGCGTTTATTCGAATACAAGCATGTAAGGTGAGGCTTTTTATGCCGTGAATCAGGTGAAAGTGTAGCAAAATTGTGCATAGTATCGGGTTTGATGTGAGTTATGGATATCAGATAGGTATTTACTCATAGTTTTAAAGATATCAGGTGGGTATTTACCGTAGTCTTGAGGATATCAGGTGGGTATTTACCCATAGTCTTGAGGATATCAGGTGGGTATTTACCCATAGTCTTGAGGATATCAGGTGGGTATTTACCCATAGTCTTCAGGATGTCTATACACTGAGAGGTGTACCCGGCTTCTCGGTGTATATACACCGAGAGTATACCTTAGTCCTGGACTATGTTCAGGACTAAAGTATACTTACTGCTTGGTCAGTATGCTATTATGGTGACCTTAATATCTCTCTCTCCGGATGTTGATATAGGCCTTAACAATCATTGAGAATGTGATAGGCCTGACTTGTCCTCCAGAGGATGATAGGCCTTAATAACCCCTCCAGAGGGGTGATTATTCCCCTCTAGGTACCACCACCAGGGAGAAACTAGTAAATAAAGGCCTCGGTAAATCCGATCCGACTCCAAGATTTAATCCAATCTGACCCCCAAGACGGATCAAAAACGTCAACATTCCCTAAATTCCGAGATTCTGTCTACCTCGCCCGCCATTAACCTTCCCTGGGAGGTGGTCGGCCGAGCGGACAGCACGCTGGACTTGTGATTCTGTGGTCCTGGGTTCGATCCCAGGCGCCGGCGAGAAACAATGGGCTGAGTTTCTTTCACCCTATGCCCCTCTTACCTAGCAGTAAAATAGATACCTGGGTGTTAGTCAGCTGTCACGGGCTGCTTCCTGGGGGTAGAGGCCTGGTCGAGGACCGGGCCGCGGGGACACTAAAAAGCCCCGAAATCATCTCAAGATAACCTCAAGATATCCTTCCCTTCTTCCCCTGCAGGTTCTGCCGGGAGGAGGACATCATCAAGAACTACGTGAACAAACCGAGGAACAAGAAGACGACCAGGAGCCACAGTGTACCAAGCAGAGCCACCACTACCACCCCTCGTCGCCTCGCTCACCACACAACTCAGGAATATGACGGTAAACTGAAGCGGTTTACGTAGCACCTTTTTTTGTATTATTTCTGGCTCTGTATAGTTTACGTGTTAGGTTTATAGTTCTTCAAAAAACTTTGTCTTGATTTAGAATTGCAAAAAGCATTTTATTTTATATGATGTATCTAGCTGTTTTTTTTATCTGTAATGTAGTTTTAGATTTGTAGATTTAAAATGTAGGTTAAACACTTTAAAAATGTATATTCAGATTTAAATTAGAATAAGAATGTAATATTCTATAGGAAGTTGATTTACTATAGAAAGATGATATACTATAAAAGTTAATATACTATAAGATGATATACTATAAGAAGATGATATACTATAGATGATATACTATAAGATGATATACTATAAGATGATATACTGTAAGAGGATGATATACTATAGGAAGTTGATATACTATAGAAAGATGACACACAATGGGAAGGTGATATACCATAAAAAGATATACAATGGGAAGGCGATATACTATAATATGATGATATACTATGGGAAAATGATATACTTTAAGATGACTTACAATAGAAACATGATATCGTCAGTTACAGACTGGGGGGGGGGCGGTGGTTGGTCCTGAGTGAGCTGTCACGTGACCTCACCAAGGTCATCAAATGTCATCAATGGTCATCAAATGTCATCAATGGTCATCAAAGGTCATCAATGGTCATCAAATGTCATCAATGGTCATCAAAGGTCATCAATGGTCATCAAATGTCATCAATGGTCATCAAAGGTCATCAATGGTCATCAATGGTCATCAAAGGTCATCAATGGTCATCAATGGTCATCAATGGTCATCAAAGGTCATCAATGGTCATCAATGGTCATCAAAGGTCATCAATGGTCATCAAAGGTCATCAATAGTCATCAAAGGTCAACTCAACCAGCCAACTAAATCCAATAACATACTAGGAACTCCAAGCGAAAGTCAGGATTAAATTCTGCAAGATAATTGAATCCTATATCACGGAATTGATGAGCATTTCTCCCCGGCCGACCGACCTCACCAACTCTCACTGTCTATATAGTATCGCTGTCTATATAGTATCTCACTGTCTATAGTATCTCACTATACCGACATAATGCCATAACTACCGTCCATGTAATTAATTACACTCGATAACTGTTATCATCTCGCCAAAATAATGACGTAACTGATATCATGTAAGCCTCCCTTGTGAAGCAGCAGCAGCAGCAGCGAGAGACACTCTGCTGGATAGCACATTTAGAGGCAACAACAACAACAACAAAAATAATAAAAAAGGGAAAACGAAATAAGAAAACCGAGTACAGATTTTCCATCAAGTCTTGAGGTGTGTGAGTTATATAGGGAAGCCGCTCACCCAAGTCCCCAAGAACTGGGGAGGAGGAGGGAGAGAAATGCCTCATAAGCCCGACCTCATACACAAGCCCGACTAGCAAGGACCGCTAATATCTTCCCGCCATAAAAGAACTTGGATCATAAGTTCGTAACGTGGGTTGTTGATATGAGTTTCCCGCTCGGTAGCGTCCCTCCACACGCTTGCCCCCAGCGATATTGCTGGCTCTAGAAGCTATATGAACTCTATCTAACTCTATCTAGTAAGTCCTTTGTTGCTTGTGTTGCGAGCTGTTAGTCCCTGATTAGCGATGGGGGGCAGGCTGGCGAGAGCGCTCGTGTCTGAGGCCATCGGCAAAGGAAGGTATTGTTTCAGTAAGGGAGGATATAAGCGGTAGGTTCCTGTTCCAGGAACTTCAGGTCTTCTCTCGTTTTCAGTGTTTCCAGAAGCTATAGGTCAAAACTCATATATCGACTGTTAAAAGAACGTCCATGGATAATATCCTAAATGTTCTGCTATTTCTCGATTGGACATTTCGTTATTCCAGGCAATTCTGCTTGGAGGACGCGAATCTGAGACAATTGCTTTGGAGGCCTCGGAGTCTGGACTATTCCTGGAACTCTAAGCAAACTTGACCAAGCAACGCACCAAGTGTGTAACTCTCTAGACACAAGTAATACAACCAGCGTTTATAATTACATATTTTGTCAGTTTACTGACTTACAGGGGTACCTACGAGCAATATTCCGCCTGGAATCTGCCGGCAAACATTCCAGCTCTTATTGTGTTGGTTTTCCAGATATGGTGTCTGCCCTTCTGTCGACACGGACCTCTGCCACGTCTTACCGCTACCAGCGGCCAGCCAACACCCACACTCCCCTCCTACACCCCCTACTCCTCCTCCACCACCACCACCACAACCTCCTGTCAAGACTCCTGTAAAGATTCCTGCAAGGATTCCGATAAGGAGTCCACTAAGGATGATGACTGCTGCTGCTGCTCCTCCTCGTCGTCTGTGACTTCGACAGCTTCCACTTCAACAAAGACATCCACCACCACCACCACAACCACTTCCGCTCCACGCACTACCAACACAACCACCACCACTTCCGCTCCACGCACCACCACAACAACCACTTCTCCCCCACGCACCACCACAACCCCCACCACATCCCCTCCACGCGTCACCACCACCACCACAACCTCCTCCTCCTCCTACAAGCCGTCTTCCGTCTCCTCCTCAAGAACCGTAAACAGCACCCACAAGGACTCCTCCGTCAAGTCCACTGCCGTGACATCCAGTACCAGGAGCGCGTCTCTGGCCTCCACCACCTCAGGTACAAGGGCCACTGCCACTATTAAATCCCAGACAACTGCCTCCACAACTACATCTCTTCCTCCTCCTCCTCCACTTCTTCCACCTCCTCTTCCATCTCCTCCTCCTCCTATTCCAACGGCGCGCGCCCCAGGAGGCCGACGACCTTGGCGCTGGAGACCTTCTCTGTTCTATCGGCTCTATCTAGCTCTGTCAGCTCGGGCAGAACCGCATCCAAAGCCTCGTCACGTTCCACGGGTGAGTATGATCGACGGGTGAGTGTGTTCAACGGGTGAGTGTGTTTCGACGGGTGAGTGTGTTCACGGGTGAGTGTGTTCAACGGGTGAGTATGATCGACGGGTGAGTGTGTTCGACGGGTGAGTGTGTTCGACAGGTAGGCTTAGTTTACATTTATTTAACAGCTGAGGAGCCTGGTAACGCTGCGAGGTCGTTCACGACCCAATTACACTCGTCTGTTATAGACTACCTCTTAGGGCTTCCGACCTCGTAAACCGTGTAATAAATGTAAACTAAGCCGTCATGATTAAGGAAAGATGTACAGGTTTCGTAAGTACACATTTATATATATATATTTATATATATATATATTATATATTATATATATATATATATATATATATATATATATATATATATTATATATAACCGAAAACTCACACCTCAGAAGTGACTCAGGCACCGTTCCTGAACGGTCGTGATGGTCAAGTGGTGAAGGTGTCCTGTATACCAGTTGCATAGTGCTCCTGGCAGTATGGGTTCTAGTCACTGCTGGGGTGTGAGTTTTCTGTTGAATATATGCCTGGGGACCATTCAGGCTTGTTCTGAATGGTCCTTCAAACTTTAAACCAACAGCAAGTCCTTCCCAGCCAGATGTGTTAAGCCCGCGTGCTTCACTCAACCTTTCAACGACAATAAGAATTTCTTGAAGGGCATTTAGAACCTCCTTTAACTTTTGAACTTAACTGGCCATATGTCCGGGTAACGCTTCTAGCTGGCTGGTCTCTGTGTCACTCTGTGCCTCACGACACAGAGTGCAGGGGGGGGGGGAGCAGAAATCTTAACACCACCTTGAGGTAAACTTGCTTTTCCAGGTTCCAGCAGTGTGGAGCCGCCCAAGAACGCCACGCAGGAGCAGTATGATAGATGGCTGGCCTTCCAGCTAGCCAAGGCTGAGGACGACCTCCCGGCTTCAGAGTTCAACCGTAAACACCGGCCTACCTTCAGGCGCTCTCTCTCCATGCCGGAACCAACGGTAGGTGTTCCTTCCCATGCCTGTAGGAGAGGTAGCTGTCCCTTCCCATGCCAGTAGGAGAGGTAGCTGTCCCTTCTCATGCCTGCAGGAGCGGTAGATGTCCCTTCCCATGCCTACAGGAGCAGTAGGTGTCCCCTTCCCATGCCTGTAAGAGCAGTAGGTGTCCCTTTCCCATGCCTGTAAGAGCAGTAGGTGTCCCTTCCCATGCCTGTAGGGGCGTCGCCTTGTGTACATCCTTGCCAGCATCAAGCGCTGAAAGGCCATACAAAACAATATGCACATGAACCCAAGGTAACTTTTCTAAAACAGGATGCTGTTGGTTGGGTTGCGTGGAGGCCGACATACGACTCAAGTGTATCACAACCAAAATAAAAAAATAGTGTGACTGGGAGTTATAAATTATAGGTAAATAATTATCAAATATACGTGCCCAACCAGGATGGCTGTATACAGCACTAAGTTAAAGCTTATACGTGTATATATATGTATTTCATTCCCATACACGCGGGAAATGAGCCCAGGGAACGTTAATACAGTAACTAGATAATCCAGTAATCATAAAACTCTTGACCCCTGAAGGATTCTAACCCGGTCAGCCAGGGCCTACACGCCTCGTACTTTAACCACTCAGCGTTTATCGTTGTACTGTCCGCTACAGGAGAGCTCGTCTGACAGCAGCAGCAGCAGCAGCGACACAGAGGACTCTGACTCACCCTCCTCCAGGGGCAGCTCGCGTCGGCCTCCAGCGTCCCCAAGAAGCACTGCAGCCTCTTCGGCCTCTTCCTCGTCCTCAGCCTCTTCCTCCAGCAGGAGTACTCCCATCAGCAAGTCCTCGAGCGACTCCAATACGGGCACCAGCGGCAGCGTCCTCAACACCGGAGCCAGACCCAAGAACACTGGCCTCAAGAAAAGGGTGTCCTTTAAGGAAGATGCGGTAAGGAACTCAGTTGTGCGTCTTGTCTTGCCACTCATAGTAGAGACTCAGAAGTCACCTTGAACCATCAGATTATGGGTTCAAGGACGGTTACAGTGCTCTGAACACTGTAACATAAAAGTCATGTTACCAATGGCTTTGACCTAACCTTTTGTGTCTGGGAGACGGATTAAGGGTAATGTAGGCCTATCTTGCTTTACTTAGGGATAAGGCTTATACCTTTCTTGGTTCTGAGAGAAGTAGGCCTATCTTTCTTGGCTCTGAAAATAAGTAGGCATATTTTTTTGGCTCTGAGATAAGTAGGCCTACCTTTCTTGACAATGGAATTTCTTACGTAATCTTGCCTCTTTCCTCGCAGCCACCTGTCCGTCGTGAGGCTCCTGTGATGCTGCCCTGTGAGTTCTGCGACGAGATGTTCCCAGAACGAGACCTCATGAGACATCAGACCAGCTGCGAGCAAAACGAGACGCAGCTGCCCAGGACATCCCGCCTCACGCAGCGGTCGACAGTTGCCGCCACCACAGCTGCCTCCGTCTCTAGCACCAGCAGCACCAGCAGCAGCAGAGTCACTTCTCTGTCTTCCTCGGCTCAGACCACTTCCGGTCCTCCCAGGAGTCCAGGACCCACCTCGCCAGGACCCAGAAAAGCTCCGGGCAGAACCCCGACCCCAGTTTGCACCCCGCCGAGGAAAGCCACGGTGCCCAACCCAGCCCCAATGCCGCCCAAGCCCTCAGAGTCGGGTCCATCTGGCAACAGGAAGAGTCCGGCTCCGATTCCTC
This sequence comes from Procambarus virginalis, assembly GCA_020271785.1. Lineage (NCBI taxonomy): Eukaryota > Metazoa > Arthropoda > Malacostraca > Decapoda > Cambaridae > Procambarus > Procambarus virginalis. Next base: position 25,795 of record WNGS01159470.1, read on the forward strand.
CTAGAAAGCCAGTGTCACCAACCAGGAGAAGTCCAACACCGACAGGAGTTCGGAGTCCCCCGCCAAGCTGCTCTTCGCCTGTGAGTCCCCTTCCAGCCCCGGCGACGACAACCATCACCATCGTCGACCAGCCGCCATCTGTCGTGGTGTCGCCCAGCCTGTGTTCCGGCAGCGCCAGACCCTTCAGCGTGAGTCCCGCACCGAGCGGTTCTACCAGCAACAGCTCCGTCAGCAGCAGCTCCGTGTCCACCACGCCGTCGACCAGTAGCTCGGCATCGCCCGTGCCAACCGCCACCCACAACAGGGAACTCGTTCCTCCTGACACGCCCACCACCGACGTGGAGTTGGACTACGACAGCGAGGAGGGCCCCTATATGCGCCCTCGCCGTGGCCGACTCCTCTCCTCGGCCATCTTCTCCTGGCGCAGCATCTCGGCCGCGGGCGCTGCCAGCAGGAGAGGCTACGTGCGCTCCAACACCGCCCCGCTCGAGGACACAGGCGTCGACGACGAGACTCAACCGGTTCAACCGGTGACCACCAGCCGCTCGGCCACGCAGCTGCCGGCCTCCCACAGCTCGGACTCTGACACGCCCTCGCCCCAGCTCGCCAAGACGACACAGGTCAAGCAAATCTCCCCCACGCCACAGCCCACGCCCGCACCTGACCACGCCGAACCGGTTTTCATCAAGAACCCCAACAAGTACCGGGCTCCCGCGCCACCACAGCCGCAGCTCGCCCGCCCACAGACGCCGCCCAAAACCCCGTCGTCTCCACCACAGACCCGCCACACCAGACCCTCAGTCTCCCCGCCCTCACAGAAGAAGGGATGCATCAGCACCCCAACACCGCAGGAGAAGCCCTCGAGCAAGACCTCACAGGAGAAGCCACAGGTGAACGGCTTCATCAAGTTCGACAGCAAGCCCATGATGAACAGCTGCGTCACCAAGGAGGTGGTGAGGCGCTCATCCCCTGTGAGTTCTGCAAGCAAGTGTTCCCTCCTGAGAAATTTCAAAGCCATCAGGTAAGTTCCTGACACGCCGGTCACATGTTCTTCAGCGGTAAACAATGCCTGCCAACCCCACTAACTCTGTGGAACAGTTGCGTCTTCACTCGGCGCTTTCATGCACCATTTCCTCTTAACTTGTCAAACTCGTAAACAAACTTTTCACGTTTATTGATGTTTCTTAACAACACCATGTGCTACCCCCCAACTCTCCCCCTTATGGGAATTGTTCTGTCGCGGTAGGGTGGGGGCGCGTGGGGGTTCAGAGGTTTGGCGTCGTTGTCTTGACACGCTAAATATTGAGGAGTGAAATGTATTACTTTGATACTTTTTTGTTTCAGACCATGTGTGAGGCGGCGTGGCGGCCTCCAGCCCTCCGCCCCACCTCGCCGCTCTTGCACGCCGCCCCACAGCAGAGCAGGAGCCCCATCCCCGCCAGGCACAACAAGGGACCCGCACCTCCGCCTCCCGAGGACGTTGCTGTGGCAGACGTCGCCGTTAAGACCTACAGCAGCGCCTCAGAGGCAACGAAGACTCACAGTGTCTCAGACACCTCAACAAAGAGGGACACTAACGCTTCCTCTTCGTCATCCTTCTCCGCCAAGACCTCTTCCTCCTCATCAACATCTGATTCCAAAAGTCCTCCTCCACCTCCTCTTCCGATTCAAAAAATCCTCCACCTCCTCGTCCGATACAAAGAAGTCCTCCTCCACCTCCTCTTCAGATTCTAAGAAATCCTCCACCTCCTCCGATACAAAGAAGTCCTCCTCCACCTCTTCTGATTCTAAGAAGAGCTCCTCGTCCTCCACTACAGTCAGAAACCGAATGGAAAGGTAAGACTTGACCATCTGTGCTGCCCCTTGCCCTTCAATTTAAGGTGCCTCTTGCCCTTCCATGTGTGGTGCCGCTTTCCCATTATTGAGCGTACAGTAAAGCTCCTTGTGTCTGGAGCACAAACAGACTACAATGAACACTACTTACAAAAAAAAAAAACGAAATGAATCAGCTGTTAACCAGCAACTTTGTTTGAACAGTAAATAGAAGACAAAATGCTGACAGAGACAAAAGAGGAACATCAAAGTGAGCTGACTTTATTGACGCTGACGTTTCACTGTGATAGACTTAATTACTTGCAGAGGAGACGACATCTTCAATTAAGTGTACTCAGCTTGCTATGTCAAGACACAACAGCACTTGGAATAAAGAACGACTTACTCTTTACTGCACTTAGCGACACATTGTATAATGATAATATTCCATAAGGGTTTACACCTAAACAAATTTAACTGAATGAACTTAACTTGAATAATAGTATAAAATTTATAGTTCTTGATAATGACGTTGAAAATGGTAGTGTTAGGCCAGGTCACACTAGGATATCCACTAACAGTTAGTACACAGATCACACTAGGATAACCGCTAACAGTTATCCCACAGGTCACACTAGGATAACCACTAACAGTTATCCCACAGGTCACACTAGGATAACCACTAACAGTTACCCCACAGGTCACACTAGGATAACCACTAACAGTTATCCCACAGGTCACACTAGGATAACCACTAACAGTTATCCCACAGATCACACTAGTAGTAGGCATCCATCAGTCTCAGGAGACTATGGAGTTGCGCTCTGGTTGTCGGTCTGGAGTGGCCTCACCAGGGCGCAAAGCCAGGGTAGGTTGAATCGGGAGAGAAGCTGTTACCCAGGCAGCAGGTCCCCCCTCTCCACGGCGCTGAAAGTCTCCAATGGAAAGGCATACGCCAATATCACACTAGGATAACCACTAACACTAGGATATCACACTAGGATAACCACTAACAGTTATCCCACAGGTCACACTAGGATAACCACTAACCAACAGTTACCACACAGGTCACAGTCGGTACTGGACGACAGGATCTCGTACAGTGAGAAACTACGCGTCAGAAGTCGGCTCGAGCGGGCGTCAAGCATCTCAAGATCCTCTACTATCCCTCCAGTCCTAGCCCCAGCTTCGGCCGACGGTGGGGGTCCCGCGAGGTCATCTACAGCAACAATCTCGAGTCCCCGACCAAGTCCTACGCTTCCAGTGGCTGGAGTGGCAGCACCAGCAACCTCTCCAGCTTCTCCGGCGGCTACACCTCCAGTCACGGCTGGAACTCACACCTCAACATGCTGCGGGATGATGTGAGGTCGAGGGCGGCTGCTGCGGCTGCCGCTGCGTCTGTGGCTTACTACGGTGAGTCTCTTCCATCACCCCCCCCCCCCACACAACCCCCCGGCCACCCATCAACCACCGTTCCTCACACAATCCCTAACAGCTTCACAGTACCTCATGTTATCCTTAAATTTTGTTGCAGCACCTCGGTGTGGTCCTAAATGTCTGGCAGCAGCACCTCGTTGTGGTCTCAAATGTCCGGCAGCAGCACCTAGTTGTGGTCTCAAATGCAACAAGTCGCTGTGCTTGACGAAGTTGGGCGGGGGTGCACAGTCCCGGTAGTGATACACGTGTGTCCGGAACTGACTCACGGGAGATCCATTAGGGCCAAGTGCTTCGTCAAGTGTAATTGTTTACGAAGTGTGTTGCAGTGAAATAATCACTACCACCACCACCACCACCACAACAACCACTATTACAACTACAGCATAGTAATGTTAACAGCAAAATCAATACTAATAATGATTATATTTGTTATTCCAACCTAGTAATAATTACGATACAATGTGCCCCATGTGCGTCCCTAATGACACCATCAATAACGTCAATCAAACTAACATCCAGTTCTTCTGGATAAAGAAATTGTCGTCAGTAAAGTATATACCCAACATTACTGACTTGAGAGAGAAGGGGGAAGGAAGGGAAGTCTCTGTATCAACACAAATAATAATAATTTGCAAAGGGAAAAACGGGAGCTTTGGGAAAATCTTCGACACACAAAACCCAATTGAGGACAATAACAGGCCGGCTAGCTACTCGTGGCAAAAATAACGATTGTCATAAATTACTGCAAATTCCCTTAACTCAGTCAAATTACAGTGACGAAGGAGGTAATTTGAATGTCAGAAATTGTTCCTCATAATTCCATCAGTAACATGCACACAAATATCAGGTGATAATGAGGGGGGTGATACAAATGGAGGCAGTTGAAAAGTCCGTAGTGGGTATATAGGGGAAGGGGCGTTTTGTCGCTGTGAGCGTCCTCATGCTTCTCTCACACCTGTGCCAACACATGCATCTCTCTCTCTCTCTCTCGCTCTACCCTCCACACCTGCACCCACACCTGCGCTTGTAGCTGCAGCCGCCCCCATGTACCTCGTCTGTACCTGTAGGAGAGCTTGTACCTGCGTGTACCAGGACCTCTTGATGTCTGCTGTCAGGACACCGAGTACAGCTAGAGTACCAGTTGGGACCTGTGGACACTATCTGGGACTGTGGGTCCCTGGGATTTGTGAGGCTAGAAGAGCCGCGCGCGTGTGTGCGTGTGTGTGTGTGTGTGTGTGTGTGTGTGTGTGTGTGTGTGTGTGTGTGTGTGTGTGTGTGTGTGTGTGTGTGTGTGTGTGTGTGTGTGTGTGTGTGTGTGTGCGTGGGGGTGGTGGGGGGAGGTCTGGCACTAAAGGTGTGTATGTGCGAGGGTCTGGCACTAAAGAGATGTGTGGCACTAAACAAATGTATGTTGGGGGGGGGGATCTGGCATTGGAGGAATGTGTTTGTGGGGGGTCTGGCACCACGTGTGGGGGGTCTGGCACCACGTGTGGTGGCTTATTTTATGTTATGTATTTTTAGGTGAATATACGTATGTATGTATGTATGTATGTATGTATGTATGTATGTATGTATGTATGTATGTATGTATGTATGTATGTATGTATGTATGTATGTATCCATCAACACTTCATTCCACCTATACCTGTCTAAAGATTAGTCAAGGACAGGCAAACGAACCTTCCAAAGTTGTTCGCACACACACACACACACTTGTCAGCGCGCTGTGGCCTCCACTGGCAGATCACAACCACATCTATAGCGAGGTGGAGCTACTAGCATCACCCACCACCACTACCCCCATCACCACCACCACCACCACCGTCACCACCGCAGGTTCCCGCCGAATTATGAGGTGGCCAGCGCCGAGCCGCCAGCCTGACTCTGTGACCTAATTTTCTTGCAGGGAGCGAGCGAGACTCTGAACTCGGAGGGGAGACTGAGGTAGAGAGAGATAGAGATGGCAGCGCTAAGCCTCGTGCCAGTAGCGACGCGTCCCCCATGGCGGCTGAGAAGAGAGATTCACTCCACAAGAACAGCGTCCCAACTATCATGGTTCACATTGGTAAACGACCATCAATCTCTCCCCCCCCCCCAATCATCCCCCCCCCCTCTCGCTTCCCCTAATGACTTGATGGCATCTCCCACGTTTCGTCCCCTAATGATTGATGAGATCTTTTCCTGCTTTCCCTAAAGATTTAAGGGACCTTTCCGTGTCAATTGATTGATGGAAATTTTCCCCTGATCCCCTATTGATTGATTGATGGAATTTTTCCCTGTTCCTCTATTGATTGATGGGATCTTACGCTATCATTCTTGAGTGTTTTTTTTTTGTCTTTAAATGTTGACCTCTTGCTCTTTGAGTTGGTGTTGGGCTGAAGCCTATCACCTCTGAAGGGTTATTAGGTCTATCAACCTCTGAAGGGTTATTAAGGCCTATATCAACATCCGGAGAGAGATATTACGGTCACCATAATAGCATACACACCAAGCAGTAAGTATACTTTAGTCCTGAACATAGTCCAGGACTAAGGTATACTCTCAGTGGATATAAACCGTGAAACAGGATACACTTCTCAGTGTATATATACCCCCCCCCCCCTTGTTGCCTATTGAGTGCTAGCCACCCCTCCCCTGCTCTTTGAGTGCTGGCCCCCTGCTCTTTGAGTGCTGCCCCCCCCCTGCTCTTTGAGTGCTGGCCCCCCTGCCCTTTGAGTGCTGGCCCCCCTGCCCTTTGAGTGCTGGCCCCCCTGCCCTTTGAGTGCTGGACCCCCCCTGCCCTTTGAGTGCTGGTCCCTGCCCTTTGAGTGCTGGTCCCCCTGCCATTTGAGTGCTGGCCCCCCCCCCCTGCCCTTTACATATGCATCAATCACCAGCGTAGCTCCTAATCTTGGTTGAGGGACCGCGCTGGCGATGCATATTCTACCTCTAGTCACACGTATGTTGTATAAAGCGTTTTAAGAGCACCCATGTCTCGTGATGTTCCCCTCCTTTCAGGGGCCGTAATTGCCGTTTTCTAAGGTTTAACTTCGGCTTGCTGTTATTTGCTTCTCGTTATTTACTGATTGGCTTCCGTTTTCTGTGTTTTATAGTGTGTGTCAGCCCTGGCATTTTTTCTAATGGCTACAAAGCTCCTATTAATTATCAGCTGCTATTTTTTGCTCACTTATCTGAGGAGAGAAGCTAGTCGGGGAACTCCAGGCCAGACAGGCTTAGGGATATAGGTCACGGGTTGAGCTCAAGTTGATTGGAGTAGATGGCACCCTCGCTGGCCCCCCATCTGAGACGCGATGCGACTACACACCCTAAAAGGAAGAGCCAAAAGCGCATCCCAAATGAATAAGCTGTGATGCAGAACGATCCCAGCAGAGCTAAGTCTCCGCGAAGTTGTCCCAGCGTAGTTCTACGGAGGTTGGACTTCCCTGGGAAGTAGTGTGTAAAGGATGTAGTCACACTACAGACGTTCGGACGAAAAGCTGAGTCTTTGATAACGGACTCGGACGAATGCTTGATATAGGCGTCCAGGAGGAGGCTGGGAATTGTGCCCAAGATGAAGTTATCTCGTGTATGGAGCTGCCCAAGCTTGGTAGCCCAAGCTCGGTAGGCCAAGCTCGGTAGGCCTAGACTACATTTAGCCTGTTTTCTTCCGCAGGTGGGTCGTCCAGGTACCGGGAGAGGAGTACAAGTAGGCCTCGACCCTCTTCCATGTACACCACTAGGTGAGTACTGGTGTGAGCACAGCTTATGTGTGTACACTAGTAGGTGAGTACATTTACATTAACACTACTTTACATATCTTGGTTGAAATAATATTACTGAGGAACATAACTAACGCAATGCTTTCACAAATAGCTTAGTTATACCTATAGACCTTGAAACAAAAAAATAATCACATGATGAACTAAAACAAAAATAATCATTGGCACCAACAAAAGAAGAATACGTTGCGCTGAGAGTCGATGAGCAAAGCCACTCATCCCTATAGATAACTGGGAATCATTGCTAACTATTCCATAGCAAATACAACAAAAGTTGAATAGATACACAAGAAACAAAAACAATACGCCTCAATATATATTGATCCCATAATACCATACAGCAACATTGATCACAAAACTGTTGACAAGATCGTTCCATATGTTCTACGGATGTAAATGTTTACACACATCACTTTGCTACATGTGACAGATCACGTCCCTTCACCGGCTTGTGCTTGCACGTTTGTCCAGCCCGTTCTCCTAAGGTTCCCCAACGACAAGAAACTGTCCTACTAAAGTGCCCCCCTCCCTCTTATCCTAACCAACCAGAGGACCCAAAACAGAGAACGGGGACGGTATGTCAATTTCGCGAGCCGCTACTATTTTCTAGTACGACTAATTTTTGGCCTGAGGTAGTGAACGTCAAAATGCGACGCTCTGTTAAGAGGGTGGGATGAGTGGTATACTGAGTGGGGGACAGAACATAATGGTATACTGAGTGGGGACAGAACATAATGGTATACTGAGTGGGGGACAGAACATAATGGTATACTGAGTGGGGGACAGAACATAATGGTATACTGAGTGGGGGACAGAACATAATGGTATACTGAGTGGGGGACAGAACATTATGGTATACTGAGTGGTATACTGAATGGGGAACAGAACATAATGGTATACTGAGTGGGGAACTATACATAACCCGGAAGGTTAATTTAGCCAATTTCTGACAATCTAAAAATGAACCCTGTTATTTTTGTGCTTGTTTGTTGTCAACCAAAAATCAATCTGTTTATGTGGATAACAAAAAAAGTACATATAAAAAGTACATAAAAGTACATTTAAAACAAATTAATTAAAAGTGAAATTAAAAACAAAATTAAAATTATATCAATAACATTAATGAAAACGTTGCACGTTAATAGAAAGACCAAGAAAATAAGTTTTAATCGTGAATATAAAATATATACATAACTTGATGAAATATTAGAACCTTCTGACTTCTTCTCTGCCTCCAGTAACTCTCTCACTCCTCCAGTAACTCTCTCACTCCTCCAGTAACTCTCTCACTCCTCCAGTGACTCTCTCACTCCTCCAGTAACTCTCTCACTCCTCCAGTAACTCTGCATCACCCTCCAGTGACTGTGTCTCTCCCTCCAGTGACTCGTGGGGCTCCATGTTCGACCTACACTCGCCCTCTCGCCAGTACAGCATCACTGACGCCTTCTCCTCCGCCTCCCTCGCCTGCAAGGTAAGCCCTCGCCACCTCTATACCCTCTCCCCCCGCTCACTCTCAGCTGGTGCTAATGGGTTGATTGGGCTCACTGTTGTGGCTCACACGTGGACGGTTTGTGTGTGTGTATGTGAAAGAGAGAGAGAGAGAGAGAGAGAGAGAGACAGACAGACAGAATCTTTCAACACACAGATTGATCTGGGGTGCCCAGGTCGACCCGGGTAGTAGTAGGCATCCATCAGTCTCAGAAGACTATGGTGTTGCGCCCTGGTTGTTGGTCTGGAGTGGCCTCACCAGGGCGCAAAGCCACGGTAGGTTAATACGGAGGAGAAGCTGTTACCCAGGCAGCAGGTCCCCCCTCTCCACGGCGCAGGTCGACCCGGGTACTGCTGGGTAAACCATCTACTAAGCTATTCAAGCTCTTCCTTTCATATATATATATATATATATATATATATATATATATATATATATATATATATATATATATATATATATATATATATATATATATCTGTGTGAGGTTGGAGGCCAGAGGCTCGAGGCATCATGGGAACAACAACCACGTGTAATGGAGCGAAAGAGATCTTGACGTTGATTTTTGGAATTTACATTCAGGCTCGATTT
>WNGS01159470.1:34906-45523 GCA_020271785.1 Procambarus virginalis
TCTAAGGTTTAACTTCGGCTTGCTGTTATTTGCTTCGCAGTTATTTACTGATTGGCTTCCGTTTGTTCTGTGTTTTTATAGTGTGGTCAGCCCTGGGCAGTTTTTTCTAATGGCTACAAAGCTCCTATTACATTCATCACTGCCTATTGTTTGCTCACTTATTCTGAGGAGAGAAGCTAGTCTGGGAACTCCAGGCCAGACCAGGCTAATAGAGGATATAGTTCGTCACGGGTTGAGCTCAAGTTGATTGGAGTAGGATGGCACCCTCGCTGGCCCCCCATCTGAGACGCGATGCGAAAACTACACATCCTATAAAGGAAGAGCCAAAAGCGCATCCCAAATGAATAGCTGTGATGCAGAACGTCCCAGCAGAGCTAAGTCTCCGCGAAGTTGTCCCAGCGTAGTTCTACGGAGGTTGGTGACCCCATGGGATAGTATGTGGGTAAAGGATGTAGTCACACTACAGACGTTCGGGCGAGAAGCTGAGTCTTTGATAACGGACTCGGACGAGTGCTTGATATAGGACGTCCAGGAGGAGGCGGGAATTGTGCCCAAGATGAAGTTATCTTCGGTATGGAGCTGCTCCAAGCTTGGTAGCCCAAGCTCGGGTAGGCCAAGCTCGGTAGGCCTAGACTACCAATTTAGCCTGTTTTCTTTCCGCAGGTGGTGTCGTCCAGGTACCGGGAGAGGATACAAAGTTAGGCCTCCGACCCTCTTCCATGTACACCGACCTGGTGGTAACTGGTGTGAGCACGCTTAGATGTGTGTACACTAGTAGTGTGAGGGACATTTACATTAGCACTACTGTTACATATATTGGTTGAAATAATATTACTGAGAACATAACTAAGCAATGCTTTCAACACAAATAGCTTAGTTATACCTATAGACCTTGAATACAAAAAAATAATCACATGATGAACTAAAACAAAAATAATCATTAGCACCAACAAAAGAAGAATACGTTGGGCGCTGAGAGTCGATGAGCAAAGCCACTCATCCCTATAGATAACTGGGAATCATTGCTAACTATTCCATAGCAAATACAACAAAAGTTGAATAGATACACAAGAAACAAAAGCAATACGCCTCAATATATATTGATCCCATAATACCATACAGCAACATTGATCAACAAAACTGTTGAACAAGATCGTTCCATATGTTACTACGGATGTAAATGTTTACACACATTCACTTTGCGACATGTGACAGATCACTATCCCTTCACCTCTTGTCTTCACTTTGTTCAGCCTGTCCCCCCTAAGGTTCCCCAACGTCAAGACTGTCCTACTAAGCATGCCCCCCTCCCTTCTTATTCCTTAACCAACCAGAGGCCAAAAACAGAGACGGGGATCGGTAATGTCATTGCGCGAGCCGCTACTATTTTCCGAGTAACGACTAATTTTTGGCCTGAGGTAGTGAACGTCAAAATGTCGACGCTCTGTTAAGAGGGTGGGATGAGTGGTATACTGAGTGGGGACAGAACATAATGGTATACTGAGTGGGGGACAGAACATAATGGTATACTGAGTGGGGACAGAACATAATGGTATACTGAGTGGGGACAGAACATAATGGTATACTGAGTGGGGACAGAACATAATGGTATACTGAGTGGGGACAGAACATAATGGCATACTGAGTGGTATACTGAATGGGGAACAGAACATAATGGTATACTGAGTGGGGAACTATACATAACCCGAAGGTTAATTTAGCCAATTTCTGACAATCTAAAAATGAACCCTGTTATTTTTGTGCTTGTTTGTTGTCAACACAAAAATCATCTGTTTTATGGTGGAAAAAAAAAAAAGTACCTATAAAAGTACATAAAATATCATTTAAAAAACAAATATTAAAAAGTGAAATTAAAAACAAATGTAAATTATATCAATAACATAATGAAAACGTTGCACGTTCAATAGAAAGACCAAGAAAATAAGTTTACAAAATCGTGAATATAAAATTATACATAACTTGATGAATATTAGAACCTTCTGAATTCTTCTCTGACTCTTCCTAACTGCCTCTCAGCTCCTCAACACGCTCTCCCACTCCTCCAGTAACTCTCTCACTCCTCCAGGACTCTCTCACTCCTCCAGTAACTCTCTCACTCCTCCAGGTACTCTCTCACTTCCTCCAGTAACTCTGCTCAACACCTCCAGTACTTGGGCCCTAGTGACTGTGTCGTGCTCTCCATGTTCGACCTACAACTCGCCTCATCGCCAGTAAGCCAGTCAAATGCTCACTGACGACCGTTCTCCTCCGCCTCCCTCGTCCTCAAGGTAAGCCCCCCGGCCACCTCTATAAACCCTCTCCCCGCCATCACACCCTCAGCTGGTGCTAATGGGTTTGATTGGGCTCACGTGTTGTAGCTCACAAGTGGACGTTTGTGGTGTGGGTGTAAGTGTGTGTGAGACGGAGAGAGAGAGGGAGAGAGAGAGAGAGAGAGAAAGGGGAATCTCTATCGAGATATATCTTCGCTCTCTCTCTTCTCAGTCCTCTCGTCCTCTCTATATCCCGGATCCATCGAGAGATATAGATAGAAGGGCAAAATACCAGTGATTGGACCATGGAATCTTCACTACACGATATATCTGGGGTTGCCCTCAAGGGGTCGACCGCGGGTAGGAGTGAGGCATATCCATCAGTCTACAGAAGACTATGGTGTTGCGCCCTGGTTGTGGTCTGGAGTGGGCCTCCTCACACAGGGCGCAAAGACCCCAGGTAGGGTTGAATGGAGGGAAGCAGTGTCGTACCCTGGCAGCAGGTTACCCGGCCCGACCTCTCACCCGGCGTCATGTTCGTAGACCCCGGGTACTAGCCTCTGGCTTTACCCCCATCTACTACTCTCATTGACTCGACTCTACTTCCGTATCTTTCGATCGCGCTCGACTATGCGACTTACTCTCGGTCTCTCTCTCTGGCTTCGTCTACTCTAATCTCTCATCGGGGATCTAGCTCTCTCGCTGTGCGTCTCAATCCAGTACTCGAACATACGGGTGCGTCTCTTCATATTCATGTTGGAGGGGCCAGTTAAAATCGAGGCTCATGGGAACTACTACCATGCGGTCAATCTTGAGCTAAATTCGATCTGTTCACAGGGTTGAGTTAGGGCCATTGAATCACCTTAGAGTCCTCTATTGTTCCCGGGGACGCCACCTCATAGTAAGAGTCATGACCGCCCCCTGGCAGTACCGGCTCTACCTACTGGTTTGCCTTACCTTTCCTTCGCATCCCTTAGCTGAAGAATCATGCTCATTTTCCGTTACCACATCCTGTCCTGATACTAAAATACCTTCTACCTGAACTAATCTAGCAGCATTATAGATTCTATTCTACCTCATTCATAACCCCTTTAGTCGAATAGTCTAGAAGCGATAACCCATTTTTTTTCATGAGCTCCCTTACTCCTTTCTCTCCACGATCCCTGTTAGTCTCTCTTCCACCGCCCCTAACTACTCTCTACAGGGTCTCTCTCTCCACCCAACCCTATCAATTCTGCGGAGCCGCTAGCGCTACTATCCTACCCCCTTCTCTCTTTTCCCTTCTCTCTCTACCCTCTATTTAGTTCTATATAACACATGTATTATATACATTTACTTACATTGATATACTCCATTAAAAAAAAATGTTGTATGCTAAGACTAAAGTATAATGAGTAGAATTTTTTCTTAATTCTGCCAAGATCAGTGTAGAATGTTTTATGATCAGACATAATTGTAAGGAAAAAGGAGTCCACTAAGGATGATGACTGCTGCTGCTGCTCCTCCTCGTCGTCTGTGACTTCGACAGCTTCCACTTCAACAAGACATCCACCACCAACCACCACAACCACTTCCGCTCCACGCACTACCAACACAACCACCACCACTTCCGCTCCACGCACCACCACAACAACCACTTCTCCCCCACGCACCACCACAACCCCCACCACATCCCCTCCACGCGTCACCACCACACCCACCACCTCCTCCTCCTCCTACAAGCCGTCTTCCGTCTCCTCCTCAAGAACCGTAAACAGCACCCACAAGACTCCTCCGTCAAGTCCACTGCCGTGACATCCAGTACCAGGAGCGCGTCTCTGGCCTCCACCACCTCAGGTACAAGGGCCACTGCCACTATTAAATCCCAGACAACTGCCTCCACAACTACATCCTCTTCCTCCTCCACCTCTTCCACCTCCTCTTCCATCTCCTCCTCCTCCTATTCCAACGTGCGCGCCCCAGGAGGCCGACGACCTTGGCGCTGGAGACCTTCTCTGTTCTATCGGCCTATCTAGCTCTGTCAGCTCGGCAGAACCGCATCCAAAGCCTCGTCACGTTCCACGGGTGAGTATGATCGACGGGTGAGTGTGTTCAACGGGTGAGTGTGTTTCGACGGGTGAGTATGTTCAACGGGTGAGTGTGTTCAACGGGTGAGTATGATCGACGGGTGAGTGTGTTCGACGGGTGAGTGTGTTCGACAGGTAGGCTTAGTTTACATTTATTTAACAGCTGAGGAGCCTGGTAACGCTGCGAGGTCGTTCACGACCCAATTACACTCGTCTGTTATAGACTACCTCTTAGGGCTTCGGACCTCGTAAACCGTGTAATAAATGTAAACTAAGCCGTCATGATTAAGGAAAGATGTACAGGTTTCGTAAGTACACATTATATATATATATATATATATATATATATATATATATATATATATATATATATATATATATATATTTGATATATTCTCAATATATTTGAGAATATTTTCTTCTTGATTTGCTCCTTTATCTGTGAGAAACTTGGAGGTATTTGAACCTGTACAACAGGTAGAGCAGAAATATAGAAACATCAAGAAATATGGGCCAATAGGCCTTCTGCAGTTCTATTGGGACCCGACTTCTACTTCTACAAATCTATACCCCGTTTTCCATGTTCTGTGTTTCACCCCACTATATATATATATATATATATATATATATATATATATATATATATATATATATATATATATATATAACCGAAAACTCACACCTCAGAAGTGACTCAGGCACCGTTCCTGAACGGTCGTGATGGTCAAGTGGTGAAGGTGTCCTGTATACCAGTTGCACAGTGCTCCTGGCAGTATGGGTTCTAGTCACTGCTGGGGTGTGAGTTTTCGGTTGCATATATACCTGGGGACCATTCAGGCTTGTTCTGAATGGTCCTTCAAACTTTAAACCAACAGCAAGTCCTTCCCAGCCAGATGTGTTAAGCCCGCGTGCTTCACTCAACCTTTCAACGACAATAAGAATTTCTTGAAGGGCATTTAGAACCTCCTTTTAACTTTTGAACTTAACTGGCCATATTTCCGGGTAACGGCTTCTAGCTGGCTGGTCTCTGTGTCACTCTGTGCCTCACGACACAGAGTGCAGGGGGGAGCAGAAATCTTAACACCACCTTGAGGTAAACTTGCTTTTCCAGGTTCCAGCAGTGTGGAGCCGCCCAAGAACGCCACGCAGGAGCAGTATGATAGATGGCTGGCCTTCCAGCTAGCCAAGGCTGAGGACGACCTCCCGGCTTCAGAGTTCAACCGTAAACACCGGCCTACCTTCAGGCGCTCTCTCTCCATGCCGGAACCAACGGTAGGTGTCCCTTCCCATGCCTGTAGGAGAGGTAGCTGTCCCTTCCCATGCCAGTAGGAGAGGTAGCTGTCCCTTCCCATGCCAGTAGGAGAGGTAGCTGTCCCTTCCCATGCCTGAAGGAGCGGTAGAGGTCCCTTCCCATGCCTACAGGAGCAGTAGGTGTCCCTTCCCCATGCCTGTAAGAGCAGTAGGTGTCCCTTCCCATGCCTGTAGGGGCGTCGCCTTGTGTACACCCTTGCCAGCATCACGCGCTGGAAGGCCATACAAAACAATATGCACATGAACCCAAGGCAACTTTTCTAAAACAGGATGCTGTTGGTTGGGTTGTGTGGAGGCCGACATACGACTCAAGTGTTATCACAACCAAAATAAAAAAATAGTGTGACTGGGAGTTATAAATTATAGGTAAATAATTATCAAATATACGTGCCCAACCAGGATAGCTGTATACAGCACTAAGTTAAAGCTTATACGTGTATATATATGTATTTCATTCCCATACACGCGGGAAATGAGCCCAGGGAACGTTAATACAGTAACTGGATAATCCAGTAATCATAAAACTCTTGACCCCTGAAGGATTCTAACCCGGTCAGCCAGGGCCTACACGCCTCGTACTTTAACCACTCAGCGTTTATCGTTGTACTGTCCGCTACAGGAGAGCTCGTCTGACAGCAGCAGCAGCAGCAGCGACACAGAGGACTCTGACTCACCCTCCTCCAGGGGCAGCTCGCGTCGGCCTCCAGCGTCCCCAAGAAGCACTGCAGCCTCTTCGGCCTCTTCCTCGTCCTCAGCCTCTTCCTCCAGCAGGAGTACTCCCATCAGCAAGTCCTCGAGCGACTCCAATACGGGCACCAGCGGCAGCGTCCTCAACACCGGAGCCAGACCCAAGAACACTGGCCTCAAGAAAAGGGTGTCCTTTAAGGAAGATGCGGTAAGGAACTCAGTTGTGCGTCTTGTCTTGCCACTCATAGTAGAGACTCAGAAGTCACCTTGAACCATCAGATTACGGGTTCAAGGACGGTTACAGTGCTCTGAACACTGTAACATAAAAGTCATGTTACCAATGGCTTTGACCTAACCTTTTGTGTCTGGGAGACGGATTAGGGTAATGTAGGCCTATCTTGCTTTACTTAGGGATAAGGCTTATACCTTTCTTGGTTCTGAGAGAAGTAGGCCTATCTTTCTTGGCTCTGAAAATAAGTAGGCATATTTTTTTGGCTCTGAGATAAGTAGGCCTACCTTTCTTGACAATGGAATTTCTTACGTAATCTTGCCTCTTTCCTCGCAGCCACCTGTCCGTCGTGAGGCTCCTGTGATGCTGCCCTGTGAGTTCTGCGACGAGATGTTCCCAGAACGAGACCTCATGAGACATCAGACCAGCTGCGAGCAAAACGAGACGCAGCTGCCCAGGACATCCCGCCTCACGCAGCGGTCGACAGTTGCCGCCACCACAGCTGCCTCCGTCTCTAGCACCAGCAGCACCAGCAGCAGCAGAGTCACTTCTCTGTCTTCCTCGGCTCAGACCACTTCCGGTCCTCCCAGGAGTCCAGGACCCACCTCGCCAGGACCCAGAAAAGCTCCGGGCAGAACCCCGACCCCAGTTTGCACCCCGCCGAGGAAAGCCACGGTGCCCAACCCAGCCCCAATGCCGCCCAAGCCCTCAGAGTCGGGTCCATCTGGCAACAGGAAGAGTCCGGCTCCGATTCCTCCTAGAAAGCCAGTGTCACCAACCAGGAGAAGTCCAACACCGACAGGAGTTCGGAGTCCCCCGCCAAGCTGCTCTTCGCCTGTGAGTCCCCTTCCAGCCCCGGCGACGACAACCATCACCATCGTCGACCAGCCGCCATCTGTCGTGGTGTCGCCCAGCCTGTGTTCCGGCAGCGCCAGACCCTTCAGCGTGAGTCCCGCGCCGAGCGGCTCTACCAGCAACAGCTCCGTCAGCAGCAGCTCCGTGTCCACCACGCCGTCGACCAGTAGCTCGGCATCGCCCGTGCCAACCGCCACCCACAACAGGGAACTCGTTCCTCCTGACACGCCCACCACCGACGTGGAGTTGGACTACGACAGCGAGGAGGGCCCCTATATGCGCCCTCGCCGCGGCCGACTCCTCTCCTCGGCCATCTTCTCCTGGCGCAGCATCTCGGCCGCGGGCGCTGCCAGCAGGAGAGGCTACGTGCGCTCCAACACCGCCCCGCTCGAGGACACAGGCGTCGACGACGAGACTCAACCGGTTCAACCGGTGACCACCAGCCGCTCGGCCACGCAGCTGCCGGCCTCCCACAGCTCGGACTCTGACACGCCCTCGCCCCAGCTCGCCAAGACGACACAGGTCAAGCAAATCTCCCCCACGCCACAGCCCACGCCCGCACCTGACCACGCCGAACCGGTTTTCATCAAGAACCCCAACAAGTACCGGGCTCCCGCGCCACCACAGCCGCAGCTCGCCCGCCCACAGACGCCGCCCAAAACCCCGTCGTCTCCACCACAGACCCGCCACACCAGACCCTCAGTCTCCCCGCCCTCACAGAAGAAGGGATGCGTCAGCACCCCAACACCGCAGGAGAAGCCCTCGAGCAAGACCTCACAGGAGAAGCCACAGGTGAACGGCTTCATCAAGTTCGACAGCAAGCCCATGATGAACAGCTGCGTCACCAAGGAGGTGGTGGAGGCGCTCATCCCCTGTGAGTTCTGCAAGCAAGTGTTCCCTCCTGAGAAATTTCAAAGCCATAGGTAAGTTCCTGACACGCCGGTCACATGTTCTTCAGCGGTAAACAATGCCTGCCAACCCACTAACTCTGTGGAACAGTAGCGTCTTCACTCGGCGCTTCATGCACCATTTCCTCTTAACTTGTCAACTCGTAAACAAACTTTTCACGTTTATTGATGTTTCTTAACTACACCATGTGCTACCCCCCAACTCTCCCCCTTATGGGAATTGTTCTGTCGCGGTAGGGTGGGGGCGCGTGGGGGTTCAGAGGTTTGGCGTCGTTGTCTTGACACGCTAAATATTGAGGAGTGAAATGTATTACTTTGATACTTTTTTGTTTCAGACCATGTGTGAGGCGGCGTGGCGGCCTCCAGCCCTCCGCCCCACCTCGCCGCTCTTGCACGCCGCCCCACAGCAGAGCAGGAGCCCCATCCCCGCCAGGCACAACAAGGGACCCGCACCTCCGCCTCCCGAGGACGTTGCTGTGGCAGACGTCGCCGTTAAGACCTACAGCAGCGCCTCAGAGGCAACGAAGACTCACAGTGTCTCAGACGCCTCAACAAAGAGGGACACTAACGCTTCCTCTTCGTCATCCTTCTCCGCCAAGACCTCTTCCTCCTCATCAACATCTGATTCCAAAAAGTCCTCCTCCACCTCCTCTTCCGATTCAAAAAAATCCTCCACCTCCTCGTCCGATACAAAGAAGTCCTCCTCCACCTCCTCTTCAGATTCTAAGAAATCCTCCACCTCCTCCGATACAAAGAAGTCCTCCTCCACCTCTTCTGATTCTAAGAAGAGCTCCTCGTCCTCCACTACAGTCAGAAACCGAATGGAAAGGTAAGACTTGACCATCTGTGCTGCCCCTTGCCCTTCAATTTAAGGTGCCTCTTGCCCTTCATGTGTGGTGCCGCTTTCCCATTATTGAGCGTACAGTAAAGCTCCTTGTGTCTGGAGCACAAACAGACTACAATGAACACTACTTACAAAAAAAAAAACGAAATGAATCAGCTGTTAACCAGCAACTTTGTTTGAACAGCAAATAGAAGACAAAATGCTGACAGAGACAAAAGAGGAACATCAAAGTGAGCTGACTTTATTGACGCTGACGTTTCACTGTGATAGACTTAATTACTTGCAGAGGAGACGACATCTTCAATTAAGTGTACTCAGCTTGCTATGTCAAGACACAACAGCACTTGGAAATAAAGAACGACTTACTCTTTACTGCACTTAGCGACACATTGTATAATGATAATATTCCATAAGGGTTTACACCTAAACAAATTTAACTGAATGAACTTAACTTGAATAATAGTATAAAATTTATAGTTCTTGATAATGACGTTGAAAATGGTAGTGTTAGGCCAGGTCACACTAGGATATCCACTAACAGTTAGTACACAGATCACACTAGGATAACCGCTAACAGTTATCCCACAGGTCACACTAGGATAACCACTAACAGTTATCCCACAGGTCACACTAGGATAACCACTAACAGTTACCCCACAGGTCACACTAGGATAACCACTAACAGTTATCCCACAGGTCACACTAGGATAACCACTAACAGTTATCCCACAGATCACACTAGTAGTAGGCATCCATCAGTCTCAGGAGACTATGGAGTTGCGCTCTGGTTGTCGGTCTGGAGTGGCCTCACCAGGGCGCAAAGCCAGGGTAGGTTGATTCGGGAGAGAAGCTGTTACCCAGGCAGCAGGTCCCCCCTCTCCACGGCGCTGAAAGTCTCCAATGGAAAGGCATACGCCAATATCACACTAGGATAACCACTAACACTAGGATAACCACTAACAGTTATCCCACAGGTCACACTAGGATAACCACTAACCAACAGTTACCACACAGGTCACAGTCGGTACTGGACGACAGGATCTCGTACAGTGAGAAACTACGCGTCAGAAGTCGGCTCGAGCGGGCGTCAAGCATCTCAAGATCCTCTTACTATCCCTCCAGTCCTAGCCCCAGCTTCGGCCGACGGTGGGGGTCCCGCGAGGTCATCTACAGCAACAATCTCGAGTCCCCGACCAAGTCCTACGCTTCCAGTGGCTGGAGTGGCAGCACCAGCAACCTCTCCAGCTTCTCCGGCGGCTACACCTCCAGTCACGGCTGGAACTCACACCTCAACATGCTGCGGGATGATGTGAGGTCGAGGGCGGCTGCTGCGGCTGCCGCTGCGTCTGTGGCTTACTACGGTGAGTCTCTTCCATCACCCCCCCCCCACACACAACCCCCGGCCACCCATCAAACACCGTTCCTCACACAATCCCAAACAGCTTCA
>WNGS01159474.1:6410-17240 GCA_020271785.1 Procambarus virginalis
CTGTTTGTCGACCTGATTGTATTTGTGCTGTTTTTCAGGCATGTTCCCCCCTTTTTTTGTACCTTTACTTATATCTGTTCTCAAAACATTTAATTCTTTTTGCTCAATTAGTACTAAGTTATAGATATTAATGTTTCTCCTGCCCGAAACGCATTGGCGATAATAGTGGCTTTGAGCATTGTATGTACTAGCTCTATCAAATAATTCGATCCACTTATGTAAAACCGCTCTATGTATGTACCTTTGCCTGAATAAGACATAATTTATTTATTATTTATTTATATGGTATATAATTGAGAAAGCTGCATGAACCGCAAGCCATATATCACTTAGAACCTCTTTGACCCCGCCAGGATTCGAACCCATGGCATGCGTCCAGGATCACCCCAAACGTAACACAGTACTGTGACCACCGCACCAAATGATCGTCCTATAAGGTTGGTCAGTCTTGGCGCTTATTACTAAGCTCCCTGACTGACCAAACCCCCCGACGACACTGGCGATGGATCCATTTGGGTACAGGTTTTTCATCATCAAATTCTGGCGCAGGCACGGGCCGCACTGAGTCGAACATGTGTGAAGGAAAGCGCTGCAATGAAAAACGTGGCGAAAGCCATATATCACTTAGAACTCTTTAACCCTGCCAGGATTCGAACCCATGCCCGTCCAGGATCACCACCTAAACGTACACAGTACTGTGACCACATGACTGCACCCACCAATGATCGTCTATAAGGATTCAGTCTTGGCGCTTATTAAACTAAGCTCCCTGACTGACCAACCCCCCGACGACACTCGTGGATCCATTTGGGTACAGTTTTTCCATCAAATTCTGGCACATGCAAGGGCCGCACTGAGGGTCTAACCTATGTGAAGGAAAGCTGCAGGAACGCGTAAGTCATAGATCACTAAGAATTCTCTTTGACCCGGCCAGGATTCGAACCCGTACAACTCATTGTTGTACCTTATGCGGGTGGACTTGAAAAATTGTCTTTGATTTTTAAGAAACTTAATATAAATTGGGTGTTCACTAAATAGTACGATCAAATCCAATTTAATAAAAACACGTCCCCTGATACAACAGGTTGCGTGTATTCAATTCCCTGCAATGATGTGATTCTGTGTACCTTGGACAAACGCAGGAAAAGTCCTTACAATTGCGGTTGTCACAACATGCTTAAAGTATTAAGGACTGCCCAAACGTCTAATGCATTGTATCTACATACGAACTTATGCGATCACAATATTAACTGGAATGGTGCAAAAAGCATTACAATTGTGGGGATTTCGTGGCACGAGAATTTGATTGAGTCTGCTCTAATCAGCTCAGTGTCCAAATCTTCTTAATGTTAGTACTGGAAAGTACAAACTTGATCCATTTTTAAGTTATAATATTGCAAAACAGTTTAAGAAAAAAACTCTAATTGTTAGAGAGGTTTACAATGTCTCATTATAATTTTATATTTATATATTCATTTATTGCACTGTTCTTATGCTTTTCTTAATCTTTCATCCTTTGTTCTCTGACCGCTTAATCCTCTTTGACCATTCTAAGCTAAGCATTACCTGTCCTCGGTTAAGTTCCTCTTGTCCCAAGTGGTTGGGTTGGTCAGGTGTCGGCCTATATATCCTCCCACTTCCCTTCTCCCCTCTTGTCAGTCTGGTTTGACAAAGGCTTTAACAAAGTCAGAAACGTTACCTAACCGTTTCATTTTCTCGCTGTGGATTTGTCCGCATAAAATGATCGAGTGTTTTGTGATGTCCAATTGCTGTATATATTATATACTATATATATTATATATATATATATATATATATATATATATATATATATATATATATATATATATCGATCTAATATATCGATATTTATAATCCTAATATATAGAGATATAGAGTAATCATCTATATATATAGTCGTATATAATCTAGATATAATAGCTCTACTCTCTCTCTCTCTCGCTCTACATCTCGCATCGCTCATACTCCTCTCTCTCTCGATTCTCATCTCTTCCCTCTCTCATCTCGCTCTCTTCTCCTCTTCCTCTCTCTTCTCTCTCTGTCATCTCTCCCTTGATGTCTGTATCTGTTCGCTCTCGTCTAGCTCGTAGGCCTCGCTGAGCCCGTCGCCCCCGCCCTTGTCCGCCTCCATGTGCAACCGGCACCGATTGTGCCATCCATCGGCCCAGGTTTCCTGCACTATACTTTTAGAATTTTTTCCTAGCCTCACCTAACCTACCCCTCCCTTTACACTTCTGCTGCCCTCACCTCACCCTCACCCTCTCACGCTCTGTTACTGTTCGGTTAGGTCGGTTGGTGAAGGTTGGGTCATATATATACTAACGTTAAATTTTATACTAATCCCATGAAAAAAAATTGACTTCATCCATAATAATGGAAGATTGGGTAGCTTCATCTTTTCATAAGAAAAAATTATAGAAAATTTAGTAATTCAGGAAAACTTGGGCTTATTAGAGGCAAATCGGGCCTTGGCCATAAGTAGGCCAAAAAGTGAGTTTCGGCTACTAGGTAACCAGACAATGATATATAATATATATATATATCTAATATTATGTACTATATCAATAATCTATATATATAAGTCGTATAATCATAGAATAATTATATATATATATTATATATATCAATTCTATATATATAATTATATAGTACTTATGTCATATCTATATATCTATCAGATATATCATTATCCTATGGCATCATCTCTCTCTAGTATCTCTATCATAGTCTATTCTCTAATATGACATTATATTCGCTACGCTCATATCATCTATCCTCTCTATCTTATATCATCGCTAGCTAATATATCTCTCATTCTCTCATCTCTCTTATATCCGTCTCTTCTCTCTTCTACCTCTCTCTCTATCTCTCCTTTGCTCTCTCTCTCTCCATATTCTTCTTCTCTTCTCTTTTCTCTCTCTTCTCTCTATGCTCGCTCTCGTCTCTTTTCTCCTCTCTCTCTCTCTATCGCTCTCCTGTCTCTCTTTCTCACTCTTACACTCTGCTAATCTCTCCTCTCTTCTATCTCTCTTCTCTCTCGCTCGTCGTCCGGCCTCCCCTCCGTCTCCGCAGCCTAGGGCGTTGCGCTCTGGTTGTCGTCTGGAGTTGGCCTCACCAGGCGCAAAGCCAGAGTAGGTTGAATCGGGGGAGAAGATGTTAACCAGGCAGCAGGTCCTCCCTCTCAACGGCACCGAAAGTCTCCAACGATTGGTTCCAGCGCCGTGCCAGGAACCTGCTGGTAGTTCCGGTGGTTGAACCTATAATATAACTAGCTATGATATATAGTAATCTTATAATAATATAATATATAATAGATATATATATATATATAGATATCAATAGTATATCTATATATCCTCTCCTCATCCTCCTAATACTTCCTGATACTAATTCATCTCTATTTATCCTACGCTCTCTCTATATATCTTCTCTATCGCTTACTATACTATCCATCGATCTCTTCTCGCTTAATCTCATCTTCTATCCGTCTCCTCTTCGCCCTCGATCATCAACTTCTCCCTCTCTCTCTACTCCTTACTCTGCGGTCTATATGTCTCTCTGCCCTTCTCTATCACTCTACCCTAGACTCAAATACAACCTCTAACCTTCTCTCCTCTCATCCGCTCTTCTCTCTCTTCTCCTCTCTCTTCTCTCAAAATCTCGCTTCTATCTCTATCTCTAGCGTTTCTCTACTTACCTACTTACCTTCTCTCACCCTTTCTGTCTCCTCTACTCTTTTCTCTCTCTCTTCCTCTCTATACTATCTCTCTCTCTCTTTCTCCTCTACTCTCTCGCTATTCTCTCATCATCTCTTCTCTCTCTCTTCTCGCTCATCTTCTCTCGTCGCTCTCTCTCATTCTCTCGCTCATTCATTCACTCTCTCACTCAAGATACCTATCATACATCTCCTCTCTCTCAGTTCAATCTCTCCTCTTCATCAGTCTCTCTTCCGACTCTCTCTCTCTCGCTCCTCTTCAGTCTCTCTCCTCTCTCTCTTCTCTCTATGCATCTTCGCTTCTCATTCTCTCTATCTATCTCTCTCTCAGGAGAACTCTCTCTCTTCGCTCTCTCTCGCTCTCTGACTCTTCTCTCATCTTCTCTCTCTCTCGCTTCATATCTCTCTCAAGCTAGGTCTATTCTGTCTCTCTATCTCGTTATCTCTCTCGCTACTCTTCTCTCTTATATCGCAATACTCTTCTCTCCGTCCCTCTCTCTCGGCTATCTCTAGACATCCATATATCTCCTAATATGCAAACAAGCCTGAATGGTCCCCAGGACTAGATACAACTGAAAACTCACACCCCAGAAGTGACTCGAACCCATACTCCCAGGAGCAACACAACTGGTATGTACAGGGATGCCTTAAACCACTTGACCATCACGACCGGACATAAGGAAGTGATAGCCGAGGCTATATGAACCACTTCCCCGCCGGCACCTGGATGGTTATCTTGGGCATAGCATTTTATCAAATCACCTCATTTTTTGGGGCACATTTGTGTTTGTTCCTCAAACACAATGTTGTGTTCCTCACGTGTTGCCCCAAAAATGAGGTGATTTGATAAAATGCTATGCCCAAGATAACCATCCAGGTGCCGGCGGGGAAGTGGTTCATATAGCCTCGGCTATCACTTCCTTATGTCCGGTCGTGATGGTCAAGTGGTTTAAGGCATCCCTGTACATACCAGTTGCGTTGCTCCTGGGAGTATGGGTTCGAGTCACTTCTGGGATGTGAGTTTTCAGTTATATATATATATATATATATATATATATATATATATATATATATATATATATATATATATATATATATATATATATATATATATATATATATATATATATATATATATGGAAGGGAGTACCACCTCTGGCTGGAAGAAGGGGGACCCATAGCCTCGGAGGAAATCACACATAACGCATTGGAGGGAATGTAGGTCCCCTCCAATACAGTTTCTGTGTGCTTTTCTCCTACCACCCCCTTCCTTTTTTTTTGTTTTTTTTATGCTTTATTGTGTATTTAAAGGTAACAAAACATACAAGACAAATGCCTAAAGGTTATGGATCTCTTGAAGCTCCTCCGCTTCCGGACAGGAACCGAGGACGCAGCAAGCATTTCCCCTCTGGATCGCCACACTGAGACACTGAAACAAAAAACTGCAAGCCCTTGGGTCTCTGGTGACGTCAATGAGCTTGGAACCCAATTCCTTGAGAAATCCCAAGGCACTCTTGCCCCAGGGGCCATGCGTCTCAGACGCTATGGGAACAAAGAGGTATTGACCTGCCAGTCGCCTGTATTTGAGAGATTTTGCTGTTTCCCTGTGGTTGGCCGCCCCACCTGCTTGATCAGCTCCGAAGTGTACATAGGTGTCAGCCAGGGTGGATACACATGTGTAGTCCCACACCAACTGTCTACCCTCCTTCCATGAGTATATGGTGATGCCATCAGGGCGAAGTGCGGGGAAATCCGGGTTCTGGACCCCTAGGATGCGAGGTTCTCTCTCCGCTGGGCACTTAGCTGAGACGAGGCTTCTCTTGATGATGTCATTGACCTCGTTGTATCTTGCATGCCAGCCCTTTGTGCTTCCGCAATGCAACCCGTGCAGTCCGTATTGGTCTGCTTCCACCCTGTTGCAAATACACTTGTATTCAGTGTAAATTGGGGCACCAAGGCGGAGGGCCACTGCTACACGAAGGGATTCTGGATCTAGGCGCGTGCCCATTACTGACATGGGTACTGTCAGGAGGAAGTCTCCTGCATGGGGGGCACGCACTGCTCTGAGGTGGGCTTTCTCCTTGTCTGATGTTGCGGCTCTGAGCATGGCACTAGCTATTTTTTCTACGAGCGTGTGGTCCCAGCTGGACTGCTTAAGTTTTTTTGTTGGTTCTATGATGGGTGCTGGGGCTGCAAGGGCATTCCACAGATTTGAACATTCAGTGAAAGCAGGATCGTGTATTCCTGCTGAATTGCTCAGGAATTCAGGTAGGATATCTCCTACGAGATCGTGCGATGCATTGCATGGGAGGAGGAAAGGAAGGCTGGTAGAGCAATCTGGAGGGCTGTGCGGACACCAAGGCCGCCGAGTCTTACGAGGAGGGTTGGTTGCACCCACTGAGAGTCGTCCAATGGCAGGTTCAGGACTTTCACCAGCATGGACCTCAGAAGGGTGTCATACACATTTAATTTTGGGCTGCTGTAGGTTGGAGAACATCTCAGAAAGTAGGTCAACTTGGGGAGAGATAGGCATCTTGTGAGGAGGAAGAGAGCATCATGGGCATCAATCTTGTCAATCCTGTCCAGCATTCTCTTTAGATCAGTGACTTTTGCATCCAGGACCTCCTTGATTGCTTGTGGGCCAATGGGGGCACCCAGGAGGGTGCAGTCCGGTGACTCGACAACGAGAATGTCTGGAAGAATATTTTTTATTTGGCCAGTGATGTCTGGGTTGCGGGAGATTATTTCAAATTTGGATGCATTGAGAATGAGGCCCAAGGCTGCTCCTTGCTCCTGGATTTTCTTTATATTCTCCAAAATGGTTTCTGGGGTTCCAGCAAGAGTGCCATCATCCAGGTACCAGATGTTTAGCTCGCTTGTCAGACTATCAGTGACCTCTTTGATAGCTAAGCAAAAAAAGAGGGGGGCTAAGGGGTCACCTTGTTGGACACCTTCACAGGAGTTTATTTCATGCTCCCCAAAAAGAAGCTTAGTTCCCCCACTAGCACGATTAGATGAATGGGTAAAGGGAACGGAAATGGTTGTGTACAGCACTGAGGACAGCGTCTCTTCTGACTTGATTGAAGGCATTTTTAAAGTCAAGCTTTACTAGTGCCTTCTGGTCTGGGAGATCAGCAATGTAAGCCCATGCTGCATGTGCTGCAGCTTCACAGCCTAGGGGGATCCCAAACCCGAGCTGATTAGGCTTCAGCAAGGTGACTGCTTCCTGGCTGATAGATCTCACTGCAGCCTTAGCTACGAGGTGTCGGAGGGTGTTGCCAACAGCACTGGGCCTGATTCCCCTATCCTCCTCCTTTAGAGTACAGGGTGCTGCTCCATAAGACAGGCCTGATGTCCTTAGGGATGCCGCCTGCCAAAGACATGTTGGAGAATCTGGTAAGTTCCACTAGAAGGTCCTTTGCAGCATCTCCAAGCACTAGGTTCAGCATTTGTTTGATGTGCTGGGGTCTTAGGCTTGTAAAGCAACCCGCTCTCGCACAAGACAGCGCACATATGACTTAATGCTTAAAGTCAATATGTTGAATATGAATTAGTACATATATGGTATATTCCCAGTTACATTTTTTTCAAGGCCCAAACTCTTCCTCGCGTACCAATTTACGTCTCACAGTAGTCGTCCATCGCAGTAGACAGCAGAATAGTCATGATTGGTTCACTTATAATGAAAATTGTAGTTTTCAGGTCCCACATGGGTTGTGAAATTTACCTGCTATTGACCATGCTCTTAGAATATTACAGATCAGCTACATTCTATTGAAGTTTCGTTGTTTTGTTTTGAGAAATATTAGTTGTTCTTGGTAAATTATAATAAGCACTATAAATTATTACATAGAATAATAGTGCTTCACCAATCAACATTATATACACTAGTTTGTGCTTTAAAAATCTTTAAAGAATGTATTGTAGGAACGTCAACAGAAAACGATGTTACGTTGGAATGTCTGAGGTAAACTACTGCAAACAGGATGGTATAGTGTCTACTACCTACTGTAGGATGGGTATAGGGTCCACTACCACCTGTTAGGTGGGTAAGGGGTCCATATACCACTTGTAGGATGGGTTTGGGCCCAATAACTACCCATAGGATAGGTATGGGGTCCACTACCGCCCACAGGATACGTATGGGGTCCACAACCGCCCACAGGGTGGATGTGAGGGGTCCGTCTAATTACCACAAGCTACCACAAGCTACACAAAGCTTCCTGGCAATACGTTAGTAATGAATAAATATGATAGGTTAGGCAGACCTAACTTAACCTAACTTAGGTTAGGTCTGCCTAACCTAACATATCATATTTATTCATTACTAATGTATTGCCAGGAAGCTTTGTGAAGCTTGTGTAGCTTGTGGTAATTAGACGGACCGGATGTTAGGTCTACTACTACCTACAGGATGGGTATGGGGTCCACTACCGCTCACAGGATACGTATGGGATCCACAACCGCCCACAGGGTGGGTATGGGGGCCACGTCCATCCATAGGATGGGCATATGCTCCACTACCGCCCACTGAATGAGTATGAGGTCCACTAATGCCCACAGGGTGGGTATGAGGGGGGCCACTACTACCCACAGTATGGGTATGAGGTAACTATACCACCCACAGGATGGGCATGGGGTCCAGTACCGCCAAAAAGATTGGTATGGGGTGCACTACCGCCCACAGGATGGGTATGGGGTCCAGTACCGCCCAAAAGATTGGTATGGGGTGCACTACCGCCCACAGGATGGGTATGGAGTCCATTACCACCTACAGGATAAGTATGGGGTCCACTACCACCCACAGGATGGGTATGGGGGTCCACTAGCACCCCACAAGATGGGTATGGGGGTCCACTAGCACCCCACAGGATGGGTATGGGGGTCCACTAGCACCCCACAGGATGGGTATGGGGTCCACTAGCACCCCACAGGATGGGTATGGGGGTCCACTAGCACCCCACAGGATGGGTATGGGGGTCCACTAGCACCCCACAGGATGGGTATGGGGGTCCACTAGCACCTCAAAGGATGGGTATGGGGGTCCACTAGCACCCCACAGGATGGGTATGGGGGTCCACTAGCACCCCACAGGATGGGTATGGGGGTCCACTAGCACCCCACAGGATGGGTATGGGGGTCCACTAGCACCCCACAGGATGGGTATGGGGGTCCACTAGCACCCCACAGGATGGGTATGGGGGTCCACTAGCACCCCACAGGATGGGTATGGGGGTCCACTAGCACCCCACAGGATGGGTATGGGGGTCCACTAGCACCCCACAGGATGGTATGGGGGTCCACTAGCACCCCACATGATGGGTATGGGGGTCCACTAGCACCCCACAGGATGGGTATGGGGGTCCACTAGCACCCCACAGGATGGGTATGGGGGTCCACTAGCACCCACAGGATGGGTATGGGGGTCCACTAGCACCCCACAGGATGGGTATGGGGGTCCACTAGCACCCCACAGGATGGGTATGGGGGTCCACTAGCAACCCCACAGGATGGGTATGGGGGTCCACTAGCAACCCCACAGGATGGGTATGGGGGTCCACTAGCAACCCCACAGGATGGGTATGGGGGTCCACTAGCACCCCACAGGATGGGTATGGGGTCCACTAGCAACCCCACAGGATGGGTATGGGGGTCCACTAGCAACCCCACAGGATGGGTATGGGGGTCCACTAGCAACCCCACAGGATGGGTATGGGGGTCCACTAGCAACCCCACAGGATGGGTATGGGGGTCCACTAGCAACCCCACAGGATGGGTATGGGGGTCCACTAGCAACCCCACAGGATGGGTATGGGGGTCCACTAGCAACCCCACAGGATGGGTATGGGGGTCCACTAGCAACCCCACAGGATGGGTATGGGGGTCCACTAGCAACCCCACAGGATGGGTATGGGGGTCCACTAGCAACCCCACAGGATGGGTATGGGGGTCCACTAGCACCCCACAGGATGGGTATGGGGGTCCACTAGCACCCCACAGGATGGGTATGGGGGTCCACTAGCACCCCACAGGATGTATGGGGGTCCACTAGCACCCCACAGGATGGGTATGGGGTCCACTAGCACCCCCAGGATGGGTATGGGGGTCCACTAGCACCCCACAGGATGGGTATGGGGTCCACTAGCACCCCACAGGAAGGGTATGGGGGTCCACTAGCACCCCACAGGATGGGTATGGGGTCCACTACCGCAAACAGGATGGGCATTACTACCACCAAGAACTAACATGCTTAAAAGTAATTAAAACTAGAGACTACTGTGGGGAGCATATCTTGCCAGTTTCAGAGTCAAGGGTGCTGAGTCTGTCCTGACTGTGGGAGCGTCTATAGAATTCGTAACACTGATGTGTCCGAATTTAACTCTAATCTTAGAAATCTAATACTAAGAACAGACTGAACAAAAACCATCTAATTATCGCAGGGAACTTTAATATTGACCTCTGCGAGCCTGAAAAACCCTGCTGCTGCCAGCTTCCTCAACTGTATGAATTCCTGCTTCCTCATACCCTTAATCACTAACCTACTAGAATTACTGATAGTACTGCCACAGCTCTTGATTACATCTGGACCAACATAACCTCTCCGCTTACTTCAGGGATAATCATCGATAGCACTACAGACCATTACCCCACATTTCTCCTCTACATTAACAAACCACCTCTAGAGACAAGGGAGATAAGCTTTAGGCTGCACAATGAAACTGCTATAGGCAATTTTATAGCTGCTGCTGCTAATGTCAACTGGGAGTTCGAATTAGGTACCATAGGGGACATCAACCTAGCAGTGGTTGATGTCCCAACCTAGCAGTCTTTTCTTCAAAAACTCTCAGCCTTTATAACACCCACTGTCCTATGCTAACGAAACAAGTCACAACTAAAAGGCTAAACAATCCTTGGCTTACAAGGGATACTTAAATCCATTAATAAAAAACATGACCTTGAGAAGAAGTATAGGTTAGGAATCGTCTCCAAAGAATTTTCAAAGAATTACTCATCATTGCTATCAAAATAATTAGGAGAGGAAAATTAAATACTACGAAGATAAATTTACCCACACAATGGGCAACATTAAGAAA
>WNGS01159475.1:16605-28774 GCA_020271785.1 Procambarus virginalis
GGAAATCTTTTAAGAACAGTATCAATATTTGACAAATAGTGTTTTCCTAACTCAAACAATGTGGGGTTTATTAATCTACACATATTTCTGATGTCTCTCACGTTATTTTTAAGAGGACAGGTTGCGACCAAGGTATCGGATTTGTAGTGACAGCATCCTTCAAGATGAAGTAAAGTGTAAAGTGTGTGGACAAAGACAGGGACACACACTCGAACACTATATCTTGGATTGTAGTAATATTGAGCCATTTAGATAAATCTAAACTCACGTTGTATGATCTGGCAACCTATCTTATTACTTAGTCCCCCCCACGTTCGCTCCCAGCAGATAAACGACATATGTGATTAAGAAAGAAGTAGTGTATTGTGAAGACTAATGGTAAACACCAACTCCCCTATGATTCTGTAGTATCTCCATTGCTCAAACAGTTATGTATTAGCGATACGACCTACAAATAATGTTTAATGGCATGAAAATATTTAGCTCTTGAAATAAAACATTCTCTGTAACTAGCTGACATTGTAATTATAAGGTGTGAAGGCCAGATGAAATTGTTAATGTAATAACCTCCGCTGAGGTCTGATATAGACCTTTTGTGCCCTCTGTAATGCTTTTTGCGCTACCGCTCACAGGATGAGTATGGGGTGCACAATAAACTACCGCTCACAGGATGAGTATGGGGTGCACAATAAACTGCCCACCTCCGGCGGCAACAATAAAAACAAAGCATCCCGTGTCTCAGCGCGTCCACGGAGAGTGTCAGGTAATAACCCCGCCTGCTGTTGCCTTCTACTCACTTAACACCCCAATGTTAGCACTGCTTGCAGATCACTGTGACCCTCACTGAACTACCAGCTAATATTGAATCTGAAACATTAAATGAGGGGGAAGCAACACATGAATGGTTTATTAATTTTTAATAATGAATAAAACTTAAATTACACAACTACCACCACCTCCTTGATATGAATGTGTCTGGATTACTGATCTCCCAGGAAGGACAGAAATCAACAATCATAAACTCGGAGGGGCGTAGAAATCTTGGTAAATAATGCTTGGGGATTAATTATGTGAAACTTTACTTTACTTAGTGAGAATATAGGGGCTTACAATGCCACATTTAAAAATGACTCAGCATTAAAAACAAAAGGAGGGGGAAACAGATAACTAAATCACAAAATACATTAATAATGACTTTATTTAACAAAGACATGAATATTTATATCAAATTTAAAAATATTCAGCTCTAAATTTATCCCTAAGAGACAAATATAAGTGGAGTGCAATTGCTTTGACGTACCAAAACTCAGACAAACATTATCTTATCCTGCAAAACCGGCTCCAGACGTTGAATGGCCGTGCTCCAGGTCATTAGACCTGTACCTCAGTCAAGCCCAAGACACACTGACTACAAATTCCTTTCACAACCCCAGGGAGGCTTATCGTTACCACGCTCACCTCCCACGGAAACCCGGGGCAGGGAGTATGTATATATGGCACTGGCTGGGTTTTACTGCCCTTCAAATTTGTCAATGGCTATAGTGGGGGGAAAAAGTGTGGGTAGAGAGGGGAAATAAGTGGGGTTGGAGTGGGCACAGAGAGTGAGAGGGACCGTCCCGCCAACCAGGGGTTTCTTGACTCCATGGTTTATGGCAGGAAAGGGCCAACGGGGGAGGGGGGAAGAATGATCAAGGAAGGGGACGCCGAGGGGAAGGGGGAAGGGGAAGGGGAATGGGGAAGGGGAAAGGGAAGAGGAAGGGGAAGGGGGAGGAGAAGCTATGGTTTGTATACAGATCACTACAACCCCCCCTCTTTGGAATTAAAAAATTGTGTAAATCACTTTAAAGCAAGAATTTATTATCCAGCCCTACTATAACCATTAACTCCCCAAAAATTTAACATTTTAACTCAATATATTGACCCAATGTCAAAAAAAAGACAATTATCTAATCCTATCTAATTCCATACAATCTCCAATCACCAAAAATGGCACCCCAAAAGGTGTGCCCTAACATGTATGAATATATAACACATAACAACATAAAACAAAAACAACAATACATAAAACAATAAGGACGTACACCGTCCCTATAATCTCCGGCTGCCCAACCTGGATGCAGCCCCGTATCCCTTCCAACTCCCTGGAAGACAAACATCCTATACCTGTCCTGATATAGCAACAATAACATGTAAAAAAAATCATACCTATCAACTTACAACTAGCTAAACCATCGGATAGCCCTCCCCCTATCAAAGTAAAAAGCTGGATAACCTCAAGACCTCAGCTGGATGAATGATGGTAGTTCACACCAGTAGTGGCTTTGAATCCACCAAGATGGAAAATACCATTATCGGGTCAACTAGGCCCCCCCTACCCACAGAGGGGGAAAAAGAGTGTATGAGGCAGAGTAGATCTGAGCCAGGAGGTTGAGGAGTGGTTATAGGAAAAGCTAGGTGTTAGGTAAGTGTCATCCTGATTAAGACTTCTCAATAGATTGGTCGATAGAGCTTCGACCTCACACATATGGGGTCCACGGTTCGAGTCTCCTAGAGCCCAGGTGAATGGATTTGTTAGGTGAATGTAGGAGCTGGAAGGTGGGTCATAAATTAAGTTGAAGATGTTGTGAGTGTTTCTAGGTCTGGTAAGGGGGGGGGGGGGTTGCTAAGGTAGGTTGCATAGTTGTTATGGAAGGTGAAAACACTTGTGATATACTTTTTCCCCATTATATGACAGACAACGTTAAGTGCCGGAGCATTCGGCCACCCATGAAGGGTTTCACTAGTGGCGAAGTTCTGCCAGTGGGTGCTGAATACCCAATGAAGGAAGTCCTCCCAGTGGGTGCTGAATACCTAATGCAGGAAGTCCTCCCAGTGGGTGCTGAATACCCAATGCAGGAAGTCCTACTAGTGGGTGCCGAATACCCAACATAGGAAGTCCTACTAGTGGGTGCTGAATACCTAATGCAGGAAGTCCTCCCAGTGGGTGCTGAATACCTAATACAGGAAGTCCTCCCAGTGGGTGCTGAATACCCAATGAAGAAAGTCCTCCCAGTGGGTGCCGAATACCCAACATAGGAAGTCCTGCCAGTGGGTGCCATAGGCGGAAGCACATATATATCATGGTTAAAATCAATGTTTTAATGTATGGATATGTGAAAACAACTTTCTATTGTGCACTGCCACACAAGGGCAGGGATGGGTTCATAAGTGATGCAGCTTAGAAGTAATATAAATAGAAATTGTTCTTCAATCTTTAAAATGGACAAGCAAATTTTGGCTAAACTGTTAGGATGTCGTCCAGAACACCTGAGTCAATAAAATAGTGACACAGTTGGTGGTACAAGAGGCCAGGAGGTCTAAAGTCCTTTACGGCTTCACATTCAACAATATAGTGTTCTAGTGAGTGCATTAAAGGTTTATCACAGAGTTTACAGTCTGAGTATTCTGGTAGTGGCTCAGCCTCACTAACCTGCCAGATGTGTCTATAGCCAAGGCGAATTCGCGCAATGACTACATCACGTTGCCTGGTTCGGTTACTGTGCTGACCATACAAATAACTATTATTACAGAACTTGTCATAACTTTTAATACTGCAGCTTTCAGGTCTCTGGGCATTTCTTAGTTCTTCTAAATCTGAATTAATTTCATTAATTTGTATGTTTCTAATAATTGCATTAGATAGTCCAAAGTCTTAATCAATGTTTACTTTCCTGCAAACCTCATTGGTCAATCGATCTACAAAGTCATGTTTTCCAACTCCAACATGGGATGGAATCCATAGAAATTTTATACGATACTTATTATCATTGGCAAAAATTACATTCCATTTAATGTTACAAGCTACTTCAGACATATATTGTGATGGGTTATTTAAGGACTGCAGAGCACTTCTAGAGTCACAGAAAATAACTCCACCACCATTGAGCTTAAGGTATTCAGTGGCTAGATAAATGCCCAATAGCTCGGTCTGT
This sequence comes from Procambarus virginalis, assembly GCA_020271785.1. Classification (NCBI taxonomy): domain Eukaryota; kingdom Metazoa; phylum Arthropoda; class Malacostraca; order Decapoda; family Cambaridae; genus Procambarus; species Procambarus virginalis. The sequence continues at coordinate 20,577 of WNGS01159475.1, forward strand.
GTCGTGCTTGCCCAGTTGTTCAATCTCTGTGTACAGCCCCCAGTTCACCCTGAGCAGCCGTGGAGTGAGGACGTGTCCCGGCCTCCGTGACTGCTGGGGTTGTTAGCCGTTTGGTCGCCAGGTGGTGGGGCGTCACTGCCCTCCCAGTGTTTTTGCCTGCCTGGCTCCGTGCTGACGTGGCTGTTTTTGACATGGGGGGCCTTGCGATTCCTCCTGTTTTGCAGGTGAATTCAGTGGGGCTAGAGTTCTTGTGTAAGGCTGGTTATCCAGCCATTGAGTTAGTAATGTGCGACATGCTACGTGTCCCGGTGGAGGCTGTATATGGAGTTGAGCATGTTATGGCCCACCGGGTGATTATCAAGTTCGTGCGGGAGGAGGAATATCGGGACTTCCTCCGTCGGTACGAAGGGCATTCGTTGCAGTTGCCGGATGGCGCCGGCTCTGTTGCGGTCTCGGACCGAAGTGGTGCCCTGACGTATGTCAGTGTACACGGTGCGCCCCTGGAGTTCCCTGAAGACCTTCTTCATCGCTTCTTCGGGAGGTATGGTGCAGTTATCAGTGTGCGGGTGAACATGCTTTCCTCAGGGAAGTATGCTGGGAAGCAGACGAACATCCGTACCTTAGGTATGCGCCTGCGGTCGGATATTCCATCTTCTGTCCGGCTGCTGGGTTACTACGTTCGGGTGTACTATGCCCAGCAGCCCCGTACCTGTTTCCGATGTGGCCAGTTAGGGCATCAGGCTGCCGGGTGCTCTGAGGCCCCTGTTGCACCTGTTAACTTGTTTCGGGAAGAGGATTTCCCGCCGCTCCCTCAAGGCGTGGATTCTGGTGATGAAGAGGGGCAGGTCCCGTGCGCTGCTGATGCGGCCCCCCCCCTGCGTCACCCGACATGCCCCGGTGGTTGTTGTCCCTCCTCCAGGTGTGCCGGTGGCTCCTGTCGCTGGTCAATTCGCTGTGCCAGTTGCTCCCGAGAGTCTTCCGGATGGTCTCTGCGAGTCGTCTTCATCTTCCTCGTTTCCTGCTGCTGCGCCTGGTCCTGTACGATCGTCAGGTGTTACTTCTGTGCTGGGTGTTGGGGGGGTTGCGGAGTGTCCTGTTGTGTGCGACCCGGTTCCCCCTGTGGTTGAGGCTGCTGCCGTACTGCGACGGGCGTCGGTTCGCCCGGTTTGTGAGGCCCGTGGTTCTGGGTCCGCCTCCGGCTGTGAGGATGAGCGGCCAGTGTCCAAGCGTTCCAGGCGTTCTTCTACTGCTTGGGCTGATGAGGAGGACTTCGACGCAGGTGGAGTTTCAGGTGATGACGTGGCGGTTCCGGTGCTTCGCGCTCCACGACGCTGGTGGCTGCTGAAGTTCATGTGTCTGCTGTTGACGTTGGTTGTGCGTCTGATTTACCTCCTGTTCTTTCTCCTGCAGACGGTTCTCCGCAGTGGAAGGTGGCTGCTCCTACAGACGTGGGTGGTGAGGGTTCTGGTACGAGCCGAGGCTTAAAGCTGGTGCTGAAGAAGGATGCCAATCATGGGGGGTCCCAGCAGGTGCATCGTCCGGTGGTTGACGCGGGGCCCTGTGAGGCTGCCGAGGAGGCTCCCGGTGCACTGCCCATTGCCAGGCCTCGTGAGAAGGAGCGTTTCCCTCTAATCTTGGCTTTCGGAGTGGCGTATGATGATAAGAACCCTTTGTGGTTTGAAATAGTTGAACGCGTGCGTCCTGTTCCGTGGTGCCCTTCTTCCATCTGGGTTCCGCGGGCTCGGTGTTTTATTGTGGGTGTGCCGGAGTTGATGCCCGATCCTCGTACGGTTCCAAATGAAACTGTTTCGGAGGACATCATGTTACTTTGGGAGGCGTATTGTGTTCGATTCCCGGTGGCAGAGTGGCCGGATAAGTATGAGAAATTTTGAATAGTCTGTGTGCTTGCTGTGTGTTTGGTGTGTGCTTGAACCTGTGGTTTGTTTGCAATATGATGTACCTATTGTGCGCCCTTCAGGCAGGTGTTATGCTTGTTCTCATGACCGTTGTTTTGTTGTATTTCTTGTATTTCCGGTATTGTTGTTTCTCTCTCCTGTGTTTCATTATGTTTCTGTTCATTGTTGTGTTTTTGTTGTCGGTCCTTCAGGCCGGTATTTAGTGTCTTTGTATATATTTGTATTGATTTGTTTTGTGCTGAAGTGTCTTGTTATGTTTCTTGATGTACTTTATGTTGTGTTTTATTCTCGGTCCTTCAGGCCAGTGCATGTGTGTTGTTACTTGTACCTGTTTTGTTTTCTGGTGTGCGTGTTTCGCTTGTTTATTTTTATTGTTTATTTTGGCCTCGCCCTTGTTTGTTACGGGGCGGATGGTTTAGTGTATGTGTTTTTATTCCTGTATTGTTTCTGTGCTGTACGTTTGACCTGGTGTTTTTGTTTTGTTTGACATGTATTGTGTTTGTCATGTTATGTTTCTTGTTATGCCTCTTGTTATATGTTTTGTTTTATGAAGGTTTTGTTTTGTGATGTTACTGTGATTGCTAGTTTTGCCATTGTATTTTGTTTTGTGCCTTGGTCTATGCTGTATTTTTCTGTGCATTTGTCGGGTTTGTGTTTTGTTGTGCCATGCTGTCGGCCCTTATGACCGGTGGTCATTTGTTTTATTTTGTTCTATAATGTATTCTGTAATTGTTTTTATTGTATTTAAATTGCATGCTTTGCATGTAAAATTAAAAAAAAAAATCTCTGTGTACTAGACATGATCATTTCATCCCCTTTATATTCTGCACATGCACAACCTGTTCTACCAGTGCCTAACTGAACAGAGCCATCAGTAAAGACATAGGATTCTGTCGGTTTGAGAATTTGAAGATGACTGTCAATAGCTTCTAATGTTATACATCTCAAAATTTCAGTGTTATACATTTGTTTTACACTGATGGGGGTATATTGCAGAGAGACCTCCACATCTTTCCAAGGGGGAATATAGAGAACAGTTTTATCAGGGATAAGAGAGACATTCAGTTTCAGAAGATTATAGGCACAACAACTGAGCCACACACTGTAAGGAGCTTTTTGCGGCGGATTGAGGGAACAGTCAGAATTGTTTAGAATGGATCTCAATTTAATTTGAACAGAGCTGGGGGACCATTATTTTTCAAAGTTTTGGCACAAAACATAGTACTAAGTAGAACTATTCTTTCGTAAATTGAGAGCTCCCTGGGCCCCCTCCCTCGTCTACGTTCCTGGGGTACTGCTGCTGCCCGATCCTGACTAGCAGGGGCCCACTCTGCAAATTGGTTTATAGTCGTAGGTCCTAGTACCATGGAGGGAGTATTTCGAGCTTTATTTTATTCTTCTGGAGTTTTATTTGAGGCTCTATTATGCTACTTCTAATTTGTGGCACATTGTCCTTATATTTGTCATGGTATATTAAATTGTTAATATTAATTCATATCATTACCGTTATTATTCAGTATTATTTTATTATGAGCATGAATTGGTATAACAGTTTAGGCACCACTATTTACTAATTTTAACCCACTATCCCTTGGCACATTGACGTTATATTTGTCATTTTATTATATTGTATTATATCATTAATATTAATCCTTATTATTACAGTTATTGTTCTGTATTATTTATTATGAGCATAAATTATTATCACGGCTTGGCATTACTAGTTACTATTTGCCTATATTCATTAACGTTATATGTCATTTCTTATATTGTATTATAGCATTAATATTAATTCTTCTTATTAGTTATTGTTCTGCATTATTTATTATGAGCATAAATTATTATCACGGGTTGGCATTACTAGTTACTATTTGCCTATATTCATTAACGTTATATGTCATTTCTTATGTGTATTATAGCATTATATTATTCTTCTTATTAGTTATTGTTCTGCATTATTTATTATGAGCATAAATTATTATCACGGGTTGGCATTACTATTTACCTATTTCAACTTACTACTTTGTGGCACAATGGCGTTATATTTGGAAAGTTTGCAACAGCAACACCCCAAGCTCTCGATAGATTCCAGCACCCCTCCAGCACGAGCATACATTTCATTCCTCTTCCATAGAAGTGTTCCCAATTGCTACGAAAGATATTGCATTTGATTTGCACTATCTTTCCAGCCGGCAATTGGACACCAAGTGCCCTCGACATCCATTCCATTCCCACTCCCCTTTCATGGGAAGAATGCCACATATGATTCGGATTCCTCCCTTGCTCCTAATTAATTCAATGGCTGTCCTGACTCTCGGATTAGTTCCTCACTCCTAACACTTCCAACATCATTACCCCCCCTGCACTAATACAAATAATGGGTGGGTTCCCATTTCCCGTCATATTATCATTCATGTTTCCCAACCACTATCACCAATTTCCAGCTCCCGGATAGCAACATCTTAATCTGTTTACCATTTCTATCTCTGGCACAAACGTTCTGTCCCTAAATACCTCACCTGGGAATCTCCCACAACCAAAATTCGCTTCGATTCTCCCTTTTCCTTTCGAGCAGCTTGTGAGGGAGCCTGCGTTTCAATGCTCCTCGTTGGCTTTGCCTTTGCCTCCTCGTTGAATACAAACCAGGTTCACCCACAGCACTTCGTCCTGCTAATACTTCAAATGCGTTAAAAGTCCTTAGGTGTAGGCTCTTAGTTGTCGGTTTGCCAAGGCTGTCTTAAGACCCCTGTCTTTCACAAACTTGCCAAGACGAGGACTTCTTTAATACGGGTTTCACAAAGGCCTCCTTTGTTTTCTTCCTGATTTTGCTTCAGCAAACGTACCTCCCCCCGTAGCGAATCCACGCTCTGCCTCAGATCTCCAACTAGATTGACCAGTTCCTTCACTAATCCTTCCATATTGCCTGAATAATATTACTACACTTCCATTATTGCTGGAATACTTAAGAATAACAAACCTAGAATTGTTAATAATAAAAACAAATTCGTCCTTCACCTATGGTAAAGGCAAAGTCTACTTGGAAGGATTCAATTTACATGAGATTAAGATTAGGAACAAATATATCTGGCAATACGTTGTTGATGTCAGTGAAGAAGATAAGAGTGTAAATTATGTAGTATGGGCGCACGCCCCACACCTTAGAACATTATGTATTAGAGTGTCAACTTATTAATAACTATAGAAATAAGGAAATCAATAGTGTGTACCACATCCAATTGTTTGGATGTGTGATAAGGTTGATAGACAGTATACTTAGGAGCCTACAGAATTTTGCCCCCAAGAGTGTAAAATATATGCTGGTACTTACTATATAACCTGCAATGTTAAATGGGATTCTTGTAATGTTTTTTGTCTAGTTGTATTCACTGAAATTTGTGCGCCCCTTGAGGGACTTGAAGTAGAGGGGGGTAGAAATGATCCTAAGCTACTCTATCCCTATGAGCTGTATTTTTTGCTTATCTCAAATGAAGACATACTTGAACTTGACTTGAACGTGATTCTCCCTACTACTCTTCTCCAGTCCCATCCGTATCTTATCTCTATATGTGATTTGGTTTGAGTTGCCGTGGAGGTTAATGCTTGCCGTTCAGGACGCTGGTGAGAATACAGTGTACACAAACTACTTGAAAGTAAACTACTAATCTCTCTAATTCAAATCTACTTTGAAGTAGATTTATAAAATATACAAGAGTCCTCAATAAAGGTATTTAAACAAGGTTTGATTGAAAGACGTATTTTATACAAATAGTTTATTTTCTTTACATTTGTTACTGTTTTATGTTATATATATTTTAATTTAAAAAAAAGTTAGATATTTTATCACATTTCCTATACGAAACTTATATTAAAATTTTTATTGTTAAATAGTATATATAGGAGTTGGTTATACAAAAGTATTTAAATATGAAAAGTTGAAGGATAAATATTACTCTAAAATGTAGAAACAATTTATTCTTGTGTATATTATTAGAAATATCATATATAGTCGAGCTTCTGCTTCAGGACCTGACTTTCCACCAGTCTAATATGTAATACAATAACTGTTCCTGTATGCATCTTATCCAATTATTTTTAAAGCCGAGTATAAACTTTGTTTGTGTTTTGCTTTAAATCCATTTTCTACGGTTGGAAGAAAACGCGCACAGAAAGTGGGAAACTTGTTCATTTTTATATTAATAATAATAAATAATTATAAGGAATAGTAATAATAAATAATCATAATGAATAATAATTATTATAATGAATAATAATTATAATAATTACATGTATTAACTCAATTACAATTAATATTTACATTTATAATTAGTAATTGAATGTTCCCTTATTTAAATTTACACCCCCTCCTAATTATAATTCTCTGGTATATATATTCTCTCTTAGCTAGCTGTATGTACCTAGGATTATAACTTTTGGGGTTTCGGTGGAACACTCCCAAACCGCGGAGCCCAGCGGCGCTGAACCCCAACCTCGAAGGGCAAACGGCAGCTGACTGCTACTACTCGTTTCTGAATCAGTATCCGTGCCCGGATAATTGGAGAGGCCATTTAAAAACAGTCAGGTTCCCCTGACTGAAAAAGGTACCAGTCCGGTTCTACTAGGCAGATGCTGCAAGTTAAACAGCGTCTTTGATGAGGCCAATGGAGCGCCATCGTGACGATCCATGGAGAGTAGATCGAGAGGCAAGGTAGACCACTGTACTGTGTCCTTGCGGTTTTTTTTTTTACACCCAAGTAGGAAGTGTTGTGCACAATGTCGTATGACTGGTCGACCCCGTGGCTGTCGTTGTCGCTGCAGCCCGCCCCATGGTGGTGAGGGTGGTGGCAACTTGGTGCATATAGGCCATCTTCCCAGGGTCCATCTCATGATGGGCATGGGTTCAGTATATATATAGTCTGTCCTCGGGCTCCATCCCGTTTTCCTCGGTCATTGATGGTGTTCCTCGTGAGCGTTCTGTAGTCGTTTCTGGAAGTATTAATAAGGCAGTAAGGGTGGGCATGCAGTGATAACGGACGGGCAATAAACCCAGTCGAGTATGGGAGGGGACCCACACATTAGCAGGGTACTGCTGGTAAATTAGGCTGTAAGAGGGGGGGTTATCCGGATGCAAAAACTGTGGATAAATGTCATTAATTGATAAATCCTGAATGATATCCCCAAGTATAAGAAACACTGGCACAGAGGTTGAGAGTTTCTAGAGCAAAACTAAGGGGGGAACACAAGGATAACGCCATTGTTAGTGGAAGGAGGTAACTGAAAACCCTAGTAATGGTACGTAATGTAATGGCTTAATACAATAATGAAGCTAACCCGGGAACAAGCATTAAGTCCCCTAAACGGGAACAAAGATAAATAGTGAACGACATAGAGTCAAGGATGTAAGGAAGCTCCATACACATCTATTAACAAAATATTAAGACAAATTATAAGTCATTGTTATATTCACGGTAGCTGAAAGCTGAGCGTTAAATGGCCCCATTAATGACTGCAATAATAAAGTACATGGATGACGTTCCTGAATGAATCCTATAAATTGCGAGAAGCAATTTCCGAGAATTTGTTTGAAGAAAATTAAGAGAGCTAAAGTAATCGCCCCAGCCATCAAGCTTAATAAGCTAAAAAAATTGGACGCAGCATACTGCAGTAGAAGGGATGGAACCGTAAAAATGGGGAATACTAGCACTGCAAACAATGTTAATAATAAATTAAGAAATTATTACACTAAATAATCGTTACAATAATAATAATGATGATACAATTTAATAGTGATGTGTGTACCGGAAAATGCATAATATAGCTGCTGAATGTGAGAAACACCAGCGTAGTGATGCTGCTGAAAGCCGGAGGCAAATTAAAGGCCAGAAAGAAGATCTCGATGAGAAAGAGATTAATATATTACAGAATAACTATACTGTAGAAAAAAAACGGTCATGTGACGTTCAAGGATAACTGTTGAAAGATGAGGTAGTCATGTGAGACCAAAGGAGAATTCAGCTGGAGAAAGGAGAAGATATGTATGCAAATAACTATACTGTAGCAATTTAAGATAACTATCAATTCTAGTAAAATTTCAGCGAGATGAAGGGGTAACAAATTATCTTAACTGGGAACAAAGGCAGGAGAAGTTAAGCCAGAAGTAAATCAATCACCAGAATAAAATAAATAACTCTTAAATACCACAACCGTAATTTTTTAGCTCGCAAAAAAAATGGAATAAACGATAATGAAATGAACTAATATAATAATACTTTATAAAATAAAAAT
>WNGS01159476.1:0-13694 GCA_020271785.1 Procambarus virginalis
GTGGACCACAGTCTGGTAGTGACGGTGGACCACAGTCTGGTAGTGATAGTGGACCACAGTCTGGTAATGACGGTGGACCACAATCTGGTAGTGACGGTGGAAAAAAAGTCTGGTAGTGACGGTGGACCACAGTCTGGTAGTGATGGTGGACCACAATCTGGTAGTGATGGTGGACCACAGTCTGGTAGTGACGGTGGACCACAGTCTGGTAGTGATGGTGGACCACAGTCTTGTGGTGACGGTGGACCACAGTCTGGTAGTGACGGTGGACCACAGTCTGGTAGTGATGGTGGACCACAGTCTTGTGGTGACGGTGGACCACAGTCTGGTAGTGACGGTGGACCACAGTCTTGTGGTGACGGTGGACCACAGTCTTGTGGTGACGGTGGACCACAGTCTTGTGGTGACGGTGGACCACAGTCTGGTAGTGACGGTGGACCACAGTCTGGTAGTGACGGTGGACCACAGACTGGTAGTGACTGTGAACCGCAATCTGGTAGTGATGGTGGACCACAGTCTTGTAGTGACGGTGGATCACAGTCTGGTAGTGAAGGTGGACCACAGTCTGGTGGTGACGGTGGACCTCAGTCTTGTGGTGACGGTGGACCACATTCTGGTACTGACGGTGGACCACAGTCTGGTAGTGACGGTGGACCACAGTCTGGTAGTGACGGTGGACCACAGTCTGGAAGTGATGGTGGACCACAGTCTGGTAGTGACGGTGGACCATAGTCTTGTGGTGACGATGGACCACAGTCTGGTAGTGATGGTGGACCACAGTCTGGTAGTGACGGTGGACCACAGTCTTGTGGTGACGGTGGACAACAGTCTTGTGGTGACGGTGGACTACAGTCTTGTTGTGACGGTGGACCACAGTCTGGTAGTGACGGTGGACCACAGTCTGCTAGTGATGGTGGACCATAGTCTGGTAGTGACGGTGGACCACAGTCTGGTAGTGACGGTGGACCACAGTCTGGTAGTGACAGTGGACCACAGTCTGGTAGTGATGGTGGACCACAGTCTGGTAGTGACGGTGGACCACAGTCTGGTAGTGACGGTGGACCACAGTCTGGTAGTGACGGTGGACCACAGTTTTGTGGTGACGGTGGACCACAGTCTGGTAGTGACGGTAGACCTCAGTCTTGTGGTGACAGTGGACCACAGTCTGGTAGTGATGGTGGACCACAGTCTGGTAGTAACTGTGGACCACAGTCTTGTGGTGACGGTGGACCACACTCTTGTGGTGACGGTGGACCACAGTCTTGTGGTGACGGTGGACCACAGTCTGGTAGTGACGGTGGACCACAGTCTGGTAGTGACGGTGGACCACAGTCTGGTGGTGACGGTGGACCACAGTCTGGTAGTGACGGTGGACCACAGTCTGGTAGTGACGGTGGACCACAGTCTGGTAGTGACGGTGGACCACAGTCTGGTAGTGACGGTGGACCACAGTCTGGTAGTGACGGTGGACCACAGTCTGGTGGTGACGGTGGACCACAGTCTGGTAGTGACGGTGGACCACAGTCTTGTGGTGACGGTGGACCACAGTCTGGTAGTGACGGTGGACCACAGTCTGGTAGTGACGGTGGACCACAGTCTTGTGGTGACGGTGGACCACAGTCTGGTAGTGACGGTGGACCACAGTCTGGTAGTGACGGTGGACCACAGTCTGGTAGTGACGGTGGACCACAGTCTGGTAGTGATGGTGGACCACAGTCTGGTAGTGACGGTGGACCACAGTCTTGTGGTGACGGTGGACCACAGTCTGGTAGTGACGGTGGACCACAGTCTGGTAGTGACGGTGGACCACAGTCTGGTAGTGACGGTGGACCACAGTCTGGTGGTGATGGTGGACCACAGTCTGGTAGTGACGGTGGACCACAGTCTGGTAGTGACGGTGGACCACAGTCTGGTAGTGATGGTGGACCACAGTCTGGTAGTGACGGTGGACCACAGTCTGGTAGTGACGGTGGACCACAGTCTGGTAGTGATGGTGGACCACAGTCTGGTAGTGACGGTGGACCACAGTCTGGTAGTGACGGTGGACCACAGTCTGGTAGTGACGGTGGACCACAGTCTGGTAGTGATGGTGGACCACAGTCTGGTAGTGACGGTGGACCACAGTCTGGTAGTGACGGTGGACCACAGTCTGGTAGTGATGGTGGACCACAGTCTGGTAGTGACGGTGGACCACAGTCTGGTAGTGACGGTGGACCACAGTCTGGTAGTGACGGTGGACCACAGTCTGGTAGTGACGGTGGACCACAGTCTGGTAGTGACGGTGGACCACAGTCTGGTAGTGACGGTGGACCACAGTCTGGTAGTGACGGTGGACCACAGTCTTGTGGTGACGGTGGACCACAGTCTGGTAGTGACGGTGGACCACAGTCTGGTAGTGACGGTGGACCACAGTCTGGTAGTGACGGTGGACCACAGTCTGGTAGTGACGGTGGACCACAGTCTTGTGGTGACGGTGGACCACAGTCTTGTGGTGACGGTGGACCACAGTCTTGTGGTGACGGTGGACCACAGTCTGGTAGTGACGGTGGACCACAGTCTGGTAGTGACGGTGGACCACAGTCTGGTAGTGACGGTGGACCACAGTCTGGTAGTGACGGTGGACCACAGTCTGGTAGTGACGGTGGACCACAGTCTGGTAGTGACGGTGGACCACAGTCTGGTGGTGACGGTGGACCACAGTCTGGTAGTGACGGTGGACCACAGTCTGGTAGTGACGGTGGACCACAGTCTGGTAGTGACGGTGGACCACAGTCTGGTAGTGACGGTGGACCACAGTCTGGTAGTGACGGTGGACCACAGTCTGGTAGTGACGGTGGACCACAGTCTGGTAGTGACGGTGGACCACAGTCTGGTAGTGACGGTGGACCACAGTCTGGTAGTGACGGTGGACCACAGTCTGGTAGTGACGGTGGACCACAGTCTGGTAGTGACGGTGGACCACAGTCTGGTAGTGACGGTGGACCACAGTCTGGTAGTGACGGTGGACCACAGTCTGGTAGTGACGGTGGACCACAGTCTGGTAGTGACGGTGGACCACAGTCTGGTAGTGACGGTGGACCACAGTCTGGTAGTGACGGTGGACCACAGTCTGGTAGTGACGGTGGACCACAGTCTGGTAGTGATGGTGGACCACAGTCTGGTAGTGACGGTGGACCACAGTCTGGTAGTGACGGTGGACCACAGTCTGGTAGTGACGGTGGACCACAGTCTGGTAGTGACGGTGGACCACAGTCTGGTAGTGACGGTGGACCACAGTCTGGTAGTGACGGTGGACCACAGTCTGGTAGTGATGGTGGACCACAGTCTGGTAGTGACGGTGGACCACAGTCTGGTAGTGACGGTGGACCACAGTCTGGTGGTGACGGTGGACCACAGTCTGGTAGTGACGGTGGACCACAGTCTGGTAGTGACGGTGGACCACAGTCTGGTAGTGACGGTGGACCACAGTCTGGTAGTGACGGTGGACCACAGTCTGGTAGTGACGGTGGACCACAGTCTGGTAGTGACGGTGGACCACAGTCTGGTAGTGACGGTGGACCACAGTCTGGTAGTGACGGTGGACCACAGTCTGGTAGTGACGGTGGACCACAGTCTGGTAGTGACGGTGGACCACAGTCTGGTAGTGACGGTGGACCACAGTCTGGTAGTGACGGTGGACCACAGTCTGGTAGTGACGGTGGACCACAGTCTGGTAGTGACGGTGGACCACAGTCTGGTGTGACGGTGGACCACAGTCTGGTAGTGACGGTGGACCACAGTCTGGTAGTGACGGTGGACCACAGTCTGGTAGTGACGGTGGACCACAGTCTGGTAGTGACGGTGGACCACAGTCTGGTAGTGACGGTGGACCACAGTCTGGTAGTGACGGTGGACCACAGTCTGGTAGTGACGGTGGACCACAGTCTGGTAGTGACGGTGGACCACAGTCTGGTAGTGACGGTGGACCACAGTCTGGTAGTGACGGTGGACCACAGTCTGGTAGTGACGGTGGACCACAGTCTGGTAGTGACGGTGGACCACAGTCTGGTAGTGACGGTGGACCACAGTCTGGTAGTGACGGTGGACCACAGTCTGGTAGTGACGGTGGACCACAGTCTGGTAGTGACGGTGGACCACAGTCTGGTAGTGACGGTGGACCACAGTCTGGTAGTGACGGTGGACCACAGTCTGGTAGTGACGGTGGACCACAGTCTGGTAGTGACGGTGGACCACAGTCTGGTAGTGACGGTGGACCACAGTCTGGTAGTGACGGTGGACCACAGTCTGGTAGTGACGGTGGACCACAGTCTGGTAGTGACGGTGGACCACAGTCTGGTAGTGACGGTGGACCACAGTCTGGTAGTGACGGTGGACCACAGTCTGGTAGTGACGGTGGACCACAGTCTGGTAGTGACGGTGGACCACAGTCTGGTAGTGACGGTGGACCACAGTCTGGTAGTGACGGTGGACCACAGTCTGGTAGTGACGGTGGACCACAGTCTGGTAGTGACGGTGGACCACAGTCTGGTAGTGACGGTGGACCACAGTCTGGTAGTGACGGTGGACCACAGTCTGGTAGTGACGGTGGACCACAGTCTGGTAGTGACGGTGGACCACAGTCTGGTAGTGACGGTGGACCACAGTCTGGTAGTGACGGTGGACCACAGTCTGGTAGTGACGGTGGACCACAGTCTGGTAGTGACGGTGGACCACAGTCTGGTAGTGACGGTGGACCACAGTCTGGTAGTGACGGTGGACCACAGTCTGGTAGTGACGGTGGACCACAGTCTGGTAGTGACGGTGGACCACAGTCTGGTAGTGACGGTGGACCACAGTCTGGTAGTGACGGTGGACCACAGTCTGGTAGTGACGGTGGACCACAGTCTGGTAGTGACGGTGGACCACAGTCTGGTAGTGACGGTGGACCACAGTCTGGTAGTGACGGTGGACCACAGTCTGGTAGTGACGGTGGACCACAGTCTGGTAGTGACGGTGGACCACAGTCTGGTAGTGACGGTGGACCACAGTCTGGTAGTGACGGTGGACCACAGTCTGGTAGTGACGGTGGACCACAGTCTGGTAGTGACGGTGGACCACAGTCTGGTAGTGACGGTGGACCACAGTCTGGTAGTGACGGTGGACCACAGTCTGGTAGTGACGGTGGACCACAGTCTGGTAGTGACGGTGGACCACAGTCTGGTAGTGACGGTGGACCACAGTCTGGTAGTGACGGTGGACCACAGTCTGGTAGTGACGGTGGACCACAGTCTGGTAGTGACGGTGGACCACAGTCTGGTAGTGACGGTGGACCACAGTCTGGTAGTGACGGTGGACCACAGTCTGGTAGTGACGGTGGACCACAGTCTGGTAGTGACGGTGGACCACAGTCTGGTAGTGACGGTGGACCACAGTCTGGTAGTGACGGTGGACCACAGTCTGGTAGTGACGGTGGACCACAGTCTGGTAGTGACGGTGGACCACAGTCTGGTAGTGACGGTGGACCACAGTCTGGTAGTGACGGTGGACCACAGTCTGGTAGTGACGGTGGACCACAGTCTGGTAGTGACGGTGGACCACAGTCTGGTAGTGACGGTGGACCACAGTCTGGTAGTGACGGTGGACCACAGTCTGGTGACGGTGGACCACAGTCTGGTAGTGATGGTGGACCACAGTCTGGTAGTGACGGTGGACCACAGTCTGGTAGTGACGGTGGACCACAGTCTGGTAGTGACGGTGGACCACAGTCTGGTAGTGACGGTGGACCACAGTCTGGTAGTGACGGTGGACCACAGTCTGGTAGTGACGGTGGACCACAGTCTGGTAGTGACGGTGGACCACAGTCTGGTAGTGACGGTGGACCACAGTCTGGTAGTGACGGTGGACCACAGTCTGGTAGTGACGGTGGACCACAGTCTGGTAGTGACGGTGGACCACAGTCTGGTAGTGACGGTGGACCACAGTCTGGTAGTGACGGTGGACCACAGTCTGGTAGTGACGGTGGACCACAGTCTTGTGTAGTGACGGTGGACCACAGTCTGGTAGTGACGGTGGACCACAGTCTGGTAGTGACGGTGGACCACAGTCTGGTAGTGACGGTGGACCACAGTCTGGTAGTGATGGTGGACCACAGTCTGGTAGTGACGGTGGACCACAGTCTGGTAGTGACGGTGGACCACAGTCTGGTAGTGACGGTGGACCACAGTCTGGTAGTGATGGTGGACCACAGTCTGGTAGTGACGGTGGACCACAGTCTGGTAGTGACGGTGGACCACAGTCTGGTAGTGACGGTGGACCACAGTCTGGTAGTGACGGTGGACCACAGTCTGGTAGTGACGGTGGACCACAGTCTGGTAGTGACGGTGGACCACAGTCTGGTAGTGACGGTGGACCACAGTCTGGTAGTGACGGTGGACCACAGTCTGGTAGTGACGGTGGACCACAGTCTGGTAGTGACGGTGGACCACAGTCTGGTAGTGACGGTGGACCACAGTCTGGTAGTGACGGTGGACCACAGTCTGGTAGTGACGGTGGACCACAGTCTGGTAGTGACGGTGGACCACAGTCTGGTAGTGACGGTGGACCACAGTCTGGTAGTGACGGTGGACCACAGTCTGGTAGTGACGGTGGACCACAGTCTGGTAGTGACGGTGGACCACAGTCTGGTAGTGACGGTGGACCACAGTCTGGTAGTGACGGTGGACCACAGTCTGGTAGTGACGGTGGACCACAGTCTGGTAGTGACGGTGGACCACAGTCTGGTAGTGACGGTGGACCACAGTCTGGTAGTGACGGTGGACCACAGTCTGGTAGTGACGGTGGACCACAGTCTGGTAGTGACGGTGGACCACAGTCTGGTAGTGACGGTGGACCACAGTCTGGTAGTGACGGTGGACCACAGTCTGGTAGTGACGGTGGACCACAGTCTGGTAGTGACGGTGGACCACAGTCTGGTAGTGACGGTGGACCACAGTCTGGTAGTGACGGTGGACCACAGTCTGGTAGTGACGGTGGACCACAGTCTGGTAGTGACGGTGGACCACAGTCTGGTAGTGACGGTGGACCACAGTCTGGTAGTGACGGTGGACCACAGTCTGGTAGTGACGGTGGACCACAGTCTGGTAGTGACGGTGGACCACAGTCTGGTAGTGACGGTGGACCACAGTCTGGTAGTGACGGTGGACCACAGTCTGGTAGTGACGGTGGACCACAGTCTGGTAGTGACGGTGGACCACAGTCTGGTAGTGACGGTGGACCACAGTCTGGTAGTGACGGTGGACCACAGTCTGGTAGTGACGGTGGACCACAGTCTGGTAGTGACGGTGGACCACAGTCTGGTAGTGACGGTGGACCACAGTCTGGTAGTGACGGTGGACCACAGTCTGGTAGTGACGGTGGACCACAGTCTGGTAGTGACGGTGGACCACAGTCTGGTAGTGACGGTGGACCACAGTCTGGTAGTGACGGTGGACCACAGTCTGGTAGTGACGGTGGACCACAGTCTGGTAGTGACGGTGGACCACAGTCTGGTAGTGACGGTGGACCACAGTCTGGTAGTGACGGTGGACCACAGTCTGGTAGTGACGGTGGACCACAGTCTGGTAGTGACGGTGGACCACAGTCTGGTAGTGACGGTGGACCACAGTCTGGTAGTGACGGTGGACCACAGTCTGGTAGTGACGGTGGACCACAGTCTGGTAGTGACGGTGGACCACAGTCTGGTAGTGACGGTGGACCACAGTCTGGTAGTGACGGTGGACCACAGTCTGGTAGTGACGGTGGACCACAGTCTGGTAGTGACGGTGGACCACAGTCTGGTAGTGACGGTGGACCACAGTCTGGTAGTGACGGTGGACCACAGTCTGGTAGTGACGGTGGACCACAGTCTGGTAGTGACGGTGGACCACAGTCTGGTAGTGACGGTGGACCACAGTCTGGTAGTGACGGTGGACCACAGTCTGGTAGTGACGGTGGACCACAGTCTGGTAGTGACGGTGGACCACAGTCTGGTAGTGACGGTGGACCACAGTCTGGTAGTGACGGTGGACCACAGTCTGGTAGTGACGGTGGACCACAGTCTGGTAGTGACGGTGGACCACAGTCTGGTAGTGACGGTGGACCACAGTCTGGTAGTGACGGTGGACCACAGTCTGGTAGTGACGGTGGACCACAGTCTGGTAGTGACGGTGGACCACAGTCTGGTAGTGACGGTGGACCACAGTCTGGTAGTGACGGTGGACCACAGTCTGGTAGTGACGGTGGACCACAGTCTGGTAGTGACGGTGGACCACAGTCTGGTAGTGACGGTGGACCACAGTCTGGTAGTGACGGTGGACCACAGTCTGGTAGTGACGGTGGACCACAGTCTGGTAGTGACGGTGGACCACAGTCTGGTAGTGACGGTGGACCACAGTCTGGTAGTGACGGTGGACCACAGTCTGGTAGTGACGGTGGACCACAGTCTGGTAGTGACGGTGGACCACAGTCTGGTAGTGACGGTGGACCACAGTCTGGTAGTGACGGTGGACCACAGTCTGGTAGTGACGGTGGACCACAGTCTGGTAGTGACGGTGGACCACAGTCTGGTAGTGACGGTGGACCACAGTCTGGTAGTGACGGTGGACCACAGTCTGGTAGTGACGGTGGACCACAGTCTGGTAGTGACGGTGGACCACAGTCTGGTAGTGACGGTGGACCACAGTCTGGTAGTGACGGTGGACCACAGTCTGGTAGTGACGGTGGACCACAGTCTGGTAGTGACGGTGGACCACAGTCTGGTAGTGACGGTGGACCACAGTCTGGTAGTGACGGTGGACCACAGTCTGGTAGTGACGGTGGACCACAGTCTGGTAGTGACGGTGGACCACAGTCTGGTAGTGACGGTGGACCACAGTCTGGTAGTGACGGTGGACCACAGTCTGGTAGTGACGGTGGACCACAGTCTGGTAGTGACGGTGGACCACAGTCTGGTAGTGACGGTGGACCACAGTCTGGTAGTGACGGTGGACCACAGTCTGGTAGTGACGGTGGACCACAGTCTGGTAGTGACGGTGGACCACAGTCTGGTAGTGACGGTGGACCACAGTCTGGTAGTGACGGTGGACCACAGTCTGGTAGTGACGGTGGACCACAGTCTGGTAGTGACGGTGGACCACAGTCTGGTAGTGACGGTGGACCACAGTCTGGTAGTGACGGTGGACCACAGTCTGGTAGTGACGGTGGACCACAGTCTGGTAGTGACGGTGGACCACAGTCTGGTAGTGACGGTGGACCACAGTCTGGTAGTGACGGTGGACCACAGTCTGGTAGTGACGGTGGACCACAGTCTGGTAGTGACGGTGGACCACAGTCTGGTAGTGACGGTGGACCACAGTCTGGTAGTGACGGTGGACCACAGTCTGGTAGTGACGGTGGACCACAGTCTGGTAGTGACGGTGGACCACAGTCTGGTAGTGACGGTGGACCACAGTCTGGTAGTGACGGTGGACCACAGTCTGGTAGTGACGGTGGACCACAGTCTGGTAGTGACGGTGGACCACAGTCTGGTAGTGACGGTGGACCACAGTCTGGTAGTGACGGTGGACCACAGTCTGGTAGTGACGGTGGACCACAGTCTGGTAGTGACGGTGGACCACAGTCTGGTAGTGACGGTGGACCACAGTCTGGTAGTGACGGTGGACCACAGTCTGGTAGTGACGGTGGACCACAGTCTGGTAGTGACGGTGGACCACAGTCTGGTAGTGACGGTGGACCACAGTCTGGTAGTGACGGTGGACCACAGTCTGGTAGTGACGGTGGACCACAGTCTGGTAGTGACGGTGGACCACAGTCTGGTAGTGACGGTGGACCACAGTCTGGTAGTGACGGTGGACCACAGTCTGGTAGTGACGGTGGACCACAGTCTGGTAGTGACGGTGGACCACAGTCTGGTAGTGACGGTGGACCACAGTCTGGTAGTGACGGTGGACCACAGTCTGGTAGTGACGGTGGACCACAGTCTGGTAGTGACGGTGGACCACAGTCTGGTAGTGACGGTGGACCACAGTCTGGTAGTGACGGTGGACCACAGTCTGGTAGTGACGGTGGACCACAGTCTGGTAGTGACGGTGGACCACAGTCTGGTAGTGACGGTGGACCACAGTCTGGTAGTGACGGTGGACCACAGTCTGGTAGTGACGGTGGACCACAGTCTGGTAGTGACGGTGGACCACAGTCTGGTAGTGACGGTGGACCACAGTCTGGTAGTGACGGTGGACCACAGTCTGGTAGTGACGGTGGACCACAGTCTGGTAGTGACGGTGGACCACAGTCTGGTAGTGACGGTGGACCACAGTCTGGTAGTGACGGTGGACCACAGTCTGGTAGTGACGGTGGACCACAGTCTGGTAGTGACGGTGGACCACAGTCTGGTAGTGACGGTGGACCACAGTCTGGTAGTGACGGTGGACCACAGTCTGGTAGTGACGGTGGACCACAGTCTGGTAGTGACGGTGGACCACAGTCTGGTAGTGACGGTGGACCACAGTCTGGTAGTGACGGTGGACCACAGTCTGGTAGTGACGGTGGACCACAGTCTGGTAGTGACGGTGGACCACAGTCTGGTAGTGACGGTGGACCACAGTCTGGTAGTGACGGTGGACCACAGTCTGGTAGTGACGGTGGACCACAGTCTGGTAGTGACGGTGGACCACAGTCTGGTAGTGACGGTGGACCACAGTCTGGTAGTGACGGTGGACCACAGTCTGGTAGTGACGGTGGACCACAGTCTGGTAGTGACGGTGGACCACAGTCTGGTAGTGACGGTGGACCACAGTCTGGTAGTGACGGTGGACCACAGTCTGGTAGTGACGGTGGACCACAGTCTGGTAGTGACGGTGGACCACAGTCTGGTAGTGACGGTGGACCACAGTCTGGTAGTGACGGTGGACCACAGTCTGGTAGTGACGGTGGACCACAGTCTGGTAGTGACGGTGGACCACAGTCTGGTAGTGACGGTGGACCACAGTCTGGTAGTGACGGTGGACCACAGTCTGGTAGTGACGGTGGACCACAGTCTGGTAGTGACGGTGGACCACAGTCTGGTAGTGACGGTGGACCACAGTCTGGTAGTGACGGTGGACCACAGTCTGGTAGTGACGGTGGACCACAGTCTGGTAGTGACGGTGGACCACAGTCTGGTAGTGACGGTGGACCACAGTCTGGTAGTGACGGTGGACCACAGTCTGGTAGTGACGGTGGACCACAGTCTGGTAGTGACGGTGGACCACAGTCTGGTAGTGACGGTGGACCACAGTCTGGTAGTGACGGTGGACCACAGTCTGGTAGTGACGGTGGACCACAGTCTGGTAGTGACGGTGGACCACAGTCTGGTAGTGACGGTGGACCACAGTCTGGTAGTGACGGTGGACCACAGTCTGGTAGTGACGGTGGACCACAGTCTGGTAGTGACGGTGGACCACAGTCTGGTAGTGACGGTGGACCACAGTCTGGTAGTGACGGTGGACCACAGTCTGGTAGTGACGGTGGACCACAGTCTGGTAGTGACGGTGGACCACAGTCTGGTAGTGACGGTGGACCACAGTCTGGTAGTGACGGTGGACCACAGTCTGGTAGTGACGGTGGACCACAGTCTGGTAGTGACGGTGGACCACAGTCTGGTAGTGACGGTGGACCACAGTCTGGTAGTGACGGTGGACCACAGTCTGGTAGTGACGGTGGACCACAGTCTGGTAGTGACGGTGGACCACAGTCTGGTAGTGACGGTGGACCACAGTCTGGTAGTGACGGTGGACCACAGTCTGGTAGTGACGGTGGACCACAGTCTGGTAGTGACGGTGGACCACAGTCTGGTAGTGACGGTGGACCACAGTCTGGTAGTGACGGTGGACCACAGTCTGGTAGTGACGGTGGACCACAGTCTGGTAGTGACGGTGGACCACAGTCTGGTAGTGATGGTGGACCACAGTCTGGTAGTGACGGTGGACCACAGTCTGGTAGTGACGGTGGACCACAGTCTGGTAGTGACGGTGGACCACAGTCTGGTAGTGATGGTGGACCACAGTCTGGTAGTGACGGTGGACCACAGTCTGGTAGTGACGGTGGACCACAGTCTGGTAGTGACGGTGGACCACAGTCTGGTAGTGACGGTGGACCACAGTCTGGTAGTGACGGTGGACCACAGTCTGGTAGTGACGGTGGACCACAGTCTGGTAGTGACGGTGGACCACAGTCTGGTAGTGATGGTGGACCACAGTCTGTGGTGACGGTGGACCACAGTCTGGTAGTGACGGTGGACCACAGTCTGGTAGTGACGGTGGACCACAGTCTGGTAGTGACGGTGGACCACAGTCTGGTAGTGATGGTGGACCACAGTCTGGTAGTGACGGTGGACCACAGTCTGGTAGTGATGGTGGACCACAGTCTGGTAGTGACGGTGGACCACAGTCTGGTAGTGACGGTGGACCACAGTCTGGTAGTGACGGTGGACCACAGTCTGGTAGTGACGGTGGACCACAGTCTGGTAGTGACGGTGGACCACAGTCTGGTAGTGACGGTGGACCACAGTCTGGTAGTGACGGTGGACCACAGTCTGGTGGTGACGGTGGACCACAGTCTGGTAGTGATGGTGGACCACAGTCTGGTAGTGACGGTGGACCACAGTCTTGTGGTGACGGTGGACCACAGTCTGGTAGTGACGGTGGACCACAGTCTGGTGGTGACGGTGGACCACAGTCTGGTAGTGACGGTGGACCACAGTCTGGTAGTGATGGTGGACCACAGTCTGGTGGTGACGGTGGACCACAGTCTGGTAGTGACGGTGGACCACAGTCTGGTAGTGACGGTGGACCACAGTCTGGTAGTGATGGTGGACCACAGTCTGGTAGTGACGGTGGACCACAGTCTGGTAGTGACGGTGGACCACAGTCTGGTAGTGATGGTGGACCACAGTCTGGTAGTGACGGTGGACCACAGTCTGGTAGTGACGGTGGACCACAGTCTGTAGTGACGGTGGACCACAGTCTGGTAGTGATGGTGGACCACAGTCTGGTAGTGACGGTGGACCACAGTCTGGTAGTGACGGTGGACCACAGTCTGGTAGTGACGGTGGACCACAGTCTGGTAGTGACGGTGGACCACAGTCTGGTAGTGACGGTGGACCACAGTCTGGTAGTGACGGTGGACCACAGTCTGGTAGTGACGGTGGACCACAGTCTGGTAGTGACGGTGGACCACAGTCTGGTAGTGACGGTGGACCACAGTCTTGTAGTGACGGTGGACCACAGTCTGGTGTGACGGTGGACCACAGTCTGGTAGTGACGGTGGACCACAGTCTGGTAGTGATGGTGACCACAGTCTGGTAGTGATGGTGGACCACAGTCTGGTAGTGATGGTGGACCACAGTCTGGTAGTGATGGTGGACCACAGTCTGGTAGTGACGGTGGACCACAGTCTGGTAGTGACGGTGGACCACAGTCTGGTAGTGACGGTGG
This sequence comes from Procambarus virginalis, assembly GCA_020271785.1. NCBI lineage: Eukaryota > Metazoa > Arthropoda > Malacostraca > Decapoda > Cambaridae > Procambarus > Procambarus virginalis. The sequence goes on from WNGS01159476.1 coordinate 13,488, forward strand.
ACCACAGTCTGGTAGTGATGGTGGACCACAGTCTGGTAGTGACGGTGGACCACAGTCTGGTAGTGACGGTGGACCACAGTCTGGTAGTGACGGTGGACCAGTCTGGTAGTGATGGTGGACCACAGTCTTGTGGTGACGGTGGACCACAGTCTTGTAGTGACGGTGGACCACAGTCTGGTAGTGACGGTGGACCACAGTCTGGTAGTG
>WNGS01159479.1:14583-39842 GCA_020271785.1 Procambarus virginalis
ATGGAATGCACTTAAGGCACAGGTTGTGGAAGCAAATACTATTCATACTTTTAAACCAGGTATGATAGGGAAATAGGACCGGAGTCATTGCTGTAAACAACCGATGCTCGAAGGGCGGGATCCAAGGGTCAATGGTCGATCCTGCAGACAAATACGCACGTGTACACACACACACACACACACACACACACACACACACACACACACACACACACACACACACACACACACACACACACACACACACACACACCACAAAAGAACCATGTCTCAGATAATCACGATGACCAGCCACTATACATCAGTTTGTGGTAACATTAGCCAGTAATAGAGTCCAGCCACGCCCGGGTAATGACCAGCGGGCATGTGCTCCCACGGGCGGCCACCTGGTAAGGGCGACCATAGTCAACACGTCCTGCGGCGTCTCCGTTGCCAAGGCAACCAGCGTCCCGCGCCTCGCCCTGCGCAATGATTGGTCAACACCAGGAGACGTTTGCCTAATCCTCTCTCATTGGTGGATGATTGATCCAGAATATGATCATGTGATTATACACATGATCATATTCTGGAAGCTCCACTAACTTATACGGCTCTTTACGCAATGTTCAACTTATATTCTGGACCTGGTGAGAATATGATGATGTGAACATTACCAGAGACGGAAGGTGTTCATTATACAGGTGTGTGAACATTGCCGCAGGTGAACATTACGTAACCTCCCCCCCCCCCCTCCCACACGGCTCCTGGTGACCGACACGCTCACCAGCTTAAAGGTCACACTTACTCCAAGCCTAAACACTCGCACACTAGCTCATCTTAGCCAGTTGTAAACACCACAAGTGCCCCACAACCCATCCCCCTCTGAGGAGGTCAAGGCCTGCACCGCCTGCCAGAACCACTAGTTAGATGGATCAATATACCACACCTCACACATGGACACCATCTCACACCTCCCCAACCAGTTCTGGGGTAAATAATGAAATTGCACTTTAACTGGTCGGCAGAGCAGCGGCCTTAGCGAGTATCTTGCAACGTCGGAGTTCGATCCCCGATGGTCAAGGTGGTTGGGGCCCCTTCACTCCGTCCTCGTATGCCTTCCAAGTGCTGTACAGTCATACTGGCTTAGCGTTTTCTCCTGACACTTGTCCTCAGAGTGAATATCAAGTGTGAGCTACAGGTGAGCCAGTAGCGTGTCATTAGGATGTCTCCAATTACAGTATTACCCGTCCTCTCCGTGTACAGAATCTTATCACTAGTAATTAATGAGCAAGATGGAATTCTCAGTGGTTGGCTCAGGCGCGCCTCTACCCCCCCCCCCTTCCCCCACACGCAAGCTACCACCCCTCACCCACACGCAAGCTAGCACCCCTCACCCACACGCAAGCTAGCACCCCTCACCCACACGCAAGCTAGCACCCCTCCTCCACACGCAAGCTAGCACCCTTCCCCCACACGCAAGCTAGCACCCCTCACCCACACGCAAGCTAGCACCCCTCACCCACACGCAAGCTAGCACCCCTCACCCACACGCAAGCTACCACCCCTCACCCACACGCAAGCTACCACCCCTCACCCACACGCAAGTGAGTGACATGTGAGAGGCAAGGAATGAGACGGGAGTAGTGGGAGTACCTCAAGGATTGGTGGGTCAACACGGGGGGGGGGGGGCGGGCAGACGCGAACAAAATGTCACATACTGTAATGCCTAATAGATGATAAGAGGCCACACTTAACACACATTATATGAAAAGATTAAGCCCCTGTGACAATGGAAGATATCGTAGTGGTTGTGCATAGCAGGCTGTCCGTTTGTCCTCTTACAAATTACGTCGGAATGTGGCCGTTTGACCGTCTGGTCGAAAATGGACCTAATTTGAAAATAAAAAAATAAAAAATTTCCGAATTTTGTTTTCCAAAACTAAGTTAAGGGTGGCGATGAGTCACAACGTGGCTAAATTAAGTTGACCAGACCACACACTAGACGGTGAAGGGACGACGTCGTTTCGGTCCGTCCTGGACCATTCTCAATCTACTTGAGAATGGTCCAGGACGGACCGAAACGTCGTCGTCCCTTCACCTTCTAGTGTGTGGTCTGGTCAACTAAGTTGAGGGGCCTCTGGTAGGTTAGGGGGGGGAGGGGGGGGAAAGGAAATTATCCTAAAGTTTCAAAACGTCATGAAAAATGTTAATTGTGGGAAGGGTGAGAGGGAAGAGGAGTGGAGGGTTAGTGGTGGAGAAACTATAGAAACAACAGAACACTACACAGCAGAGAAAGATACCAGAGCGCCAGGAATGAATACGTCAGGGTGAGAAGAGAGGCAGAGAGGCAATATGAAAATGACATAGCGAGCAAGGCAAAGACTCGACCCTAACTGCTGCACAGCCACATCAGGAGGAAAACAACAGTGAAGGAACAGGTAATGAAACTGAGGATAGGGGCAGCAAGATTCACTACAAACGACAAGGAAGTGTGCGAGGAACTCAATAAGAAATTCCAGGAAGTCTTCACCTCAGAGCAAGGAGAAGATCCAGAGATAAGGGAGGGAACATCAAACCAGACACCATTAGAGGAGTTTGTGATTACCAGTGGAGAGGAGGAAGTATCTGCTAGAGTTGGACATGACAAAGGCTATAGGCCCAGATGGAATCTCACCATGGATTCTAAAAGAAGGAGCAGAAGCTCTGTGCCTGTCACTCTCCATGGTGTACAAGTCACTGGTAACAGGTGAACTGCCAAAAACTTGGAAGACGGCCAATGAAGTCCCAATATCCAAGAAGGGTGATAGGCAGGAGGCACTGAACTACAGGCCAGTGTCCCTAACTTGCATTCCATGCAAGATAATGGAGAAGATTGTGCGAAAAAACGAGTGGAACATCTGGAGCGGAAGAACTTTGTAACACAACATCAACATGGGTTCAGAGATGGCAAATCATGCCTAACAGGTTTAATAGAGTTCTATGACCAGGCAACAAAAATCAGGCAAGAGAGAGAGGGCTGAGCAGACTGCATATTTCTGGACTACCAAAAAGCTTTTGACACAGTACCCATAAGAGACTAGTGCACAAACTGGAGATGCAGGCAGGAGTGAAAGGGAAGGTACTCCACTGGATAATGGAGTACCTAAGCAACAGGACACAGCGAGTCACTGTGAGGGGTGAGGTCTCGGACTGGCGGGGAGTCACCAGTAGAGTCCCACGGATCAGTCCTTGGACCTATACTGTTTCTGATATACGTAAATGATCTTCCAGAAGGAATTGACTCGTTCCTCTCGATGTTTGCTGATGATGCGAAAATTATGAGGATTAAGACAGAGGAGGATAGTACGAGGCTACAAGATGACCTAGACAAACTGAAGGAATGGTCCGACAAGCGGCTACTAAAGTTCAACCCAGGTAAGTGTAAGGTAATGAAACTATGACCAGTCACTGGATACCGAATGGGAGATGAAGTCTTTCACGAAACGGACAGAGAAAGATCTAGGAGTTGATATCACGCCAAACCTGTCTCCTGAAGCCCACATCAAAAGAATAACATCAGCGGCCTATGCAAGGCTGGCTAACATCAGAACTTTTCAGAAACCTGTGTAAGGAATCCTTCAGAACCTTGTATACCACATATGTAAGACTAATCCTGGAGTATGCAGCCCCAGCATGGAGCCTGTATCTAGTCAAGCACAAGACGAAGCTGGAAAAAGTCCAGAGATATGCCACTAGACTAGTCCCAGAACTAAGAGGCACAAGTTATGAGGACAGACTACGTGAACTGCCCTCACGTCGCTGGAAGACAGAAGAGCTAGGGGGGACAATCACCACATACAAAATTCTCAGGGGAACTGAGTGGACAAGGATGGATTATTTAACACGGGTGGTACACGCACAAGGGACACAGGTGGAAACTGAATACCCAAATGAGCCACAGAGATAATAGAAAGAACTTTTTCAGTGTCAGTAGTTAGTAAATGGAATGCATTAGGCAGTGATGTGGTGGAGGCTGACTCTCCACACAGTTTCAAATGTAGATATGATAGACGTACAACGTACTGGAGTGAACGATATGGAAGAAAATGCAGAATAGAACCAGTGAAGAGCAGAGGTGCCATAGGCACAATCAGAGAACACTGTATAAACATCAGAGGTCCGCGGTTGTTTCAACGTCCTCCCAGCAAGCATAAGAAATATTGCCGGAACAACCGTGGACATCTTCAAGAGGAAACTAGATTTATTCCTCCAAGGAGTTCCGGACCAGCCGGGTTGTGGTGGGTATGTGGGCCTGCGGGCCGCTCCAAGCAACAGCCTAGTGGACCAAACTCTCACAAGTCAAGCCTGGCCTTGGGGAGTAGAAGAACTCCCAGAACCCCATCAACCAGGTATCAACCAGGTACAGAGCCCAGTAGGCTCAGGAACCTGTACACCAGTTGACTGACGTTGAGGGGGGGGGGAGGGATTAAAGAGCCAGAGCTCAACCCCCACAACCACAACTAGGTGAGTACACACACAACCTGTTTTGCCTCACCACAAACGTACTAACCCAATGAACCCACCTAACCTAACCTAACCTATCGAGGCCGAGGCATAGAAAATGTCAACATTACGTGGCCGTAATTGTTAAAGAGTAGCATGTTGAGCTGATGGATCCATTAGTGCCGAGCTAAAGACCGACTCACCATGGTAGCCTCCGCGTCCCTTTACACACTACTTACAGTACCCATGTGGACCAGTGTACAGTACCCACGTGGACCAGTGTACAGTACCCATGTGGACCAGTGTACAGTACCCATGTGGACCAGTGTACAGTACCCACGTGGACCAGTGTACAGTACCCACGTGGACCAGTGTACAGTACCCACGTGGACCAGTGTACAGTACCCACGTGGACCAGTGTACAGTACCCACGTGGACCAGTGTACAGTACCCACGTGGACCAGTGTACAGTACCCACGTGGACCAGTGTACAGTACCCACGTGGACCAGTGTACAGTACCCACGTGGACCAGTGTACAGTACCCACGTGGACCAGTGTACAGTACCCACGTGGACCAGTGTACAGTACCCACGTGGACCAGTGTACAGTACCCACGTGGACCAGTGTACAGTACCCACGTGGACCAGTGTACAGTACCCACGTGGACCAGTGTACAGTACCCACGTGGACCAGTGTACAGTACCCACGTGGACCAGTGTACAGTACCCACGTGGACCAGTGTACAGTACCCACGTGGACCAGTGTACAGTACCCACGTGGACCAGTGTACAGTACCCACGTGGACCAGTGTACAGTACCCACGTGGACCAGTGTACAGTACCCACGTGGACCAGTGTACAGTACCCACGTGGACCAGTGTACAGTACCCACGTGGACCAGTGTACAGTACCCACGTGGACCAGTGTACAGTACCCACGTGGACCAGTGTACAGTACCCACGTGGACCAGTGTACAGTACCCACGTGGACCAGTGTACAGTACCCACGTGGACCAGTGTACAGTACCCACGTGGACCAGTGTACAGTACCCACGTGGACCAGTGTACAGTACCCACGTGGACCAGTGTACAGTACCCATGTGGACCAGTGTACAGTACCCACGTGGACCAGTGTACAGTACCCATGTGGACCAGTGTACAGTACCCACGTGGACCAGTGTACAGTACCCATGTGGACCAGTGTACAGTACCCACGTGGACCAGTGTACAGTACCCACGTGGACCAGTGTACAGTACCCACGTGGACCAGTGTACAGTACCCACGTGGACCAGTGTACAGTACCCACGTGGACCAGTGTACAGTACCCACGTGGACCAGTGTACAGTACCCACGTGGACCAGTGTACAGTACCCACGTGGACCAGTGTACAGTACCCACGTGGACCAGTGTACAGTACCCACGTGGACCAGTGTACAGTACCCACGTGGACCAGTGTACAGTACCCACGTGGACCAGTGTACAGTACCCATGTGGACCAGTGTACAGTACCCACGTGGACCAGTGTACAGTACCCATGTGGACCAGTGTACAGTACCCACGTGGACCAGTGTACAGTACCCACGTGGACCAGTGTACAGTACCCACGTGGACCAGTGTACAGTACCCACGTGGACCAGTGTACAGTACCCACGTGGACCAGTGTACAGTACCCACGTGGACCAGTGTACAGTACCCATGTGGACCAGTGTACAGTACCCACGTGGACCAGTGTACAGTACCCATGTGGACCAGTGTACAGTACCCACGTGGACCAGTGTACAGTACCCATGTGGACCAGTGTACAGTACCCACGTGGACCAGTGTACAGTACCCATGTGGACCAGTGTACAGTACCCACGTGGACCAGTGTACAGTACCCATGTGGACCAGTGTACAGTACCCACGTGGACCAGTGTACAGTACCCACGTGGACCAGTGTACAGTACCCATGTGGACCAGTGTACAGTACCCACGTGGACCAGTGTACAGTACCCATGTGGACCAGTGTACAGTACCCACGTGGACCAGTGTACAGTACCCATGTGGACCAGTGTACAGTACCCACGTGGACCAGTGTACAGTACCCATGTGGACCAGTGTACAGTACCCACGTGGACCAGTGTACAGTACCCATGTGGACCAGTGTACAGTACCCATGTGGACCAGTGTACAGTACCCATGTGGACCAGTGTACAGTACCCATGTGGACCAGTGTACAGTACCCATGTGGACCAGTGTACAGTACCCATGTGGACCAGTGTACATATGTCCACGTAACACACAATTCGAAATAGAATTTGGTGCCATTGAAAAACCCGGTAAAGGTTTTATATTTATGTTGGTAATGAGGTTTAGCCCGACCATCCTGGGCCTAATACACTAAGGCCTACCACAGTACATGTGCTGTACTACCTCCAGGAATATCTAACTTGTTTTTACCTTTATTTTTCTGCACTCTTAAAAAAGTGAACATTACAAATTGTAATTGTGTATTACGTCAATATATGTAGGAAGGTACCTTACCTTGAGGATACCTTGAGGTGCTTCCGGGGCTTATCGTCCCCGCGGCCCGGTCATCGACCAGGCCTCCTGGTTCCTGGACTGATCAACCAGGCTGTTGGACGCGGCTGCTCGCAGCCTGACGTATGAGTCACAGCCTGGTTGATCAGGTATCCTTTGGAGGTGCTTATCCAGTTCTCTCTTGAACACTGTGAGGGGTTTGCCAGTTATGTCCCTTATGTGTAGTGGAAGCGTCTTGAACAGTCTCGGGCCTCTGATGTTGATAGAGTTCTCTCTCAGAGTACCAGTTGCTCCTCTGCTTTTCAACGGGGGTATTCTGCACATCCTGCCATGTCTTCTGGTCTCATGTGATGTTATTTCTGTGTGCAGGTTTGGGACCAGCCCCTCTAATATTTTCCACGTGTAAATTATTATGTATCTCTCCCGCCTGCGCTCAAGGGAATACAGATTTAGGCTCTTAAGTCGGTCCCAATAGTTTAGATGTTTTACCGAGTGGATTCTAGCAGTAAAGGACCTCTGCACGCTCTCCAGGTCAGCAATTTCACCAGCAGTGAAAGGGGCTGTCATTGTGCAGCAGTACTCCACTCTAGAGAGCACAAGCGTTTGGAAAAGTGTCATCATCGGTATAGCATCTCTAGTGTGAAAAGTTCTTGTTATCCAACCTGTCATTTTTCTTGCAGTTGTGACGGCTACTTTATTGTGTTCTTTAAAGGTAAGGTCTTCTGACATGAGTACACCCAGATCCTTTACATTGCCTTTTCGTTCTATGTTATGATTTGCCTGAGTTTTGTACGTGGTTTCCGTTTTTATATTTTCATTTTTTCCATAGCGCATGAGCTGGAACTTGTCTTCGTTAAACACCACATTATTTTCTGTAGCCCATAGAAAGACCTGATCTACATCTGACTGGAGGTTCGCCGTGTCCTCTATGTTGCCTACTCTCATGACGATCCTAGTGTCATCTGCAAAGGATGATACAGTGCTATAGGTTGTGCTCTTGTCTATGTCCGATATGACGATGAGAAAAAGTACTGGAGCAAGCACAGTACCCTGGGGGACTGAGCTCTTAACGGTTGACGGGTTGGATTTTATTTTGTTGACTATTACACATTGGGTTCTGTTGGTCAGGAAATTGTAGATCCATCTGCCTACTTTTCCGGTAATTCCTTTTGAGCGCATTTTATGGGCAATAACACCATGGTCACATTTATCAAAAGCTTTTGCGAAATCTGTGTAAATTACATCAGCGTTTTGTTTGTCTTCCATAGCATCTAATGCCATATCATAGTGGTCCAGCAACTGCGACAGGCAAGAGCGCCCTGTTCTGAAACCATGTTGTCCGGGGTTATGGAGATGCTGTGATTCCATGTATTTTGTGATCTTACTTCTTAGCACTCTCTTCAAAAATTTTTATGATGTGCGATGTTAGTGCTATCGGTCTGTAATTTTTTGCCTCTGCCTTATTTCGTCCTTGGTGCACATAGTTACAATATGTAGTGTCTGGCCAGGGGGGGGGGGACCAGAGGTGTTACTTTACCTTATGTGACGTGTGTTGACCTGTATGTTAGCATGTAACGCTCAGCCGGGGAACTGTGCTACAGTGGAGAGGGGGGGGGGGGACTGTGGCACAGCTGATGTATTATTATTATTATTATTATTATTATTATTATTATTATTATTATCATCATCATTATTATTTTCTACCACAGACGTGGCCACACATTTACAATGCTAACCACCAGCATATATACATTTTCTTCTGTCCTCCATGGACAGGGTTAGAGATGTGTTAAACATATAGTTCAGTGATTTATTGAACAATCAACCACTGAAGGTGATTGGGTGCTTTTAAAATGCTAAGCTAACCTACATAAATACAGAGAGTTCCGTCTGCCCCACAGGGGAGTGAGGGGGCCCGGGGCCGCTAATGTGACGGACACAGGGGGGGGGGGGGATTAAGACACACCAGATGGAACCAGTCTCCAGGAAAATGTCAAACACCACAAAGAAAATTAAAGTTTCAGGAGGAAGGTCTGGTACGTGTGCCTCCAGTCCTGTTCTCAGCTGACATGTGTTGCCTGAGGGCGTGCCTCTGGCGGTGACCGTGACAATCGCGGGAACACAAAAGCTACTCTATGACGTAACACACACACAAAACGTGTCACGACTGAAAAGGCAGACTGGTGGTGGTGGCAGCCGCCGGGTGTGAGGGCCGCTGGACCCCGCCCTCAACACCACATCAGTCACACAGGTCCCACAAGGGCTGGGAGATAGTTGCTGCACGCTACCAAGTGACCTACAGTCCCTCAGTGATGTGACCTTGACCATCAACGTGTCTCGGTAACACACACACACCCTATATGTGCGGGGGTCTAACACCACCAGGTCAATGGTCACACTCATCCACACGCACCCACACGAACACGCACCCCTTGAGGACACGCACGCGCACACACAAGCCTCGCCAGCGGCGTGGCCACCTTGCGCTGGGTTCCTGCCGGTAAGTACTGAAAGGTGAGCACGTGAACCGGATCTGTCCCACGGTGGCGGGCCGTGTGGGAGGCTGCACAAGTATGGTGTAAGGCCAGGGAAACCCGCCACCATGTTGCTACCACACTCACCACCACCAGAGGCGCACACGCGCGCACACACCCCGCAAGCACAAGTAGGTGAGTACACACACACACACACAGGGGGGGGGGCTGGCAGCCTGGTGGATAGCGCGCAGGACTTAATTCTGTGGCGCGGGTTCGATTCCCGCACCAGGCAGAAACAAATAAGCAGTTTCTTTCACTCTGAATGTCCCTGTTACCTAGCAGTAAATAGGTACCTGGGATTGCTACTTTCAGGGGGAAATAGGAGAAGCAAAAAATGGCATCACAGATCAGTCTGCTACCTGGAAGAGCTTCACCTGCTTGAGCAAGCCCGTGAGCTCCTGCCTGTAGAGAGGTTACCTCCCTGGGAGGATGACTCGTGCAAGATCATCATCAATGAAATGGCAATGAAAAAATCCAACATGATACCACAAGAAATGAGGCACAAGTATCTCGAGGAAATTTATAAAGAAGCCGGAGATGAACTAGATCAAATCTACACTGACGGGTCATCTAATCCTGTCAATGGCAGGGCTGGTGCAGCATACACGGTAATCAAGGATAATACTTTCCAACGCAGACACGCAGAAAAAGCACGTATTGAGAACTATGCCTCTTCAACGCAAGCAGAGCTAACTGCCATTGTTATGGCGCTAAAGTTTCTTGAACGGAACACTAATGGTGCAGTGATTTGCACCGATTCAAAAGCAGCACTGCAAAGCCTAAGTAAAAATCGGGCAGAAAATCTTGCAATAGTCGCTGAAATTAAGAGAGCTGTGAGAGTACTTACCAATCAGGGAAGAGTGGTCAAGTGAGTGAGTGAGTGAGTGAGTGAGTGAGTGAGTGTGTGTGTGTGTGTGTGTGTGTGTGTGTGTGTGTGTGTGTGTGTGTGTGTGTGTGTGTGTTGGAAAACAAATAGTAGTTAGTAAACAGTTGATTGACAGTCGAGAGGTGGGTCGAAAGAGCAAAGCTCAACCCCCGCAAACACAACTAGGTGAATACACACACACACACACACACACACACACACACACACACACACACACACAGAGAGAGAGCCCACCAGCAACACATGGACAAAGGACAAAGTGCATGCGCGTGTGTTACCTAATTGTACTCGCCTAATTGTGCTTGCAAGTGTTGAGCTCTGGCTCTTTGGTCCCGCCTCTCAACTGTCAATCAACAGGTGTACAGGTTTCTGAGCCTACTGGACTATCATATCTACATTTGAAACTGTGTGGAGTCAGCCTCCACCACCAACCCGTTATCGCACTTTATTACAGTCAATATTGACTTATTAAATACGTGCATGTGACATACTAAACATAATAGTTTACCTTTAAAAGCTTCATAGAAACACCGACCTTACCTAACCTTCTTAGTATGTTAAGCATCTTATTGCTTCGTAATTACAATTATTATAAGATAAGCAAGTTAAGATAAGCAATAAGATGCTTATCTTAACATACTAAGAAGGTTAGGTAAGGTCGGTGTTTTCTATGAAGCTTTTCAAGGTAAACTAGTATGTCACATATGCACGTATTTAATAAGTCAATATTGACTAATAAAGTGCGAGAACGGGTTGCCACCACATCACTGCCTAATGCATTCCATTTGTCAACCACTCTGACACTGAAAAAATTCTCTTATATCTGACTCATTTGGGCATTCAATTTCCACCTGTCCCCCCTAGTGCGTGTTCCCCTTGTGTTAAATAGCCTGTCTTTATCTACCCTATCAATTCCTTTGAGAATCTTGTATGTGGTGATCATGTCCCCTCTAACTCTTGTGTCTCCCAGTGACGTGAGGTTTAATTCTCGTAGTCTCTCCTCGTAGCTCATACCTCTCAGCTCGGGTACTAGTCTGGTGGAAAACCTTTGAACCTTTTCCAGTTTAGTCTTATGCTTGACTAGATAGGACTCCATGCTGGAGCTGCATACTCCAGGATTGGTCTGACATATGTGGTACACAAAGTTTTGAAGGATTCCTAACACAAGTTTCTCAAGGCCGTTCTTATGTTAGCCAACTTGGCATATGCCGCTGATGTTATCCTCTTGATATGGGCTTCAGGGGACAGGTCTGGCGTGATATCAACCCCCAGGTCTTTCTCTGACTCTTGAAGTATTTCATCTCCCAAATGATACCTTGTATCTGGTCTTCTGCTCCCTACACCTATCTTCATTGCATTGCATTTGCTTGGGTTAAACTCTTAACAACCATTTGTTCGACCATTCCTGCAGCTTGTCCAGGTCTTCTTGAATCAAGCTGTCCTCCTCTGTCTTAATCCTCATAATTTTGGCGTCGTCAGCAAACATTGAGAGGAACGAGTCTATGACCTCTGGGAGATCATTTACGTATATCAGAAACAGGATAGGTCCGAGTACAGAGCCCTGTGGGACTCCACTGGTGACTTCACGCCAATCTGAGGTCTCGCCCTCACTAACTCTCTGCTTCCTATTGCTTAGGTATTCCCTTATGCACTGCAGCGCCCTACCAGTTACTCCTGCCTGTTTCTCCAGCTTATGCATCAACCTTTTATGGGGTACTATGTCAAAGGCTTTCTGACAATCCAAAAAATGCAGTCCGCCCATCCTTCTCTTTCTTGCTTAATCTTTGTCACCTGATCGTAGAATTCTATTAAGCCTGTAAGGCAAGATTTACCCTCACTGAACCCATGTTGATGGGTTGTCACGAAGTCTCGTCTCTCCAGATGTGTTACTAGGTTCTTTCTCACAATCTTCTCCATCGCCTTGCATGGTATACAAGTTAAGGACACTGGCCTGTAGTTCAGTGCCTCTTGTCTGTCACCCTTTTGTATATTGGAACTACATTAGCAGTCTTCCATATTTCTGGTAGGTCTTCCGTTTCCAGTGACTTACTATACACTATAAAGAGTGGCAAGCAAAGTGCTCCTGCACTCTCTTTCAATACCCATGGTGTGATTCCGTCCGAGCCAACATCCTTTCTCACATCCAGATCCAACAGGTGCCTCTTGACCTCATCTGTAATTTCGAGCCCTTCCAAGCCCGCCTGGTTTACTGCCACCTCTCCTAGTGCAGTGACCTCTCCTTGTTCTATTGTGAAGACCTCCTGGAACCTCTTGTTGAGTTCCTCGCACACCTCTCTGTCGTTCTCTGTGCACCTATTCCTTCACTGTTTTCTTCCTGATGTGACTGTGTAGTAGTTTTGGTTCGGTCTTGGCTTTATTAGCTTTATCATTTTCATACTTTTTCTCAGCTTCTCTTCTCACACTAACATACTCGTTCCTTGGTTCTTTTATCTCTTTCTACTGTCTGGTGTTCTGTTATTTCGGAAGTTCCTCCACGCCCTTTTGTTCAGTTCCTTTGCTTTCATACATGCCCTATTAAACCACGGATTCTTCTTTTGCTTCTGTTTTTTCCTGTCGGGCCGGGATAAACCTGTTTACTGCCTCCTGGCACTTTTGGGTGGCTTAGTCCATCATGTCTTGTACAGACTTAGTTGTGAGTTCTGTGTCCCATGGTATATCCCTTAGGAATTTTCTCATCTCATAATTACCCTTTCGGTACACCAGCCCTTTGTTTTGCAGTTTTTTTTTGGGGGGGGGGGGGGAGAATTCCTAGCTCAACGAGGTACTCAAAGATTAATACACTGATCACTCATTCCCAAGGGTGTTTCCAACTTAACTTTCCTTGTATCAGACTCATTTAGGGTAAATATCAGATCAAGCAAAGCTGGGTTATCCTGTCCCCTCATTCTTGTCAGTCCCTTTGTGTGTTGGCTTAGAAAGTTTCTTGTTGCCACGTCCAGCAGCTTGTGCGCGCGCGCATGTACTCGCCTATTTATGCTTGCTGGGGTTGAGCTTCGGTTCCTTGGTCCCGCCTCTCAACCGTCAATCAAGTGGTGTACAGATTCCTTAGCCTACTGGGCTCTATCATATCTACATTTGAAACTGTGTATGGAGTCGGCCTCCACCACATCACTGCCTAATGCATTCCACCTGTTAACTACTCTGACACTGAAAAAGTTCTTTCTAACGTCCCTGTGGCTCATTTGGGAACTCAGGTCCCCACCCGTGTCCCCTTGTTCGCGTCCCACCAGTGTTGAATAGTTTGTCCTTGTCTACCCTGTCAATTCCCCTGAGGATTTTGTAGGTGGTCATCATGTCTCCCCTTACTCCTCTGTCTTATAGTGTCGTAAGGTGCATTTCCCGCAGCCTTTCCTCGTAACTCATGCCTCTTAATTCTGTGACTAGTCTATTGGCATACCTTTGGACTTTTTCCAGCTTCGTCTCGTGCTTGACAAGGTACGGGCTCCACGCTGGGGCCGCATACTCCAGGATTGGTCTTACATATGTGGTGTACAAGGTCCTGAATGATTCCTTACACAGGTTCCTGAACGCTGTTCTGATGTTAGCCAGCCTCGCATATGCCGCAGACGTTATTCTTTTTATGTGGGCTTCAGGAGACAGGTTTGGTGTGATATCAACTCTTAGATCTTTCTCTGTCCGTTTCATCAAGTACTTCATCTCCTATTCTGTATCCTGTGTCTGGCCTCCTGTTTCCACTGCACAGTTTCATTACGTTGCATTTACTCGGGTTGAACTTTAGCAACCATTTGTTGGACCATTCATGTGTGCATGTACACAGTACTGGGCCACGTCGCACCAACATTTACTACGACACAAACACAACCTTGGCACACAAATGTGGGTAGTCCACTCTTAACAAGCACACATTCCTTTATGTAATGAACGATAAACAACAAAAACATTCAAACAAAAACTGAACTAAAAACTGTACAAACAAGGGTAAAACAACGCTGCGTTTAGTAGTGTTACCTAGTAACACTAGTGTTAGTGTAGGGAGCCGGTCGGCCGAGCGGACAGCACGCTGGACTTGTGATCCTGTGGTCCTGGGTTCGATCCCGGGCGCCGGAGAGAAACAATGGGCAGAGTTTCTTTCCCCCTATGCCCCTGTTACCTAGCAGTAAAATAGGTACCTGGGTGTTAGTCAGCTGTCACGGGCTGCTTCCTGGGGGTGGAGGCCTGGTCGAGGACCGGGCCGCGGGCTAAAAAGCCCCGAAATCCTCTCAAGATTACCTCAAGATAATCTACGTAGCCAGATGCGAGTGTTGTATTCACTTGTATGAGTAAGCCTACTACTCGTGCCTCGTCCAGTAACACAAGAAGGTTCTTGTGTTCACAGCGCTGACCACAGCGCTGAATGATCACAGCGCTGACCAATATTATTACCCCCTAAGTCCTCAACGCTGCCACGTGGACCCGCTCTACATATACATTGTGGACTCCGACACCCATTAGCTACAACTGTTATACTACAGCTCCGGAGAATGAAACTATCTATAGTACTGTATCATCCTTTGTACACGACACCAGGATTTTTATGAGAGTAGACAACATAGAGGACACGGCAAACCTCCAGTCACATGTAGATCAGGTCTTTCTATGGGCTACAGAAAATAATATGGTGTTTAATGAAGATAAGTTCTAGCTCATGCGCTACGGAAAAAATATGGAAACCACTTATAAAGCGCAATCAAATCATAACATATCACTTAAAATCAATGTAAAGGATCTGGGTGTACTCATGTCAGAAGACCTTACCTTTAAAGAACACAATAAAGTAGCCGTCACAACTGCAAGAAAAATGACAGGTTGGATAACAAGAACTTTTCACACTAGAGATGCTATACCGATGATGATACTTTTCAAAACGCTTGTGCTCTCTAGAGTGGAGTACTGCTGCACAATGACAGCCCCTTTCAATGCTGGTGAAATTGCTGACCTGGAGAGCGTGCAGAGATCCTTTACTGCTAGAATCCACTCAGTAAAACATCTAAACTATTGGGACCGACTAAAGAGCCTAAATCTGTATTCTCTTGAGCGCAGGCGGGAGAGATACATAATACCTGGTTGATACCTGGTTGATGGGGTTCTGGGAGTTCTTCTACTCCCCAAGCCCGGCCCGAGGCCAGGCTTGACTTGTGAGTGTTTGGTCCACTAGGCTGTTGCTTGGAGCGGCCCGCAGGCCCACATACCCACCACAGCCCGGCTGGTCCGGAACTCCTTGGAGGAATAAATCTAGTTTCCTCTTGAAGATGTCCACGGTTGTTCCGGCAATATTTCTTATGCTCGCTGGGAGGACGTTGAACAACCGCGGACCTCTGATGTTTATACAGTGTTCTCTGATTGTGCCTATGGCACCCCTGCTCTTCACTGGTTCTATTCTGCATTTTCTTCCATATCGTTCACTAGTTTACACGTGGAAAATATTAGAGGGGCTGGTCCCCAAACCTGCACACAGAAATAACATCACATGAGACCAGAAGACATGGCAGGATGTGCAGAATACCCCCGTTGAAAAGCAGAGCTGCAACAGGTATTCAGAGGCAACATCAGAGGCCCGAGACTGTTCAACACGCTTCCACTACACATAAAGGGCATAACTGGCCGACTCCTCAGTGTTCAATAGAGAACTTGATAAAAACCTCCAAAGGATACCTGATCAACCAGGCTGTGATTCGTACGTCAGGCTGTGAGCAGCCCGTCCAACAGCCTGGTTGACCAGTCCAGCAACCAGGAGGCCTGGGCGAGGACCGGGCCGCGAGGACGCTAAGCCCCGAAGCCATCACAAAGTAACCACAAGGAATCTAAGCCTATCGTAGGCCTAATATAGTATATACAAGTACTTCATTATGCTAGCGACAGCGAATATTTGGCCTAGGCTGCCTCATAAATAGCATTTTGTCTTTGCCTTAAAAAAAAAACTAATGGTAAACCCATCATCTCAATGTGTTATCATATAACCGAATGCCCAAAACAGCCGCAACACGCAATTCAATTTCAATTTCTTTATTATGCACCCCATACCCATCCCGTGGGCGGTGGTGTACAGGGTTACAGAGGCACATAATCGGTTCAGGAACTGAACCCTCTAGTTCGTTTAGCTAAGCTGGTAATCTTTTGAAGCTAGCTACCCAATTATTAATGTTATATATGTACATGTACACATACTCATACATACATATACAATCACCTACACAAATACACACCAATAATATTTTGTATCAAGTGATTCAACAAGAGGCTCACAACAGTCACTATACAAGGCACTTTACATCTATGGTGAGTCACACAGTTACTAGTCTTGCTCCACACCCACCCACTGGGCGGCAGCTTTACAGTCATGTGCTCCACACCCACCCAACTGGGCGGCAGCTTTACAGTCATGTGCTCCACACCCACCCATCTGGGCGGCAGCTTTACAGTCATGTGCTCCACACCCACCCAACTGGGCGGCAGCTTTACAGTCATGTGCTCCACACCCACCCAACTGGGCGGCAGCTTTACAGTCATGTGCTCCACACCCACCCAACTGGGCGGCAGCTTTACAGTCATGTACTGCATTACCTACAGTAAGCAAATTGTGGCATACTTCGTTAAAACTCCCGGCAGCACATCATTATGAATGAAGTACTTACACATTTCTTAGACACTATTGATGTGTTCTCTAAATTCCGCGATTTTTCACATTCCATTATATAATGACGCAAAGTATGCGAATAGTTCTGCTGACAGTTTACATTTAGTCAAATCTACATCAGCAGATGTTACAAACTCCCAGAGGTACTTGTAGCCGAGCCTAAGCCTAGCAGTGGTAACATCTAGAAGTCTGCTAACATTATTGGATGACCCATAGACATGCGGTTCTTCCTGCATAATAGAATGATGATAGATGGAGTAACTGGTGTGAATTTCACTTTGCCTCAAGTCTACGAGATTTTGTTGATGTTCCTGGGATATTACTGCCCTCAGGCTGCTCAAAGGCAGTCCAAGTTGGTAATCAATTCCCTCTTTACGATAAAAGTCTTGGCCAACTCATCAGTTCTATCATGCATTCGGAGACCAATATGGGAAGGAATCCACAGGAGACAGACCCTGACTCCATCATTGATTATTTCATTATATCTGTGTCTAGCGTCAGAGATAAGCACGTCACAGTTATGCCTTAGGGAGCCAAGGGCAGTCAAGGATGACAAGGAGTCACTTACAATTAGCGTGTCAACTTCCCAAGTGTAAAGATTAACAAAATGGACAATATTACTTTAGAATAATTTAACACAGTCGGGACCGCCTCCCACCAGCCCCCATTCTCCCATGTTCGACCATTCATTACTCTTCAGGTGTGATTGGATGGGGAGGGGAGGGAGGGAGGGGGTGCATACGGTGCGGGTTGACGCCGCTATGGGCGGGGTGCGGGCGGGTGGGTGGGAATATAGTTGGTGAAGTGGTTGACAAAGTGATGTGGGTGGTTGTGGTAAGCAAGGCAGAGGGTCGGGTAGGGCAAGAATAAGGATGTGATTGCGATTTGGATTGTAATGTGGATGGGTGTGGATAACGGAGAGATGGCCATACGAATAATGTGGGTGTGGATGGCGTAAGAAAGGATGGTTAGTGTTGGTGGTGGGGGAGGTGGTGGTGGTGGGGGGGGGAAGGTGGTGGGTGAGACGGTGATGGGGAAGGGTTGGGGGAGACTGGTGGAGGGGGGGGGAGAAGGGTGGTAAATACACAACATATTTAGTGTTACTATAAGTGCACCTGTGAAGAAGACACTCGTCTCAGCCACCCGTGCACCCGCCGTGCACCACCAAGGCCACAAGAGATGGTTCACCCACGTGCACCATATTACCATCAACGATAGTTAAGGTCAGATCACCATCGTCTGGGTGTCTCCACACACCTGTTCCCATATGCAAATTACATATGTTAACTGGGCCAACATATAGCGTGCTACATCAGTAAATCCTTACTGCATTTGCACATATCAGTGGATCATGGCCACAATGTTATGGTAGAAGTGGTGCAGGTGACCTGGGGTGAGGTAACAGTGACCTTGCCTACTGAGGCTCTACACTCCCAGTGACCTCACAAATATGGGAAGAACCAATCAGATGATAGCTCACTGTAGAAGCTACATCTGATTGGTACATTCATACCCACGTTCGGTGAGGCTAACAAGCAAGGCTTGATTGAGATCAGTGCGGGCCGCCAGCATCCTCCTCACCCAACATAAGAACCATGGGCTTTGTGCTTTGCGGGACCAAAGAGCCAAAGCTCAACCTCCGCAAGCACAACTAGGTCATTACGTGCCCTTGTAGTACTAACATAAGCTGGCGAAGCTGTGGCGAGGGTAGCCGTGGTCTTGGTGTGGACACATCACCACCATTACACAGCCACAACAAGAGAAACACAACAGTGAAGGAGCACGTAATAAAACTGAGGATAGGGGCAGACAGATTCACTACAAACGACAAGGAAGTGTAAGGAACTCAATATGAAATTCCAGGAGGTCATTACATTAGAGTAAGGAGAAGCTTCGGAGATAAGAGAAGGAATAGTTAACCAGGCACTGCTAGAGGAGTTTGGGATTACCAGTGGGAATATTGAAGTGAATAGTGAAGCTCTTGCTAGAGTTGGATGTGACAAAGGCTATAGGCCAAGATGGAATATCGCCATGGGTACTAAAGGAAGGAACAGAAGCACTCTGCCTGCCACTCTCCATGGTGTGTAACAAATCACTGGTAACAGGTGAACTGCCAAACATTTGGAAGACGGCACATGTAGTCCAGATATACAAGGGAATAGACAGGAGGCATTGAACTATAGGCCAGTGTCCCTAACTTGCAAACCATGCAAGCTGATGGAGAAGATTGTGCGAAAAAAGCTAGTGGAACATCTGGAGCGAAGGAACTTAGTGACAACAACAACGGGTTCTGGGATAGAAAGTCATGTCTTACAGGATTAATTGAATTCTACGACCAGGCAACAAAAATCAGGCAAGAAAGAGAAGGGTGGGCAGACTGCATATTTTTGGAATGTCAGAAAGCCTTTGATACAGTACCACACAAGAGACTTGTGCAAAAGCAGGAGATGCAAGCAGGAGTGATAAGGGAAGGTACTCCATTGCAATGATAAGGGAGCACCTAAGTAATAGAAGACTGCGAGTCACTGAGGGGTGAGGTCTCGGTTCAAGTATGTTTATTGAGACAAAGAAATACATCTCAATGAGAGAGTAGCTTGGGCTATTTCTACCCCCTTCATGAGGTCTCAGATTGGCGTTGAGTCACTAGTGGAGTCCCGCAGGGATCAGCCCTTTGACCTATACGGTTTCTGATATGTAAATGATCTCCCAGAGGGTATAGAATCGTTCCTCTTATTGTTTGATGATGGAAAAATTATGAGGAGGATTAAGACGGAGGAAGATAGTATGATGCTACAAGATAACCTAAACAATGAATGGTCCAACAAATGTCTACTAAAGTTCAACCCGAGTAAATGTAAGGTAATGAAACTAGGCGGAGGAAACAGGAAGCCAGACACAGGATACCGAATGGAAGATGAAGTCCTTCATGAAACGGACAGAAAGACCTAGGAGTTGATATCACACCAAACCTATCTCCTGAAGCCCACAAAAATAATAACATCGGCGTATGCGAGGCTGGCTAACAGAACTGCCTTCAGAAACATGTGCAAGGAATCATTCAGAACCTTGTAATTCCAGAACCAGAAGACAAATCCTTGGAGTATGCGGCCTTAGCATGGAGCCCGTACCTTGTCAAACACAAGGCGAAGCTGGAGAAGATTCAGAGGTATGCCACCAGGCTAGTCCCAGAACTAAGAATTATGCATTACGAGGAAAGGCTGCTTGAAATGCATCTCACGACACTGGAAGACAAGAGTAAGGGGAGACATGATCACTACCTATAAAATACTCGGAGGAATTGACAGGGTAGATAAAGATACTGTAATACGGGGGAGACTAACAAGGGGACACAGGTGAAAACCGAGTACCCAAATAAGCTACAGGGAAATTAGAAAGAACTTTCAGTGTCAGAGTAGTTAACAGATGGAATGCATTAGGCAGTGATGTGGTGGAGGCTGACTCCATACACAGTTTCAAATGTAGATATGATAAAGCCCAGTAGGCTCAGGAATCTGTACACCAGTTGATTAACAGTTGAGAGGCGGGGCCGAAGAGCCAGAGCCGAACCCCCGCAAGTACAACTAGGCGAGTACAGCAGACGATAACCAATGGTGCCCAACGGTTACGGAACTGCGGCAACATGAGAGGTAATAATCGCTGGCCCAGTGACTTGCACACGCGCGCGTCCACCCCCCCCCTCCCCCGTTTTATGGATGCATTAGGCAGTGATGTGGTGGAGGCAGGCTACACAGTTTCAAATGTAGGTTTGATAGAGCCCAATAGGCTCAGGAATCTGTACACCAGATTAAACAGTTGAGAGGTGGGGCCAAAGTTCAACCCCTGCAAGCACAACTAGACGAGTACACACCTGGCGTGAGTGAGCAGTGGCGTGAGAGACTGGGGGAGGGTCCCAGCTCAGCCTCACACAGCACCCAGGCATGACTTACCAGTCCTGCTCAGTAGTGCAAGTGTAGCTATATGTGTAGCTTTCACCATGTGTAGCTATATTATATATACGAGATTACATTGTTTATGCATGTAAATTGATGTCCCAAGTATCACATTGTAACTCCTATAATCCCAATTACGGCTGTGAAGTCATAAATGTAGTATTAACACCCTCACGAAGGTTTGTATCATTCTGCAGGAGTGACCTATTAGTTGTGTGTAAGACACTTCGTAAAGAGAACTCCCCAAACCCTACACCGTAGCATTACACTAATAGTTACTTTAATTACATAAATCTGTCGTCCCCATCATGTAAACACATTCACGCTAGCACTATATAAAAAAATATACATCTAAGGAAACCGAGACTAACTTCATGCACAAACACAGGTCGAATACACACTACCAATAAATAGTCAGGCGAAAATATTAATCTGGATTGTATCATGTTGCTCCAAACTCTTTACACAGGATAATCTAAGCTGTCTGCCTTATTGCAACTGCCGATATTGTTAACAGAGGTGATCCAGGTAAAATCATTTTAAACCACTCCTGGCATCAGTCTGGGATGCATCATATTTTATACTAGATTTGCTGAAAAATGATTTCCCGGAGTGGTACTCTGCAGAATATCATTTGGTACGCACAAATTGGTGAGTGCAAAGACGGTGGTACTCATTGGATATAAATTAGGTAAGTTTAGAGTCAGGAATGACCAGGGAAAATACTGGTTTAGAAACATGTTTGTTGATTTACGGGCCAAACTATTCCAACAATATATGTTGAATCAATAGATCGCTTCACGCTTAGGTTAACACATGTATGAATGAGTTTGGGAGGATATCAATGGGAGCTGCCTCGTATGGGTCAATGCCGTTTCCTTTATTCTTATGTTCTCATCCTTAGTAAAATAAAGATATTTATCAGGTCATAAAATAGATGTCATTTGGTTACTGAGCAAAAACTTAAATAATTGTTTTTTATCATTAAATTTGATTCACACAAACACGGGTAAAGTCACTGCATGGAACCCAAACCATCTTTTATTGACCTGAAGCGCCAAAATTTTAAGCTCACCATTAAGTACTTAACGTTTCAGGTCCATACTGCCAAGTGCTCTACAAATTATAATTCCCATTGTCGGTGACAGGAAGCCTGTACTGAAATTTCTCCAGTTTTTTTTTTTACCAACTACTGATCGTCCCCATGAAACCCCACAACCTTTCCCTATAAGTACCTATGTTACAGCTTGCTCAACAATGGTATCAGGTAAAAGTAAACATGCCCAATCGTCTCTGTTCTACCCAGTGAGAACCAGGGTACCAAGCTTATGAGGCGAGGACATAGACCACTGTCACGAGTAGGCAAAATTTAAATTAAATTTTATCAATCAAGATGTTAATAATAATAATACTATGCCATAGACCTCAACTCTAAACACTCTAGTCGGTTCACTTGGAAACTTTAAAAACCATAACAATTCACAAAGTATAACTACCAATTAAAAAACTTTAAATATATTTAATATAAAAGTATAAGTTATTACCGCGAAGCATAAATATTACTTCGCGGTAAGTAAATAACTACTTATCGCGAATTCTTAAAGTTTATATAAGTTTATCGAGATTATCGATATCGAGATAATTTTATAAAGTAAGTGTATGGAGATAATATCAAAAGGATAGAGTAGTTTAGGCTATCTTCACCTCCTTGGTAAGACGGCTTTCAATAATATATATATATAAAAAAGGACATTTCGGGACGAGCATCGGTAGAATTAATTCCCCAAGTTACGAAATCTACGAATAGAAATATGCCTTTAATATTCTTGTGCAATTGTTTTTCACAAAAAAAAATAAACTGTACAAATAAATGGATAATAAGCAACCCAAATCATAGTAAATTCCATTACATGGACAACAAGTGCAGAAGTATACCGCCGGAAGCCTGGGTAATCTGAAACACGCTTGCCGGAAGCCTGGGTAATCTGAAACACGCTTGCCGGAAGCCTAGGTAATCTGAAACACGCTTGCCGGAAGCCTAGGTAATCTGAAACACGCTTGCCGGAAGCCTAGTCAAATACAGAACATGTGCACTGTACAGTAAAAACACAGTACAAATATACTGTACAGATGTAGTGTACAAATCAGTCTAGTAAATTTACCGGAAGCCTAGTCCAGTAAATTTACCGGAAGCCTAGTCCAGATAATTATCAGAAGAAATTATCGGCCTAGGCTTGCGGGTAATCAACATCTGCCACTCTGAAGCAGACTTAATACACGACAACTTGTCCGAAACGCCACAATCCTGGCCAGAGTGAACAAGTGTGGTGGGCGGCGGTCACACTTGCACACCCCACCCGTACATGTGAACATAATTACGTAAATGAGGCCCAGCGCCGGGATGACTGTAGCACCGTACTGAACAACTTGTGAACAGCATTGATGAACCAATTACCCGCTCAGGTTAAATTGGGCTAATTTGGATAAATTATTCATTAACCCACACTGCAGTTATCATTAACCGCGGGTTAACGTTGTTAGTTCAATGCCGCGCGTTAGCAACGACTGGAAAGGCTGGCTTCCTGTTCAACGTCTTGCAACGGAAGTTTTCAACACCCCCCCCCCCCCCAGAAACACATGCGGAAAAATTTCAACAAACTTATTACTTTTCAATTTGTCATGGTTTACTTTGTATGGAAAATTAATTTTCTAAATGTACACCGACTTTAGTACATGTCTGGGCGGGATAAATGTCGCTTACTGCAGTAACACTTGAACCTTATACAGATTTTGGCAAAATCAACCGTAAACAAAAATTGACAGCATTTTTTTTGGCCGCAGAAACCCTGGGCGTGGAGCTGCTGGGACAGAGGGCGTGGGAGCTGCCGGGACAGAGGGCGTGGGAGCTGCCGGGACAGAGGGCGTGGGAGCTGCCGGGACAGAGGGCGTGGGAGCTGCTAGGACAGAGGGCGTGGGAGCTGCTGGGACAGGGGGCGTGGGAGCTGCTGGGACGAGGGCGTGGGAGCTGCTGGGACAGAGGGCGTGGGAGCTGCTGGGACGAGGGCGTGGGAGCTGCCGGACAGGGGCGTGGGAGCTGCCGGGACAGAGGGCGTGGGGCTTGCTGGGACAGGGGGCGTGGGAGCTGCTGGGACAGGGGGCGTGGGAGCTGCTGGGACAGAGGGCGTGGGAGCTGCCGGGACAGAGGGCGTGGGAGCTGCTGGGACAGAGGGGTGGGAGGCTGCTAGGACAGGGGGCGTGGGAGCTGCTGGGACAGAGGGCGTGGGAGCTGCCGGGACAGAGGGCGTGGGAGCTGCTGGGACAGAGGGCGTGGGAGCTGCTAGGACAGGGGGCGTGGGAGCTGCTAGGACAGAGGGCGTGGGAGCTGCTAGGACAGAGGGCGTGGGAGCTGCTGGGACAGAGGGCGTGGGAGCTGCTAGGACAAGGGCGTGGAGCTGCTGGACAGAGGGCGTGGGAGCTGCTGGGACAGAGGGCGTGGGAGCTGCTGGGACAGAGGGCGTGGGAGCTGCTGGGACAGAGGGCGTGGGAGCTGCTGGGACAGGGGGCGTGGGAGCTGCTAGGACAGAGGGCGTGGGAGCTGCTGGGACAGAGGGCGTGGGAGCTGCTGGGACAGAGGCGTGGGAGCTGCTGGGACAGAGGGCGTGGGAGCTGCTAGGACAGAGGGCGTGGGAGCTGCTAGGACAGAGGGCGTGGAGCTG
Source organism: Procambarus virginalis (assembly GCA_020271785.1). NCBI lineage: Eukaryota > Metazoa > Arthropoda > Malacostraca > Decapoda > Cambaridae > Procambarus > Procambarus virginalis. Next base: position 39,309 of record WNGS01159479.1, read on the forward strand.
CTAGGACAGAGGGCGTGGGAGCTGCCGGGACAGAGGGCGTGGGACTGCCTAGGACAGGGGGCGTGGGAGCTGCTGGGACAGAGGCGTGTGAGCTGCTGGGACAGAGGCGTGGGAGCTGCTGGGACAGGGCGTGGGAGCTGCCGGAGACAGAGGGCGTGGGAGCTGCTGGACAGAGGGCGTGGGAGCTGCTGGGACAGAGGGCGTGGTAGCTGCCGGGACAGAGGGCGTGGGATCTGCTGGGACAGAGGGCGTGGGAGCTGCCGGGACAGAGGGCGTGGGAGCTGCTGGGACAGAGGGCGTGGGAGCTGCTGGGACGGGGGCGTGGGAGCTGCCGGGACAGAGGGCGTGGGAGCTGCTGGGACAGAGGGCGTGGGAGCGCTGGGACAGGGGGCGTGGGAGCTGCTGGGACAGGGGGCGTGGGAGCTGCTGGACAGAGGGCGTGGAATGTCCGCAATTGTGATTGATTTCCGAGCTCCTGCAGGAGGGAGGTCGGGCCGACCCTCCTGAGGGGGCCATGCCGGCAGCCCTCAGCAC